>JAZKJV010008342.1:0-569756 GCA_037367405.1 Ottelia alismoides | reverse complement strand
TAGACATATCACCAAGTGGAAGCACTAGGAGTGGTAATCTCAGTAAACTCTACCTTCTCAGATTTCCTCTTCAGGCTGTTGGGGTTCGGGCTCAACCTGGGCAGGGATGGCAACCTTCCCTCTCACGATCTCCCTCATCTAATGACGGAACTCGTCCATCTCCCGTCGAAATGTAGCCTGTTGCTCTGACATGAGGCGGGCGAGATCATCCAAGGCGGGGTTCTCATAGGTCGGCCCCATAAGAACCTGACGGTAGCCTAGCTGGTAGTGAGGCTGTTGTTGCTGCTGGTGAGGGTGAGAGGGGTACTGCTGATGATGATACTGCTGCTGATGAGGCTGCTCTGACCTCCAAGATTGTCCCTGCTGATAGGGACGAGGACCATACTATTGCTGGACTGGGGGCTGCTGCTGCTGGTGCTGCTCACGCTGCTGGTCGTACTGGCCACACTAGGCTGGAGGCTGTTGTTGGGAACTGCCGGCTAACCCAGCGGAATCTGGGATGGTCTCGTCGGATACCAGGCTGGGGTCGGTCGTACCAAATCCCGTTGACATCCATCAATGGCTCCTGCTCGTATGAGGGCAGGGGAAGTACTGCCAGAGGCTGATCTGCCTGGTAAACCACCATCTGGGTGTCCTGGGATGGTGGTGACTGGTAAGGCTGCTGCGGCTGCTGGTACGACTCCACCTAGACATGGTGAACCTGTCGAGGCTGACTGGAGTGCTGGGGATGAGCTACCACTGCTGCTCGAATCTCCTCGTGATTATAGACGGGGCTGAGAAGCTGTCTGTGCCTTCTGGAGACAGATGATATGTGTCTTCAGGTCACTCAGCGTCTGTGCCATCTGATCAATCTGTGTCATGCCCTGGCACTGCTTCTTCTCTATCAGCTCGATCTAGTCCAACTTCTCGCTGATGATGCCCATGTCGGCAGATGTGGACTCGGCCTGTGCAGCTGCCGCTGACGAAGTAGAAGGACCGGCATCGACCCGTGCTATCCTCTAGTACTGCATGGTATGTGGCTGGGGGTGTCCCTGAGTGTAGAGGCAGTTCTGGTACATCACTGTATAGTTCTCGACCATCTCCTCATAGATGGCCCAGACCTGATCCTCACCCGTGGCGAAGTAGGATCCGCCACAAGAAGCGTTCACCAAGCCTGCAGCTCTGATATCAACTCGTAGAAGAAGCTCTGAACTAGGTTCGGCTTTGAAATATCGTGGTACGGGCATCTGTTGGTAAGCTCTCTGAACCTCTCCCATGCCTCGTGGAACTGCTCGTTGGGGAGCAGGGAGAAGTTGCTGATCAGAGCCCTCACTGCATTGGTCTGTCCGAGTATATAGTACTTATTCAAGTACTCGGTGCGGAGCTGCTCCCAGGTACGGACGAACTTCCCCAAGTGCTTCAGCCAGTTGGTTGCTCTGTTGACCAGTGAGAAGGAGAAGGCGATCATCCTGATGGTGTCCTCGTCCACCTGCCGATCGTGGACCATGCTGCAGATCATCTCGAATTCCTGGAGGTGGAGATGGGGCTCCTCAGTCGCGAGCCCGTGGAAACGGGGTAGAAGCTGTATAGTCTGTGGGGGGAACTTGAAGTCCCCACAAGATCGCCGGAAGAACAATCCAAAGGTGGGTCAGCATCGATCTGGGTTGTGCAACTCCCGCATCGGTCTGGCTCCTGCTGCTGCTGCTACCGTTGGGCTGGCTCATTGGGCTGATCAGGTATCTCTGACCCGTCTCCTGTGGGTCCTGCGCTGCTCGTGGTCGGCTCTCATCCGCTCCATCTCTCTCCTCACCTCAACCATGAAAGTCCCCTGATCCCTAATCTGCTGCTGCATCATCTCGAGGGAGGCTATCAAGGTGTTGTTGATCGTACCCTGGTCTAGGACGTATGTCTGCCTCTGGCTGGGGCCTCCGGTGTGGTCATCACTGCTGTCGGCCATGGTCTCTGCAAAGGCAAAAGACCCAAACTCAGGTGCCGATAAATCATCTGTCTGTTGTCTCTCATCTGGCACTGGTATATCAGGACTGGTAGAAGGGTGGTCAAGGGGGAACAGGGCGAAATCGAACTCAGGTCGGAGAGCGGGTCTCGGCTCTCACGAACCAACCTAGATGAATGGGCTGGAGTGCTAAAAAGCAGTGCAGCTAGAGGCTGCCTAAGAGACCTCCTACCCATCATCCTGATCTGGCGAGTCGGGCGTATGAGATCTGGAAAACACACAAGATGAGCAAACAAAACCCCAAGTTCACCTACTCAACACTGAGCTGAAGACCGTAAGAGTTCGGTCAATTATCTTGTCATTTTATTTAGGTGACAATGTCAGGATATCAGAGCGGTTACGCGAGCTGATAGGAATCCAATCCGCCTACCAGATTGTCCCTGTATAAAAGGTCGGGTAGTCTGATCGGGGTTCGGATATGGCTCTAGCCTAGTGTTCGGGTCGCTCTCTCGCTCATCCAAACCAGACAATGAGGGGGTTGCTCTCCCCAAGACAAATTTTTATGTGAGGTGTCTTTTAGGGTCAAGTGTGTTTAGCAGTCCCAATTTTATAGTTTTTCTTTTAGGTAATTCTCAAGCAAACAACGCCTAACGAATTTTCAGGTTCTCCTGATTATTTTAAGTCAGAAAATGGGGGGAAAAATGAAAAAGCTGATGCGCGATTAAAATCAATGATGCATAGTGAGTAAGAAAGGCGTACCTGACTCCAGCACTCTACATGCAGGGTGATCCACGCATAAAACAAAGACTGAAATTAAACTACATATATGATGCACGAGGAAATCATCCTTAATGAAGCAATTTCTACACAGAGAGAATCGATGACTAACGGGTCCACAGGAGGGGTCGGTGTCCAGTCTCGGAGGCCGATCGGTGCCCGCCACAACGGGTCCTGCCAGCGTGTATATGACCTCTAGCGGTGCGTGACCCCTCGGGTGACCAGGTTAGCCTTTCTTTATTAATTAATTAGGTCCAATTACGATCTAATAGGCACAGGCAGATAGTTAGGTGTTTGGGAATCCTAATCAATTACGGCTCAATCAGCAAAAATCCTAAGCTAAGGCCAAAACCGCGTAAATCCGATAAGCAGCTAAAAGAAAATAAAAAATCAAGAAACGAAAACCGGCGAAAAATGCGGTGAGGTCCCCCGAGCACACCGGTGCTCGGCGAAACAGACCCCGGTAGTCACCGATCAAGTCCAAGTTTCTGAAAGTTCGGGTACCTGTATTATTACAATAAATGTTCTACAAAAAGTAAACTAATCTAAATTACGGCTATCTACGTGGCTATTCCACAGCTCCTGCACTCATACTCGGTTCCACGCGTCCTCCTGCGGCTCTATGCAGAAAAGAGCCACCTCCGATTCCCATGGTTGCTTCGGCTTCCGAAAAAGCCGCCTCGGTCCTCGAACCCTCGCAAGAAATCAAACAGAAATGTCAAACACATATTATGATAAAAATAAACAAATAATATAAAATAAACTATGTGCAGAAATAGAAATAAACATGCAAAACAAAAAAAGAAATGAATAAAACAAAATAAAATAAAATAAAATAAAATAGAAAGAAAAAGAAAACAGAGAAAATCAAAAAGTCGCGAAAAGCCACGGGGAAAACGAAAAACCGCAGAAAAGCCACGAAAACAAAACCGAACGAAAATGAAAAACAAAGACTACTAAGCCGTGCTCCCCAGCAACGGTGCCATTCTGATGAGCGGCCCGAGCGACTAAGGCAAGAAGGTGTCAATGGTCGTTGCGACCTCAACCTCTCAGGTCGGACTCAATCAAGAAAAATCAAGACCACAAATATAAAAATCACACAAGTCAGACAAATAGTAGACTCGCTATTTTATTTTACATGGTATAGCTATCAGGGTCGAACACAAGGAGCACGAGATGACCGAGACAGCCTATGAAGTAGTCAAAAAATAAAATAAACAAAGGTATTTTTGGTGTATTTTTAAATCTTTTTACATTTTTTGTATTTTAAATAATAAGGAAAATATAAAGACAAGTGAAAGCCAACAAACAAATATTTATGAAACACTCCCAAATAAAGTCAAAAAATCAAATAAATTTGTTTTTGTGTTTTATCTTTTAAAGTGTTTTTGATAATTTTATGGAAATTTTATGATTTTTAGTTGATTTTTCTAAAAAATTGAGAAAAGGGAAAACAGTGACAAAATGTACAGTCAGATTTGATAGGCTAATTAAAAATAACTAATTAGCCTCTAAAAATCCGATGGTAATTTTTATGAAAAGTTAAATACAAAAACTAAGCTACAGAAAAAGAGTTTGCATTTTTTGAATTTTATAGAAGTTTTAAGAATTTTTGTAAGGTTTTTAGTGTTTTTTAATTTTTATGAGTTTTAAAAAGTCCAAATGAGATAAAAAATGGAGAGGAGCTGGAAAACAACAAAAATAAACAAATCACAATTTTTTTTAGAATTTTTAAATGAATTTTTATATTTTTCTTTGATTTCTTTGTTAGACAGTAGCAAAAATCAAGTTTTTATTTTTTAAAAATAACAAAAAGCCTTAATGAATGTACCAAAAATAATGAAATTTTACACAGTGGCAGGAGCCACGTGTCCAAATTTCACTCGATTTGGTTTTGATTTGATATTTTATTCAATACAAACAAGGCACACAGCAAGCAAGGAACTAAGTGCAAGAAAACATAGTTTAAGGGCCAAACAGTAACAAGCCTAAAAAGCTCAGGGCCTGGAATGCAAATAGCCCAATCAAGCACGAGCAACCACACGTGACTGGCACACAAAGAGATATAATTGCAAATATTATTTAAAAAGATGTAACAGTAACAAGCAGAAAGTTCAGGACTAAAAATGCAAATAACCCATAGACTCACGTGTCGATGCACGTGTCTCACACAAACAGGGACTACTTTGCAAATACTATAATCTTAAGGTCCTAGATGCAAAAGTTCAAAAATAAAAAGAACTATTAAAACTATTTACAGGACTAAACGACAAATACCAAAAGGACAGGGGCCTAAGTGAAATTACCCCTTTATTAACGATCAACGGCGGAAGGGGTGCCACGTGGAGATCTAATGGCTGTGGTGCGCGGGTACCTCTTCAGCGATCAGCGGCCCTGATGGAGCTCCTCAAATGATCGGACGACTGTGAGCTCTCCCCAGATGAACGGCTCGATGAAGACCTGGAGCTAGGAGCTCTATCTGATGGCGATGGAGGGTCCAACAAGAACAAGATGCCGGCGAGTTTTGCCGGCCCAGTACGCGTGGTGGAGGGCTCCTCGGACACTGCTAAGATAGGTGAAATGATGCTCGACATCTTCCGCAGCTGATGGATGGCTCCGATGGGGCCGGGAGCATCAGGAGAGATCCAGCGATGAAGACCACCTGGAGCAGTTGTTCCTGGATGGTTGAGCCTCCATATGAGGCTCTTACGCCATGGTACCTACACAGGAAACACGAGGGGTCGAGGGCAAACTGCTTCGACCCGTTAGCGGGCGAAGGGGTGACGGAATGAGGCGGAGCGGGGGTCTCCGGCGAAGCGACAGCGGAGGAGACCTGAACCTTGGTTCCGGGGCGAACCAAGGTGATCGGAGATGCGGAGAATGTCGAGCGAGGTCTCGTGAAGATGAAGCCGAGGTCGGATAGGTGAACGGACGATCGGAGCTAAGTGAATCGGCTGGCGAAGGCCGACGGTGCGAAATGGAAGTATCTGAAATTAATCGAACGTAGAAGTTATCTACGTTACCTGACAGAGGAAGGTGTCTGTGCTGGAGGTCAGGAACCTCCGGGGATCGTTGCCTCGATGGATCGACGGTCCATAGGCTCTGGCTCTCCTTGCGGCGGAGCACGGCGGCGAAGACCACCGGACCTGGGCCTAGGGCGCTTCACTCCTCACTGCAACACCTCCTATCGATTGCTGTCACTCAATGCCGGAAGGTGGAGGTCATAGGTGTCTGAAACAGTGGCCGAAGATGCGGCTAATGGAGGTGGAAGAAGATGATATATACTAGTAGGGGTCCGGAAAGATGGGGGTCGGGCGAGTGTATCGGAGCTCGGATCCCTAAGCAAGAAGGCGGGTGTGGATCATGGATGTGAGCAAGGTAATCGGGGCCTGGGGTTTTAGGTTGAAGATGATCAGATCATGCCAAGAAAATGGGAGAAAGTCGGGTCGGTGCATGGATCCGCGCAAAGTGGTCCAGGGGGAGAGTTGACCGGGGGTCAACAATCCTCCGTGGACTAATAGAAATATTCCAATGGAAATTATTTTGAAAAATCGAAATAAAATAGGAAATGACCTTATTTCAAAATATTTACAAAATAAAAAATACTTATTTATTTTCAAAGAATTTTTTAGTGATTTTTATTTATTTTTTTGAAAAATAAATTAGGTATTTACATTATATTATTATATACAGGTATATTTACCTATGTATTTTTTACTTTTATTTTTATTGGTTTCTTTTTGTATAATTATCCCCATTTTATATTTTACTTATTTTCAACATAAACTATGGAATACAAAAATATTTTTATTGGATTTTTATTAATTATTTACAAGGGAAAATAAATAGGTATTTTATTCTATATACATGGTCTATGTGCACTAAAAAGAGAGAATTTTATTATTCTTATTTTTCTTTTATTTTACCCATTTTTATTTTAGTTTTATTTTTATAAATATATACAAAATATGGGGAACACAAATATATTTTTATTTTTAGAAAATAAATTATTTACATATAGAGGGATATGTACACCATGTTGAGTCACCCTATCCCTCTCTACTTATTTTATTTTGTGGTCAGCCCCTTGTGGAGCCTTCTCTTGGGTTCAGGTCACTCAATATTTATTCTATATATTTCCCTCTTTTTCTTTATTTCTTTATTCTTTTATTTATGCACAAAAACATGCTATTTATTATTTACACAATGCATGCTCTTTGTCAATTTATTTTATTTACACAAATATACATGGTGTTTTGCATAGGTTTTTAGCTAAAATAAAAGAATAAAGAGTGATGAATGAGGATTCATCACCGCCCCACGGTCGTCTCAGCCTCCGCCCTCTACCGTGGAATCCTGCCATGCCCCGCCACCGCTCGACCGTGTGTCGGCCGAGCTCCGTCGTTGATGAATCTGCGATTCGTCATCTTTATTCATTTATTTTAGCTTAAAATCCCTTATAAAACACCTGCATATAATGATAACTCCATATTCTTACTAACCTACATCTGTGTAAATATTGTACATTTCTGACTAATTTTAATCTAAAATAAATAAATAAATAAAGGAAAATAAAGAAAAGAAAAAAAAGAGAAAATAGAGAAAAGAAAATAAAAGAAGAAAACCGTATACAGCTGACCCGAACCCCGAGAGAAGGTCAAGACTTGACCTGATCGACCAATAATAAAGTAAGGGGAGATAGGGTCCTTAACCAGAAAATCCAAAAAAATGTGTTCTCACTTATTTTGTATATATCTGTATAAAACTGACACTAATTTATTTGTACCTTAATTGACCTCAAATCAAATAACACTCAAAACCAAAGTTTAAATAAAAATGTGTTCTAATTACTAAAAATGATTGCACAATTAAATCATGTACAGAATAAAAGTAGCCACACTTAGAAAAAGCCACTAAGCACTAATTGAAAGATAAATTCCAGCTCCATATGAACTCATATTGAATCAATATCACTTCCATTGCATTCTAAATTAAATTATCTTCAAAATGGCTGTGATTTCATAATTTTTGGAGTTACGAGTAAAAAGTCGATTTTCCGGGGTGGTTTGTGCAATTTTTCGATGTATTTTGTAAATATTGTAGTTGTATATATTTGTAAATATTTTTACTATTTTTAAAATAAAAATAAAAAGAAAAAATACTAAAATTCTTTAAAAAACAAAAAAGGCTAATTTCGTCATTTACCCTTGTATATAATGTCATATATGTATATAGTATATGTATATAGTTGCTATTTTTAATTAACCTCCATAAAAATTAAATAAATAATATTTTTAATCCAATTAAATAAGTGACGAAAATTCAAAAAAATAGATGATTTTGTAAATATTTTTTATCTCCTTTATTTTGTCTCTTTTCATCTCTTATCTCTTCCACCAAAAAAATTAAAAATTCAAAAATTCAAATTTCATCTCTTTTCTATTTATATGGCTCCTTCTCCCTCATTTCAACTTAATCAATCTTTAGAGAGAGGAGCCCAATCTCCGAGAGTCTTCTTGTTGAGAAAAGGTGTCTAGCCTCCGAGCCTCCCGGTGACAACGAGTCGACCTTCGTCGAGGCGATCATGTTCATTTTTCGCTCCTAAGGTGAGATCCACATTGTTCTTCGTACTTTTATCTTATTTTAGTCGTAGTTTATTTCTCACATTTTTTATCTCGTTGTCATTTTTATTTCTCTAGATCTTAAATAAATCCATCTCGATTTGATCCGTCACCGAATCGATTTTTCATCTCATCTTCTCGATCTCTCCGCCTTCGATTTCTATCTCCCATTATCTATCAACTCCTAATTCGATCCTTCCACTTTCACCGAATCCCCGTTCATTTTCCAATTTGTGAATAAATAAAAAAATTGTTCTCTAACGTTTGTTTTGCATGATCATATAAAAATATAAAAATAAAAAAAATCTTTATCCTTTTTTATTTGTTTCTCGTTTTTCGGATTTACATAAAAAAATATAAAAAAAATCCTTCTCATTCACTGTTTACTTTACAAACTAATTTTAAAGAAAAAATAAAAAAATAAAAAATAAAAAAATTCTTATTGCTGTTCACTGTTTACATAAGAAAATAAACAATTGAAAAAAAATAAAAAAAAATCAACACCAAGCGGCAGGGCCATCATCCCCCGCCGCCCACCGGCGGGCCTCCATGCGCTGGCCCCTGTAGCAGGATGGCCTCATCCTCCATCGACCACGGCCCCGAGCTCCTCGCCTCACAGCGTCGCCGATCGTCCGCTCCTCCAGCGGATTCTGTCGCCTGAAGCACCGCCTCATGCATGCGCCCTTCCGCCAAGGGCGGCAGCCGCAGCCCCCGCGCTTGGCCCCCACCTCTCCAGAACAGCGGTGACCCAGCGCCGCCTCAGAAGCATCTGCGCATCCCCGCCTTTGGTCGCCAGTGCGGCGTGGCACCGCCTGACCGTCGAGCAGCCCCGACGTCGTCCCTCGTCCCACCCGCACCTCCATAACGCGCCGCCCAACGCGGCGCCACCACGTCGCTGGAGCGGCCTCTCCATCAACCACCCTCACGCCGCCCGCGCGTGAGGGGAAGGAAGAAGGGGCGGCGGCCTGGTCCCCTTGAGCCCCCCTTTGCAAGGAACGAAAGAAGCCATCTAGGGCTTTTGATTTATTTATTAGAGAAATTACATCTTCAGCCCCAGAAGTCTTCCAAATTGTGAAAAAGCCCATATCAACTTCAAGTCACCTGCCGAGCCTCCAAGTGGGTAATTCTTATTTTCATCCCGCATTTTATTTTTATTATTTATTTTATGCAAAACATTGAATATTTACATTTTGGTCCTTGAACTGCAGAATAATAATTTGCTTGTTCTTTTCATTGAAATAAATGGTTTTATTAGTCCAAAAATTCCGAAAAAATTGTGCTATGCTCCTGATGTTCATATCCATCTAGCATAAATTTTTCATTGTATTTTGATTTCATTTGATATAATTAAAAAATAAAAACATATCATTTTCCCTGTTTGAAATTCAAAAATTCATAAAAATTCGAAAATAGCTCTAAAAATTCCAAAAAATAGGGAAGTTTGATTTTATTGTCTTTTAATTTCTGACCAATTTTCAAGCATTAATTATTTATAAAAACTAAAAAAATTGAAAAATATCAAAAATCTTCTAAAAATCATAAAAAAATTCTACAAAAATCCAAAAATTGTGATTTCAGTTCATGTTTGTAGATATTGGTTTCTAGTTTGTCTTACAAATAATTGTCAGGAGTTTTGGGTACTTAAAAGATTTTTAAGTTGCAAATTACTCCAGGCTGTGCATATTTTCTTATTTTCTCACTGTTTGATTTTTTAGAAAAATACAAAAACATCTGTAAATTTCATAAAAATTCTCAAAGACATTTAAAAAGTTTTAAAACCCAAAAACATTTTCTTTAGATTTTTCTGAGCATTTTTGACTAATTGAAAATTTGCAAAAAGAGTTGGTGTGCATATTTTTGTCCTTGTTCATATTGTTCGTTATTTTTGGAAATTAAAAAAATTGCACAATCAAAATCACTAGAAATTTGAAAATCAGGAGATACAAAAAAATTAGAAATAAAAAATATAAAAAAATAAAAAGATTCAAAAAAATCACAAAAACCAAGGATAATTGTCCTTTGAGATTCCTGTTTTCTTTTAACTAGTTTTTGATTAATTGAATAACCCTCGGAAATTGTAGCCTTCCTGATTCGACCATGTCCGCTATACAGGTTAATAAGTAGCAAAAATAAAAAAAAATATTTTTTGTTGTCACGGGATTTTGGGGGTAGCAACGACAAGCAACGACATATTATTTTCATCAATCAATTTTTCCAACCCCAGAAAAACGTGATCAACAAAATGGCGTCGTTGCCGGGGAGGCACGGTGAGGGTAGTTAGGTTTCTCTTTTGACCAGCTATTTTTGGTTGTATATTTTTCCATTCACTTCATTGTTTATATCCACTGCATTCATTTCATTTTTTTTCTTTTCTCATATTTGATAATTGTATTTCTTACACATTTTCTTTTATTTTTCTTGCGAGGGCCCGCGGAGCGAAGGAGGCGATCCTAGGAGAGCCGAAGCACCCAAGCGACGTGGAGGCGGTTTGATTCTTCACCAAGACACAGGATAGTGTGAGGAGAAGAAGAAGGGAAAGAAAAAATTAAAAAGATAGAGAGAGTTTCTTTTCCATTTGAACTTTATAAAAGGACATTCATTTGTTGCGGGGTCTGTTTCTCCAAGTGCCGGTGCACTTGGGGGATCTCCCCGGTTTTGTTTTCATCGCCTTTATTTTTCTTTGTTTCACGCAGATTTCGTGAGCTACTTCTTGATTACTTTAATTAATTTGCTTGAGCCAGGTATTTAATTAAGTCCAAAGACCCTAAATAAGAATTTATGTGACTATAGAGTAGAGTGTAATTTGGACTTAGTCAAATTAACTTGTTCTTGCCCATTAATATAAGTTATCATCTAGGACGGTTCACTTACATCATATAGGTTAGTTTATTTTTTCTGTATTTAAATTTTGTGCGGATCATTTTGCATGTAGAGTGTTGGCGACAAGGTACGCATCTCTAACCCCTGCATGCATCATTGTTTTTAATCGCGCATATGCATTTCTGATCTCCTTCCTTGTTTTCACACACATAATTTAAAAAGGAAATTAGACACTCGGTAGGCGAGTATTTGAAAATATTTTTAACCAAGTGATAACTGCTAAAATCGGGACTGCTAAAGAAAACTCGACCCTAAAAAATACAAGGAAAATCATTATTTTGGGGAGAGTAACCCCCTCATTGTTTGGTTTGCTTGAGCAAGAGAGCGACCCGCACACTAGGATAGAGACACGCCCGAACTCTTTTCATACTATTGTCTTGGGTTAGTCGTTCTCCAGTGAGGATCTCTCCGGTAGCCGGTAAAGCGGCCCGTGACGTCCTTAACAGATTGAATTGATCAGGTAGCCGATAAACGGTCCGCAATTCATACTGGCTGAAAAAGATCTAATTTGAGATTAGGCCATTCTCCTGAGAGCATTGGGTTCCTAACAGCTCGTTCTAACCGCTCTGATATATTATATTCTCACCAAACTCTAAAATTGACAAAATAATTGACCGAACCTTCACGGTCTTCACTTTGAGTTGAGTTGGTGAACTGGGGGTTTGTATTGTGTTTGATTGCTTGTGTGCTTGCTAGATCCTTCTGTGCATTTGCACCTTTTTTCTCCATATCATTTGACTTGACCCTCGTTCTCTCACGATCCCGTCTTTTGTTTCGAATATGGCTGACTGGAGTTATTTTAACCCGACCCTCGCGGATACCTCGTACTCTCTAGACGATCCACCTTCCTTTTTCCAGGAGGACTTTTCTCCTGATTTTTGTGCATATCCTCCTAACCCATTATTGCTGGAATTGGCGTACTTTGATTTTCACCCACCCTCATTCAACCCACCCAATCCTGGGATTTTGGAGTCACCTTTCATGATTTCCACACTTGAGACCTTGAACCAAATGGTGGAGCATATGAATTTGAGGATTAGCAATTTATTTAACATAAATACGAGCCAAAATGCTGCTCCACTATTTGAGGATATGGATTCACTTGAGGATAATCACGAGAGCTTGCAATCGCCCAAAATACAAAAAAATGAGAAAAAATTAAAAAGCCAAAAAGATTCTGGGAGACACATCATTGATTCATTTTGTGAGGAGAGGACCCAAATGCCCAATCATTTACCCACACATATATCCACCACATGTCCCAACCTTGATCCCGAGGATTCCATTATACAGACTGCTCTTAGCAATCCTCGTGTAAATGCTGATTCTGACCTTCTCCCTTGTGTGGAGGAGGTCCAAAAATTCAAAAAAATGTTGACTAAACCTGAAGTGGTAGCCACCCTTCATGAGATCATTAAAGCTCCACTTCAACAGGCCATGACAGATTTATCTACTCATCAACACAAGAAGAGAAAGCGAAGGAGAAGATCTGAACGTCACATCTTGACCATGACCACTGCCTACGCCATCTCTCACTGTCTGTATTTTAAGAAAGGAAACACGATCACACCTCTTGTGAGTTGCTCCATATCTGACTATTCTTGTGATAACACTCTCCTTGATGACAGTTCGTCAATCAATGTAATACCCTTCTCTATGGTACAGTCTCTTCATCTTGGGCCTCTCAAGAAAACCAGGATGATAGTTCAATTTGCTGATGGATCTATCAAGATGCCGAAGGGTATTCTAGAAAATGTTGTCATTTCTATTCAGGGCATGAATTTCACTTCAGATTTTGTTGTAATGCCCATGGAGACCTCCACTCCTGTGGAGCATCCTCCAATCATACTGGGACGACCTTTCCTCGCCTCTGCAGGAGCCGTTATTGATTATGGTTCATGAGGGATTCGCTTCCGCTCTGATTTAGGGAGCAATGTGTTGATCACTATACCCACTACTACCCAGAAAACTGTATTTCATGAGAACCCGCCCATGTCAGCCAACCCCAAGGCATTTGACCTCGATGATAATATCAGAGATTCTTGTTATATGTTGGATGATAATGAAACCCAGGATTCCTCTTCAAGGAGGAAGACTCGGAAAGCATAGACCTTGGAGTTCCCCCTTCTGGTAAGTGGAGATGCATTGATGACATCCGCGGAATTTACACGATAGACACCTTAGAGCGGAAAGCAGAACCTGAGACTAGACAGGACGGACATGATTCGACTACTTCCACTAATGAGTCTATTCCTATTCACCCTGATTCAGATGAGACCGATCAGGCCAAATTTGATTTGATTGCTTTTATAAAAGAATTTTGGCCTTTTGATAAAGATGATGATCCAGTAGAGGCTCGCCAGGCTGAAATTGATCCTACTTTTTCGGATAATGAATTCGAGCCTTTTTACTTTGATATTTACGAGACTTCCCAGGCCAGACATGACCATACTACTTCCAATAACCGGTTTAGGCATGCACAATCTAAAACCGTTGAGGATACATTCTTGGTCGATTCTACGCAGTTTATATCTAATGATGATCCCAATATCGACCTACACCTTGTCAAATCCACACCTCAGCGGTCCCACAAGAAGGTTCGTTTTCGACCTTCTTGACCTTGTACATCCACTCCTCTTGTATATCCTTTCGTTTTACTCTTTCTTCTCCCGTTTTATCATTCACCCCTTTTCCGTGTGTGTGTGTGTATGCTATACTTAGGATGTGCTTTATCCTAAGTATAGGGGGTGAATGATTTGTATTGTTCATATTCGTCCTGTTCATCACTCTTGTTGTTGCCTATACTTAGGGATGCTCTACTCTAAGTATAGGGGGTGATGTTGTTCATATCGTGTCTTTTTATTTTTGAGTCTGTACATTCTCTTCATCGGTTTCCCCTTTTGTACACTCCACTATACTTAGGATTACTTGATCCTAAGTATAGGGGGGATCACCAACTTCTCTTCTTTTTATCTTTTCTTTGAGTCGTTGTAGCATAGGAGTTCTTTTCACTTTTCTATACTTAGCACGAGTTATATCTTCCTTTTTCGCTCTCTGATCACTATGAGGACATAGTTCGAGCTAAGTATAGGGGGTGTCGTATATATTGTATATATACTTTAAACATAACTCGTACTTTTAAATACGTTTATTTGGGGGGTTATGTGTATTTTTTTGTAAAATCCATGTGTGTAAAAAAACAAAAAAAAACAAACAAAAAAACAAAAAAATCAACAAAAATACAAAAAAAAATAACACCAAAAAAACAAAAAAAACAAAAACAAAAATAAAAAATACAAACAGAAAAAAACCTTGTTTATACTTGTATATATTTTACTAACCCTTTTTCCTTAAAAAAACTAAAAAACCAAAAAAAACTATAAAAATTTGCATAATTCAAAAAGAAAACCTTTCTTTTGCATCTGTATTTTTTTCTTTCTTCCAAAAATCCATAAAAAGTTCAAAATTAGAAAATTTTTTTAAAAAAAGTCCTTTTCACATGTGCATCATTTCTTTTCAAAGAAAAAACCCTTGCATTGTTCATATGTTGCATTTGCATGTGTATTTTTCATGATAGTATTGACATTTAAACTATGTCTGGAATAAAATTGAAGAATGGAGCTTAGTTGGACCTTAATCCACCTAAATCTCATAGGAACTTCACCGAGAAATAGGATTTTAGAAGCTTCAGGTCTTTGACATAATTCTTTGAGTTCCATATGACAATGTGCAGCGTTTGACTCTTAGTGTCTAACCTGGTCTCTTCATTCTAGGTATAACTCTGGAATAGGGGATCAATTTGTACTCTTGTACTATGCATTTAGCTCAACTCAGACGGGATGTTGGAAGACTGTGTGCTTTTCTTTTCTGGTAGCGTGGAAATCTAAAGACCGGAGTACGGATTGAAATAAAGCTTCGGAAAAGGGATGGACGAATGGGCACAATTGTTTCTAAGACCCCAAAAAATATACGGAAACAAAAGATTCTATATCCGTAGGGGCACAACAAGATCCAAGCATAATCACCAAAAATCCAAATACAAAGAAGCCACTACCAAATAAATATCTGACCAAAAAGGTCTAAGCTTCAAGAAAACCTCCAGATCTTGGTGGAGACTCGACTACACTGGCCAGCTTCACAAGGAGAGGTGACTACATTAGCCATCCTCCAGTTATTTTCTCCTTCTTCTAACTTCTCCCCCAATTCGATTGTGAACACAGCGCGATAGACCTTAGAAGGAAATACCTGACTCCCTGAAAACGAGTTACTGGAGAGGAGATTTGCATGGTAGTCCGGCATTCTGGATGGGAAGAGCTAAAATCTTTCACACACATGAGTCGATTGTTCAATGTTCATAGGGTGTGCTTTGGGAAGAGGATTGATCTAAGATGACTTCTGAGCTGAAACTGTGACAATGATGTGTAGAACTAGAAGGTTGTCATTTTTAAAATTCTAAGTCTCACAGAAGTTCTGACACACTAATAATCCAAAGGTCTGACAGAGCTCCAAATTATAATTTTATGAAGATAAGTTTAATACTCAATGTTGTCCTACTTTCTTTATCTTCCCTTTCTTTTTCTTTTTCTTTTTCTTTTTCTTTACTTATTCTTTCAAATAAGTGTTTGCTAAGTGACTAGCAAAGGTAAAGCATAGGGGGATGATGAATCTGTGATTCGTCACTTTTATTCATTTATTTTAGCTTAAATCCCTTATAAAACACCTGCATATAACGATAACTCCATATTCTTACTAACTTGTATCTGTGTAAATATTGTACATTTCTGACTAATTTTAACCTAAAATAAATAAAGAAAGAAAGAAAGAAAAAATAAAGAAAAGAAAATAAAAAAGGGAAAAATACAGAAAAGAAAATAAAAAAAAGAAGACCGTATACAGGCTGACCCGAACCTCGAGAGAAGGTCAAGACTTGACCTGATCTACCAGGAATAAAGTAGGGGGGATAGGGTCCTTAACCAGAAAATTCAAAAAAATGTGTTCTCACTTATTTTGTATATATTTGTATAAAACTGACACTAATTTATTTGTACCTTAATTGACATCAAATCAAATAACACTCAAAACCAAAGTTGTAAATAAAAATGTGTTCTAATTACTAAAAATGATTGCACAAATAAATCATGTACAGGATAAAAGTAGCCATACTTGGAAAAAGTCACTAAGCACTAATTGAAAGACCAATTCTGGCTCCATATGAAATAAAATTGAATCAATATCACTTCCATTGCATTCTAAATTAAATTATCTTCAAAATGGCTGTGATTTCATAATTTTTGGATTTACGAGTAAAAAGTCGGTTTTCCGAGGTAGTTTGTGCAATTTTCCCATGTATTTTGTAAATATTGTAGTTGTATATATTTGTAAATATTTTTACTATTTTTTAAAATAAAAATAAAAAGAAAAAAATACTAAAATTCTTTAAAAACAAAAAAGGCTAATTTCGTCATTTACCCTAGTATATAATGTCATGTATATATATAGTATATGTATATAGTTGCTATTTTTAATTAACCTCCATAAAAAATAAAAAAAAATATTTTTTTAATCCAATTAAATAAGTGACGAAAATTCGAAAAAATAGATGATTTTGTAAATATTTTTTATCTCATTTATTTTGTCTCTTTTCATCTCTTATCTCTTCCACCAAAAAAAATTCAAAAATTCAAATTTCATCTCTTTTCTATTTATATGGCTCCTTCTCCATCATTTCAACTTGATCAATCTTTAGAGAGAGGAGCCCGATCTCCGAGAGTCTTCTTGCCGAGAAAAGGTGTCTAGCCTCCGAGCCGCCCGGTGACAACAAGTCAGCCTTCGTCGAGGCGATCACGTCCATTTTCCGCTCCTAAGGTAAGATCCACATTGTTCTTCGTACTTTTATCTTATTTTAATCGTAATTTATTTATCGCATTTTTTGTCTCGTTAGATCTTAAAAAAATCCATCTCGATTTGATCCTCCACCGACTCGATTTTTCATCTCATCTTCTCGATCTCTCCGCCTTCGATTTTTATCTCCACGATCTATCAACTCCGACCACACACGGTGATCGGAGAGTCGGATTCGATCCTTCCAGTTTCGCCGAATCCCTGTTCATTTTTCAATTTGTGAATAAATAAAAAAAATTCTTTTTTGTTATCTAACGTTTGTTTTGCAAGATCATATAAAAATAAAATAATAAAAAAAATTCTTTATCCTTTTTTATTTGTTTCCTGTTTTTCGGATTTACATAAAAGAATTTTCCTTCTCATTCACTGTTTACTTTACAAACTAATTTTAAAGAAAAAATAAAAAAAATAAAAAAAATCTTATTGTTGTTCACTGTTTACATAAGAAAACAAAAAAATAGAAAAAAAATAAAAAAAATCAACACCAGGCGGCAGGGCCATCAACCCCCGCCGCCCACCGGCGCGCCTCCACGCGCTGGCCCCTGTAGCAGACCGGCCTCATCCTCCATCGACCATGGCCCCGAGCTCCTCGCCTCCCAGCGTCGCCGATCGTCTACTCCTCCTCCAGCGGATTCCGTCGCCTGAAGCATCGCCTCCTATGCGTGCCCTTCCGCCAAGGGCGGCAGCCGTAGCCCCCGCGCTTGGCCCCCACCTCTCCAGAACAGCGGCGACCCAACGCCGCCTCAGAAGCATCCACGCATCCCTGCCTTTGGTCGCCAGTGCGGCGTGGCACCGCCTGACCGCCGAGCTGCCCCGACGATGTCCCTCGTCCCACCCGCACCTCCAGAACGCGCCGCCCAACGCGGCGCCACCACATCGCCGGAGCGCCCTCTCCATCAACCACCCTCGCACCGCCCGCGCGTGAGGGGAAGGAAGAAGGGGCGGCGGCCTGATCCCCTTGTGCCCCCCTTTGCAAGGAATGAAAGAAGCCATCTAGGTCTTTTGATTTATTTATTGGAGAAATTACATCTTCATCCCCAGAGGTCTTCCAAATTGCGAAAAAGCCCATATCAACTTCAAGTCACATGATGCGCACACCCCCTATTGGGTAATTCCTGTTTTCATCCCGCATTATATTTTTATTATTTATTTTATGCAAAACATTAAATATATATATTTTGGTCCCAGAACTGCAGAACAATAATTTGCTTGTTCTTTTCATTGAAATAAATGGTTTTATTGGTCCAAAAATTCTGAGAAAATTGTGCTATGCTCCTGATGTTCATATCCATCTAGCATAAATTTTTCATTGCATTTTGATTTCATTTGATATTATTAAAAAATCAAAAACATATCATTTTCCTTGTTTGAAATTCGAAAATTCGTAAAAATTCGAAAATAGCTCTAAAATTCCAAAAAAATTAGGGATGTTTGATTTCATTGTCTTTTAATTTCTGACAAATTTTCAATCATTAATTATTTATAAAAACCAAAAAAATTGAAAAATATCAAAAATCTTCTAAAAATCATAAAAAAATTCTACAAAAATCCAAAAATTGTGATTTCAGTTCCTATTTGTAGATATTGATTTCTAGTTTGTCTTAAAAATAATTGGCAGAGTTTTTAGTACTTAAAAGATTTTTAAGTTGCAAATTACTCCAGGCTGTGCACATTTTCTTATTTTCTCACTGTTTGATTTTTTATAAAAATACAAAAACAACTGAAAATTTTATAAAAATTCTCAAAAACACTTCAAAAGTTTTAAAACCCAAAAACATTTTCTTTAGATTTTTCTGAGCATTTTTGACTAATTGAAAATTTGCAAAAAGAATTGGTGTGCATATTTTTGTCCTTGTTCATATTGTTCGTTAATTTTGGAAATTAAAAAAAATTACAAAATCAAAATCACTAAAAATTTGAAAATCAGAAAATACAAAAAAATTAGAAATAAAAAATATAAAAAATAAAAAGATTCAAAAAAATCACAAAAACCAAGGATAGTTGTCCTTTGAGATTCCTGTTTTCTTTTAATTAGTTTCTGATTAATTGAATAACCCTCGAAAATTGTAGCCTTCCTAAGTTCGACCATGTCTGCTATACAGGTTAATAAGTAGCAAAAATAAAAAAATATTTTTTGTTGTCATGGGGTTTTGGGGATAGCAACGACCACGACACATATTTTTACCAACAATTTTTCCAACCCCCAGAAAAACGCGCACAACAGCCATATGCTTCGCCATCGACGGACGCTCGCCCACTGCCATCTCGCGCTCGCCGCCATGCCCTCGCTCCGTGTACACCGCTTCGCCTTTCGTCACGGCTTCAGCAGCCATTGGATCGGGGGATCCAACGGTCAGCGGCCTACCACGCCTCCCCCTCCGAGCCTAGGCCCCAGCCTACAGGCTCGGGCTCTCCGAGCCACTCCAGCCAGCCACGTGAAGGCTCTGACCATCCGAACCTTAGCCACGGATCGAGCCTCTGGTTCGGGGCCCCGAACCTCATCCCCGTACCCGAACCACAGGCTCGGCCCCTTCGAGCCTCCGCCTCGCCATCCGAGCCTCCGGGCGTCGCTGGGGGTAAATTGCAACAAAGCCCCTGCTAGTTTTAGAAATTACAGATATACCCCTGCCAAGTGTAAATTACAGAGGGGCCCCTCCAACTTCTAAAAATTGTAGATAATCCCTCCAGGGACCTTATTGAAAGAAAAACTTTATTTTATTTACACTTTAGTCCATACAAATTCATTTTAGCATATCTTTCTCATACGAACTCCGTAATTAGCATATAATATGTCATTTTGAAGCTCTTTTCATGTTATACCACTTAACATAGTTTGAGGACAGATCTGAGATTGTCTATTGATAATTATTTTTTGAGGATCTACGTTGACATATGTAGGTTAATTTTGACATATTTGTGCTTGAGGAATTAACGGCATCTTTTGCAAGAGCTCGGATGAGGATTTCAATTTGATTAACTCCTTGTGATCATTGTTGATTATTCCCAATAGTTTAATTTTCACAAGAGGTTAATTTAGATTTATTCCTTTAAGATTATTGTCGACTATTCGAGGAATCGAATCAAAGAAATTTGGAGGCCGGATATTTTGCTTCAAATTATTCTGAGTATCAACTGATTTATTGTAATTCCCCGACCCTCCGGCTACCGAAACCGACAAAGACAGGAGCGTCGGACCTACGGTCCAATTATGCCCATGATCTATGATACTCAGCAAACCATCTTCTGCACATTAGATTAACATTTGAAATACAATAACAATAGGAGAATAATAAGAAATGGAAAATAAAATGCACCATCCATTCTCATTGATAATGATCATCAAGACCATGTCCATAGAAGAGATACATCATGAAATCTTAAATTTTGTAGAAAAACTCTCCACATATATCACTACAATGTCTCTCAGTAATAACATAAAATGATGCGGAAATAAATAAGTTACTCTAAATAGAACGCACCCTGTCTGATGCGGTATGTGATGAATACCCATTCATCACTCTTTATTCTTCTATTGTAGCTACAAAAACCTTTGCAAATACATGTAGATATGTGTAAATACAAATAATTACCAAAAGCATGCATTGTGTAAAAACCTATAATTAGCATGTTTTTGTGCAAAAATAAAAAAAAGAATAAAGAGCAAAAAGAAAAAGAGGGAAATATTTAGAATAAATATTGAGCAACCTAACCCAAGGGAGGGCTCAGCATGGGCCTGACCGCATAAAAGCCAAAGTAGAGGGAGATAGGAGCTCATGTGTATATACTTCTGTAAATACATAAAATTATATTTTCCTCACCCAAAAATATGCTTGTACATATTGTGTGTATATTTTATTAAAAACAAAATAAAAATTTAAAAATCAAAAATTCAAAAATGCCCTTTCACCATGTGTAGACCATCATCCTTTATTTATTTAACCCTATAAATAAATAAAATTATTTTCTAAAACTTTTTTTGTAAATATTCTATGTTACATATGGTAAATACATAAAATAACAAGAAACAAAACAAAAATCAAATAAAAATTACAAAATGAAAAATACAAAAATACATTGTATAAATACCATGTATATAAATGTATACAATTATTTATTTCACCCTTGTGTATAAATAATTAAAATAAAATAAAAATACCATTTTATTCCATATTTTATGATGTAAATAAATAAAATACAAAATGAGCATAAAAATACATAAAAATAACAAATAAAAAATCAAAAATAAAAATCCATATAGTGTACATATACCTATATACATAGCTACCCTATTTTTATTTCCAAAAATTAATTAAAAATCACCAAAAAATAGAAAAAAATAAAAGAAAAACATTTCATGTTTTGAGTTTTCTTTAATTCGGCCTATTTCTACCTTAAAATAAATAAACAAAAATTAAATACACGTGGCAGCTTCTGATTGGTCCACGGGGGATTGTTGACCCCGGTCAACTCCCCCGCGGACTCCTTCCTTTTCTGGAAGATGCGTGCCGCCCCGCCTTCGCCGATTTTTCCACGCATCTCCAGGCTGTCTCCCACGCGAACCCCATGCCCGGATTCTTCGCTGATCATCCCTCATCCTCGCCCGATCTTTCGCCATGAAATCAACGCCTTCCATCGCTGTCTCCACTCAACCCTAATCGCACCTGTCACCATATATATCCCGACCTCCGCCGCCTCCGCGCCTGATCTTTGGCTATCCACTCTCTCTCCAGTGAGCTCCATCGAGACGAGCAAGGTGACAGCTTGCCCCAGCCGGTGTTGCAGCGAGGAAGAGGAGCAGGACCATCGATCCGGCCGCGTTTCGCCGCCGTGCTCCGACCACCATCTGGAGCTTGAGCCTCGGGAGGAGACGGCCCTTGAGGCAAGGACCAGGAGCAAGAGCAGCTCCAGCATAGTCTACTGCAGCCACCAGGTAACCTTAGCTCCTTCTAGTTTCATCTAATTTAGGATTTCGCCCAAATCGACCCATCGCCGTGCTTCCCTGATTCCGACTATCTCGAGTACCCTTTTGATCATCGGAACACCCTGTCATCTCCGCCGTATCCCCACGCACCTTCTACGCCCGCTCATTCAACCCAGCTCGCCCCGGAGCTGGGAGTCGAGTTCCATCGTCTCCACCTCGCCGGAGCTCGTTCGCCACACCGCACAGACCACCTTCACCCTGCTTTCTTGGGTCGAGGCATTTTGCCCTCGACCCGCGAAGCGTTCTGGCTGTTTTGCAGGTTCAAAGAGAGGTGCCTGAGCCTCTCTTCACTTGAGACCGGAGCTTCGCGCCGCCAAGCCTCGCCGGAGCCCCTCCAGGGCTTGGCTGGGGCATCGGCCACCACCAGCAGCTGCGGGACAGTCCAGCGGAGCTTCTCCGATCATTTGCAGCAGCTGAGGAGGGGTGTAGCGCACGCAGGAGGCCGGTGAAGTTCGCCGGCGACGAGTTCTTGCACCATCCTCCAGAGCCGTCCGATGAAGCCCTCGCTCCAGTTCTGATCGTGTCCGTCCATTCTTCGAGGAGCAGCGACCGTCGATTCATCTGAGGAGTTCATCCGGACCATTGATAGCAGAGGAGAGAGTCCCGGAGTCCAGCGACGTTAGATCAGCCACGTGGTCTCACCTCGACCGTCGATCGAGCCCAGGAAGAGAAGAGAGAAAGAGCGCTGCCCATCCCAACCGTCCGATCAACACGTGGCGCACATCCGGCCGTCGGCGAATAAAGGGGTAAATATCGTAGGGCCCCCCTCTTAGTTTTTCATTTCCTTTTTAGTCCTGTAAATATTTTTAGAAACTTTTTCACGTAGGGTTATTTGCAATCTGGACCTTGTGCTTTATTTTAATTGCATGTATGCCCCTGTGTGTGAGTGACCACGTGCTTCGTCACGTGTGTATCTGGGCATTTTACACATCTTGTCCTGTAGATCGGGATGGTTAATGAATGAATGAATATTTTTAAGTAATTGCAATTATACCCCTGTGAGCATTGTCTATGCGCATGTGCGTTATTTAGTGGGCTTTTTGCAACTTCGTCCCTGGGCTTTTGATACGAGTTATCAAAAGGCCCTTGGACTTAGTTTTTCTTGCAATTTGGTCCCTGTGTGCCCCAGCCACGCGCGACGCGCGTGACTTGCTGGGCATTTTGCACCAGCGACCCCAGGTCTTCGGGTATTTGCACATTGGTCCTTGTGCACAGTACCCTCTTCTTCATTTTTGAATAAATATCAAACCACCTCCAAATCTAATGAAATTTCGACACATGGCTCCTGCCATGGTGTAGTAATTTCTGTGATTTTTGAGGACATTTTGGCTTTTATTTAATATTTTTAAAAATTCAAAAACTCCCTTTTTAGTCACTGTCTAGCTTTAAAAACACCAAAATAATACAAAATCACCTTTAAAAATTCTAAAAAAATTAGGACTTGTAGTTTGCTTGCTGTTTGATTTTCCAGCCATTTTTGGTGATTTTTCATCACTTAAAAACCTTAAAAATTCAAAAACCCCTAAAAACTCATAAAAATTATAATAAATAAATTAAAAATCCAAAAACAATAATTAGGGTGCCTAAATTTTCCTTATTCTTTCTAGATTATAGGAAAATTACCTTCAGGGCTTTTTGAGATCCAACAATATTTTATTTTTGGGTCTTAAGCCTTGCTGGACAGTACCTTTCATTTTTGGCATTGTTTGATTTTTAGAAAATAAAATAAACATCAGAAAAATCTCAAAAATTCACCAAAAACATAAAAAAAATTATAAAACACATAAAAACATTTTTCTTTGAATTTTTGCTTGACTTTTAATGCTTTAAAAAAATTGTTGAAGTTCATTATCTGTGTGCCTTCTTTAATTTTCTCATCATTTAAAAAATCTAAAAAAATTGTAAAAACAAATAAAAACCACTAAAAAAGATTCCCTCGGATTTCTGACTACATCGTAGGCTATTTAGCCAATCTGTGCTCCTTGTGTTCGACCCTGGGAGCTATACCAGGTTAATCACATAGCTAGACCGCTCCATTTTGTTTTGATTGATTTTATCTCTGTGAGTGGTTGATTTTTCTTGATACACGCATTCGAGTGACTGAGGTCGCAACGACCTCATTTCATACCTTTACCTCAGTCGTTCGGCTTTTTGCGTTGTCAGTATGACGTAGGAAGTTCTGATCTCCTAAAAAGACCACTACTGTGGCGGCTGCTGCTCAGGTACACCTGTTGGGTTCACATGAGGGTAACATTATGAGCAATTGCTTAGTAACAAGACAAACACTATAATGACTAATGTAGGGATAAGAAAAGAATGTATACTCAACTTTATTTAATGGCATATGCATGTATTGTAAATATTCAGAAAGAACACCAAGTCATTCTAATTCACATTCGAACACATTTATTTATTTATAAAAATAATCATTGAAGTACTACTACAATGATCTTGATATTTTGACCAGTTGGTTATAGTCCAGATGGTATAAAAAAATTCCGGCATCTGATCATTTATTATTTCTAGAATTATTTTAGCACACGCAAGTACGCGACTCGTAGGCCTCCGCTACGCGGGAACTTATTCATCATCTTGGATAAACCTCCAAGTATCTCTGTCCAACTAGAATAGGAAAAGGTCTAAACTCCAAATTCTCCAACTTCAAACCATATCCCGGGACACCTCTCACAATAATAATACTCGAAATAGAATTTGATGCGGCCACACCTAATTCTACTCCGAGTCTTAAAATTATGTATAAGTACGAAACCAAGAACGTCAACCGCGCCACCTGCCTACTCCGTCGAGCGACTCCGGATGCAACCGGGCTGCTAGGTGCAACGCGTCACCCAACTCGTCCGTTGGGGTCGCGACCTTCATGGCATCTACCCGGGGCTCAAGGGTGTATGCCTAATCTCTTACGGCTCCTAACTCCGTTTACTCGATCATTATGAATTTTCACCCATGGAAGTCTGTACGAGGAAAAAAATGATGTTAATGACTCGTTGACAATTTCGAAGTCCTTTGGCGATGATCATTGAATATTTCACTTGACTCAAATAAAATATTTCCACACAGTACACATATTAAGTTATTTATTAAATTCACTTCATTATTCACTCATTTTGGTAGGAATCCGTCAAAAGAAAACTGACAAAAATATTGGATCCATAATAGGAAATCCATAAGGTATATATTTTATCATTTACGAATTGTTATTATATATACCACTTATGCAACTGTAGTATTTAGTGAAGTTTCGAAAATCATCATTCATGCTTTACACTAAATTCATGTTTACCTACGAAAGTGAAATCATCAGAGTGGTGATGGTTAAGTTGTATTTAGTCTTAAACACGTGTGAGAGGTAAAGTGTTGGATATTTTAAAAGGACGGTTCTCAAGCTTAACGCAACAATAGGCAGATGCCTATGTTTCACTTGACTTAAACATGTTTTTTTATGAAATCCATTAGAGGATTAAGTATTATTTACTTAAAATATTTAAAACATACCTGTATAAGGATTTACTTGTTTCACAAAAATAAAACAATTTACATCACATAATCCACGAGACCTGACTTCTTTGCACCAATTTAAATTGATATATTCATGCAATATCTATCATAATTTCTGGCGTAGGAGTTAAGGTTTTATGGGAGGGACTCATAATCACTACATTTATATTGCTATGTAAATTTTCATCAACATCTTAACGCCTCCTCCACTAATTCCATATTAAAGAGATGAAGAGAAACGTGATAGTAAGTAGGCATAAGTGCCGTTTCCAAGTAATGCTCGTGATAGTGATTAGGCATAAGTGTCGTTTCCAAGTAATGCACGATTTCACAAAAAAAAAACAAAAGAGAGGGTTGGCATTAGTTTAATCAACAACGTCGATCCATTTGCGAGGTAAGCACGTATTATTATGTCAAGAACAGACTCTCCATCCAATGCATAATCTCTTGTGGGGAATTATATAGCAATAATTTAAAATTAGATTTTTTTTCTGTTTAGGTATTTTTCATACTTGACATTAAAACAGGACAAGTATTTTCCTTTCCTCCTGTGTAAGTTAATACCCATACAAGGGAAATCTATTTGTAGCATTTATCATTGACATTATATCCGTCCATTTTAAATCATGTACAATACAAAAGAGTAACTAAAATACTATCACTATCAGGATTCGATTCTATATAGGACATCAATAATCACATGAAAAGCATATCATAAGGATACTTAAGTCTCTAAGGATGTCAAGAAAATAGGACCAGAAATCATGTAGAAATCAACATCAAGGAAGGGAATATGACATCGTTGTAAAATATAAATCATATCATAAGGATAACCAAGACGCTAAGCATGTTCAAGTATATGGAAACAAAGTATGTGGAATCCAACAGCAAGAGGAAAGTATAACATCGTCCCTGGGCTTTTGATACGAGTTATCAAAAGGCCCTTGGACTTAGTTTTTCTTGCAATTTGGTCCCTGTGTGCCCCAGCCACGCGCGACGCGCGTGACTTGCTGGGCATTTTGCACCAGCGACCCCAGGTCTTCGGGTATTTGCACATTGGTCCTTGTGCACAGTACCCTCTTCTTCATTTTTGAATAAATATCAAACCACCTCCAAATCTAATGAAATTTCGACACATGGCTCCTGCCATGGTGTAGTAATTTCTGTGATTTTTGAGGACATTTTGGCTTTTATTTAATATTTTTAAAAATTCAAAAACTCCCTTTTTAGTCACTGTCTAGCTTTAAAAACACCAAAATAATACAAAATCACCTTTAAAAATTCTAAAAAAATTAGGACTTGTAGTTTGCTTGCTGTTTGATTTTCTAGCCATTTTTGGTGATTTTTCATCACTTAAAAACCTTAAAAATTCAAAAACCCCTAAAAACTCATAAAAATTATAATAAATAAATTAAAAATCCAAAAACAATAATTAGGGTGCCTAAATTTTCCTTATTCTTTCTAGATTATAGGAAAATTACCTTCAGGGCTTTTTGAGATCCAACAATATTTTATTTTTGGGTCTTAAGCCTTGCTGGACAGTACCTTTCATTTTTGGCATTGTTTGATTTTTAGAAAATAAAATAAACATCAGAAAAATCTCAAAAATTCACCAAAAACATAAAAAAAATTATAAAACACATAAAAACATTTTTCTTTGAATTTTTGCTTGACTTTTAATGCTTTAAAAAAATTGTTGAAGTTCATTATCTGTGTGCCTTCTTTAATTTTCTCATCATTTAAAAAATCTAAAAAAATTGTAAAAACAAATAAAAACCACTAAAAAAGATTCCCTCGGATTTCTGACTACATCGTAGGCTATTTAGCCAATCTGTGCTCCTTGTGTTCGACCCTGGGAGTTATACCAGGTTAATCACATAGCTAGACCGCTCCATTTTGTTTTGATTGATTTTATCTCTGTGAGTGGTTGATTTTTCTTGATACACGCATTCGAGTGACTGAGGTCGCAACGACCTCATTTCATACCTTTACCTCAGTCGTTCGGCTTTTTGCGTTGTCAGAATGGCGCCGTTGCCGAGGAGCACGGCTTTGTAGTCATTTTTCCATATTGTCTCTCTCTATATTATTATTGTTTTCTGACCTTCTCTCTTTGATTTTTGTGCGAGGTACTGCTTGGACGACTTGGAGCTTACTATTTAGAGGACCCGCGCAGGAGGAAGAGAGAGAGGAGAAGAAATTTTCTATTTAGAGAGAGAGAGAGAACAATATTTGTTGTAATAACTTAGACTTTGAACTGTGGACATTTGTAACTTAGCGGGTCTGTTTCGCCGAGCACCGGTGTGCTCGGGGGACCCATTTGGATTTTCGCGGCTTTTTCTACGGTTTTTATAGCTAGCTGCCTTTTCCGGTGTTTACGCGGTTTTTCTCGAGCCCCTAGATTTAGGAATTTCTCTTGCTTGTGACGTAAATTTCTAAGGCCCAACACCTAATAGAATATCTGTTCCTATAGAACGTAATTGGACCTTAATAAAATTCACTGAAAAAAGTTAGTTTAATTGGATTTGAGACCACGAGCCGTGAGGAGTCACATACAGCGCTGGCAGGACCCGTTGTGGCGGGCACCGAGTGACTCCCAAGATCGGACTCCGGACTCGATTCGGTTAGCTAACTATTGTTCTTCACGATCAATAGAAGTTGCTTGTCTAAGGCCGGTTTTTCCCGTTGCACCATTTAGGTAGTTTTATTCTGTCTTTAAATTCTGCGCGGATCACTTGCATGTAGAGTGCTGGAGACAAGGTACGCATTTCTTTCTCTGCATGCATCATTGATTTCTTCGCGCATCGGCTTTTTCGTCTTCTCCCTCTGTTTTTGGCTTAATCATCAGGAGAATCGGAAAAACCGTTAGGCCGCTTGTATTTATTTTGAAAAAAATTAAAAAGAAAAACAAAAAAATTGGACTGGATAACATTATTGACCCTAAAAGACACTCACATTAAAAATTTGTCTTGGGGAGAGCAACCCCCTCCTTGTATGGTTTGGATGCGCGAGAGAGTGACCCGCACCTTAGGTAGAACCCTCCGGTGTTATTTCTAGCTGACTACCGACTCTTCCGTGCGGGCCAGTCGGTTGAAGTAGCATCGGGTATCCTAACAGGTCACGTAAGCGCTCTGATATTTTGTGTGTTCACCAAATAAAATTGACAAGATAAATTGACCGAGCTTTCACGGTCTTCAGATTGTGTTGCGTTGGTGAACCGGGGGTTTGCTTTGCGATCATATTTTCTCCAGATCCCATCCGCCCAACTCGCCAAGATCACGATGATGGGTAGACGATCTCTTAGGCAGCCTCTGGCTGCACCGCTTTCAGGCGCGTCTACTCCATCATCTAGGTTGGCCCGTGAGAGTCAAGACCAGCCCTCCGGGCCCGAGTACGATTCCACCCTGTTCCCCCTCGACCCCCTTTCTTTTGCTACTGAGAGACATGAGCCCGAGGAAAGACGAATTGATTTGACAGAACCTGAGTTGGGCTCATCTGATTTTGCAGACGTCGGTATGGCCGCCAGAGCAGACGATTACCCCGGAGGTCAGCAGGGAGAGCAGCATGTTGTATTTGACCAAGGGGCGATCAACTCCACCCTGATCGCATCATTAGAGACAGTTCAGCAGCAGTTACGCGATCAAGGGGCATTCATGATCGAGATGAGAAGGGAGTTGGAGCGACTCAGAGAGCGAGACGAGCCGAGCGAGCCTGAGGACATTCCTGACGCTGATGCAGAGGCAGCAGCAGCTGCAGCAGCTGCTGCCGCAGCGGCAGCCGCAGCCGGAGCAGGACCACCGAGACCGATGCGGGAGTTACACAACCCCGGATCTACACTGATGCACCATTGGGTGGTGGTACCGTCCATCGTAGGGGATTTCAAGTTCCCTCCGAACACCCTGCAGATGCTTCCTCATTTTCACGGACTTGCCACTGAGGAGCCCCATCTCCATCTCCAGGAGTTTTTGATGATCTGCAGCACTGTCCACGACCGTCATGTGGACCAAGATACGATTCGGATGATGGCCTTCCCTTTTTCACTGGCAGATAGAGCAGCCGCCTGGCTGAAACATCTAGGGAAGTTTGTTTACACCTGGGAGCAGCTCCGCACCGAGTACTTAAACAAGTACTATCCACTCGGGCGGACGAATGCAGCGAGGGCCCTGATCAACAACTTCTCCATGCTCCCTAACGAGCAGTTTCACGAAGCATGGGAGAGGTTCAGAGAGCTTCTGGATAGATGCCCACACCACGACATTTCGAAGCCGAACCTAGTTCAAAGCTTCTTTAGTGGGATGACGCCAGAGCTTCAGGGTCTGGTGAATGCTTCTTGCGGCGGGTCCTACTTTGCCAAGGACCACAACCAAGTCTGGGCCATCTACGAAGAGATGGCAGAAAATTACATGGTGATGTCCCAGACTCGGTTGTACACACAGAGATCTCAGCAGCCGCCAGGACCCGTGCAGTATCAGCGGATAGCACGGGTTGATGCAGGTCCATCCAGTTCGTCCACAGTTGCTGCCGCACAGGCAGAGTCGGCCGCTGCGGACATGGGGATTATCAGCGAGAAGTTGGACCGCATGGAAATAATAGAGAAGAAGCAGTGCCAGGGCATAACTCAGATGGAGCAAATGGCACAAACTCTGAGCGACATGAAGACCCAGCTCTTGTGTCTTCAGGAGGCACAGACGGCTCCTCAGCCCCGTCTTCTGTCGCGAGGCGATTCCGGCGGCAACCGCAGCTCCTCCCAGCGCTCCAGCTCCTTGCAGCAGCCTAGACAAGTTCACCTTGTACAGGCGGAGCCGTACCAGCAGCAGCAGCCCTCTTACCAGTCACCACCATCTCCAGACTTACAGATGGTGGTATTTCAGCCGAATCAACCTCTGGCAGCACTACCGCCAGACTCCTTCGATGCTGAGCCGTTGATGGATGTCAACGGGATTTGGTATGACCGTCCTCAACCTAGAATCCGACGAGACCATCCCGGATTCAGGTGGGGGAATGGGGGTAACCAGTCCCAACAACAGCCAGCCGGTCAGGGAGGGCAGTACTCCCAGCAGAGAGATCACCAGCAGCCCCCAGCATACCAACCACACCAGCCATCATCCTTCGTACCTCGTCCCTACCAGCAGCAGGGACAGAATTGGAGACGTGAGCAGCAGGCTCACCAGCAGCAGCATCATTCCTCTTACCCCTCTCAGCCGCAGCAGCACCAGGACCAGCAGCCTCATTATCAGAGAAGCAACCCGTCGGGCTCCCATGAGAGCCCCTCCATGGATGATCTAGCCCGCCTCTTCACAGAGCAGCAGGCTACATTTAGACGGGAGATGGACGAGTTCCGCCAGGAGATGCGGGACCTGATGAGAGGGAAGGCTGCCATCCCTGCACAGATCGAGCCTAATCCGAATAGCTTGAAGAGGAAATCTGAGCAGGTAGTTCACACTGAGCCTACCACTCCTAATAACTCATTTGATGGTATGTCATCGAATATATTTGATGCTGATTTTGTTACACTTAGGAGCGGTAGAAGACCAGCAGGCGGCGCCTCATCTGAGCGACAACACGAGGAATCATCTAGAGCGCCAGATGAGGAAGAGGAGAGCGGTACTGAAGCCGCACATCATGGTGACGGTGGTACTGAGGCCACCCGAGATGCTGATTCCACCGGCGGTACTGAGGCCGCCATTTCACCACATCGAGGAGGTGGTACTGACGCCACCAGCAGAGCCGAGCCAGCCTGCGGTACTGAGGCCGCAAGACGTCTAGTTGTAGAGCCAGCTAGAGGTGGTACTGACGCCACCAACATTTATTCTGATAGAAATGTTGTCTTTCCTCGCATGAATGTATCTCAGAACTCTAATTTGAATAAAGGAAAAGGTTTTAGTTTCTTCTGATCCCACTGTGGTGAATGATGTTTGTGAGGATCCGGTCATCGAACCGTCTAGGCCTATTCCTAGTCCTTCATCGGAGAAGGACCCTGTGATCCCCTTTCCTAGAGCCCTTGAATTGGGGAAGGGGAAGAAAAAAGAAAAAGATCCAAAAAAGAGAGAGCAGGAGGAGTTCAGCCAGGGCATGATAGACCGATTTCACATCCAGCTGACCCTCAATGAGGCTTTGCAGCACATTCCTCTTCTTCAGCGATCCCTAAGAGATAGGACCACAGTCAGGAGGAAGAAGAGGAACAAGACCGCAGAGATCCATGTGCTGACCAAAGCCACGTGCTTCGCGATCCAGAACCATCTGCCGACTAAGAGGCCAGATCTAGGGGCCCCGTATGTCAGATGCCAGATCAGAGAGCAGTGGTTCGACCGTACTCTTTTAGATAGCGGATCTTCGATCAACCTACTTCCGGCAGCCCTTCTCGACCACTTCGAGTTGGGCACTCTTCGACAGAGCAGGACAGTCCTTCAGTTCGCTGATCGATCTGTCAAGAGGCCGAAGGGGTTGCTACGAGACGTTATCGTCACTATTCAGGGTTTGCAATTCCCCGTGGACTTCGTAGTGTTGGACATGGAGATCCCTGAATCAGTGGCCGATACCCCCATCATCCTTGGTCGTCCGTTCTTGGCCACAGCCAAGGCGGTGACTGATCATGATAGCGGGAAGGTGTACTTTCGCGTCCAGGGCGAGAGTATACAAATAGAGACGGTCGAGGACCACAGAACCAGAGATAGATCCCGCTCACATGGCAGTACAGATTCAGAGCAGCTGACAGACGCAGAGCCAGACATCCACCAGGACTGTGATTTTGTGATCACAGATGATGAGGCAATTTGGGCAGATCCTGCAGCACAGACCATCCTCTCATACTCAGATACAGCTGATGCAGAGATGATAGCAGAGGATAGTCTGGAGAGCACAACCCTGGTTCAGGATACTATTGAGTCAGCAGAGTCGGACCTTGATCGCGACCACGATTTTCAGTGATGGTGGTACTGAAGCCACCCTGCTCTACGGTGGTACTGATGCCACCGCAGTTGATACAGATCCCTCGGATTCAGAATCTGATTGGGCAGATTGTGATGATCAGATGCCAGATCTGGATCCACCTGAGCCTATAGATGAGGAGGAGGTAGAGGCAGAACAGATCAGAGACAATGCAGAGGACCCGCCTTCTCCAGATCCAGTTTGTGAGAGTTCTTTATCATTTTCCCAGGTAGATTTGGCAGAATTGTCCGCATACACACATCTTCTTCAGAAGCCAGATTTGCCAGCACCCAGCTGTCCAGAGCTAAAGCCGCTCCCTACTTCGTTGAAGTATAGATTCCTTGCGGGAGAGTCTGAGATGTACCCAGTCATCATCTCTGCCGATCTGACTGGAGAGCAAGAATCCCGTCTGATGGAGGTTCTTGAAAAGAACCGCAAGGCAATTGGATGGAGCGTAGCAGATCTCCATGGGATTAGTCCCTCGTTGTGCTCCCACCATATCTATCTCGAGGAAGGGGCAAAGCCGTCGCGTGAGTTCCAGCGGCGACTGAACCCCAACCTAAGAGAGGTTGTTATGAAGGAAATATCAAAATGGTGGAGTGCAGATTTTATTTATCCCATTTCCGACTCCAAGTGGGTTAGCCCCTTGCATGTGGTGCCCAAGAAGACGGGCATCACGACTGTGATCAGTGAGTCGGGAGAGGAGATTGCTACACGAGTACCCACCTCTTGGCGGGTCTGTGTTGACTACAGAAAACTCAACCAGGCCACCAAGAAGGACCATTTCCCCCTGCCTTTTATTGATCAGATCATAGAGAGACTGGCAGGGAAGAGCCATTATTGCTTCCTAGATGGGTACTCGGGCTACAACCAGGTGGCCATCGCTCCTGAGGATCAGGAGAAGACCACCTTTACCTGTCCCTTCGGTACATACGCTTTTCGACGCATGCCATTTGGGCTATGTAACGCCCCTGCGACTTTTCAGAGATGCATGCTGTCGATATTTTCGGACATGGTAGGGGAGTGTTTGGAGGTCTTCATGGACGACTTCTCGGTTTACGGCGACGGATTCGATTCCTGTCTTGACTGCCTAGACCGAGTGCTCCAGCGATGTATTGCTACCCGCTTGGTTCTGTCTTGGGAGAAGAGTCACTTCATGGTGACTCAAGGGACGGTGCTTGGCCACATCATTTCCAACAGAGGCATGGAGGTTGATCCGGCCAAGGTCGATGTCATTAGGAAACTCACACCGCCGTCCAATCTGAAGCAGTTACGGTCATTTCTGGGGCACGTTGGTTTTTATAGGAGATTCATTCATGATTTCAGCAAGATTGCCCGACCGTTGACTGACCTCTTGACGAAAGACACCGAGTTCCTTGTCGATGACAAGTGTCTTTCGTCCTTTGAAACTCTCCAGCAATGTGTTATTGAGGCTCCTATCCTTCAGCCGCCTGATTGGTCTCTCCCATTCGAGATCATGACGGACGCCTCCGATTTTGCCGTAGGGGCAGTGCTGGGACAGAGGAGGGATGGAGTACCATTTGCGATACACTATGCTAGCCGCACATTGGATTCCGCCCAGCGGAATTATACAGTCACAGAAAAGGAGATGCTAGCAGTAGTGTTTGCCCTAGATAAATTCAGATCATATATCATTGGATCTAGAGTGACTTTGTATACTGACCACACCGCCATCAGGTACCTCATGTCAAAGAAGGATGCCAAGGCCAGACTTACTAGATGGATCCTTCTACTCCAGGAGTTCGACATTGAGATCAAGGATAAGCCTGGAGTCAAGAATGTGGTGGCGGACCATTTATCCCGATTAGAGCAGCCTGAGGAGACAGAGCAGATTGATCCGATCAGAGATACCTTCCCAGATGAGGCGATCCTTGCTATCGCCTCACTCCCATGGTACGCCGATATTGTGAACTTTCTCGTTGTTGGGAAAGTCCCACAAGATTGGCCCAGGCAGAGGCTTGAGACCTTCCTTGCGAAGGCCAAGTCTTACCATTGGGAGGATCCCATCCTTTACCACGAAGGAGGGGATAGCGTCTGGCGTCGGTGTATTCCTCAGGAGGAACACCATAGCGTCCTCACTTACTGCCACAAGCTTGAGGCAGGAGGACATCATTCGGGGAGGAGAACGGCACAGAAAGTGCTCCAGTCCGGTTTGTGGTGGCCTACCCTCTTCAAGGACTCAGATGAGTTCGTGAAGAGGTGTACTGACTGTCAGAGGATGGGCACTTGTGGACAACGTGATATGATGCCGATGCAGCCCATTCACTTCTGTGAGGTTTTTGACGCATGGGGCATCGATTTCATGGGTCCATTCCCTAAGAGTCAGGGATTCGAGTACATTCTGTTGGCCGTAGATTATGTGAGTCGTTGGGTGGAGGCTATCCCCACCCGAGCCGCTGATGCGAGGACAGTTTGCAGATTTTTGAGGAAGCACATCATCACGCGGTTCGGGGTTCCACGAGTTCTTATTTCTGATGGGGGGTCTCACTTCATCAACGACCAGGTGAAGGCACTTGCTACCGAGTTCGGCATAGACCATCGTGTTGCTACACCATACCATCCACAGACAAATGGTCTAGCCGAAGTGTCGAATAGGGAGATCAAGACGATTCTGCAGAAAGTCGTCCGCCCTGACCGAAAGGATTGGTCACAGCTATTGGACTCGGTCTTATGGGCATATAGGACGTCTTTCAAGACACCTTTGGGCACATCTCCCTTTCGCCTCGTGTATGGCAAGCCCTGTCACCTACCAGTTGAGCTGAGGCACAAGTCACTCTGGGCAGTTACAGACATATTGATGGATCCAGATGGTATAGGAGACCAGAGGAGGGCAGAGTTAGCCGCATTGGAAGAGCTTAGAGATGCAGCTTTCTCAAGCAGCCTACATTATAAGGAGAAAGTCAAAGAGTGGCATGATTCTCATATCAGCCACAAGCATTTTGAGATTGGACAGAAAGTATGGCTGTTTGATGCGAGGCTTAGATTATTTCCAGGGAAGCTACAGAGCAAATGGAAAGGACCCTATTTGGTCAGAAAGGTACACGATAACGGTAGCATTGATATATCTGAGTTATCTTCTGAGAGTACCTTCCGAGTGAACGGCCAGCGGCTCAAACCATTTCTAGATCATGAGCCGCGGGACGTTATTATTGCCGCTATTCATTTTGCGTGAGATGTGGTCTTTTGACTCACATCTTTTACATCTCACGCCTGATTTTCACTGTTCCTCCGCCTGTATAGATCCAGTTGTCCATATCATTCTATTCTTTAGTCCCACATCCCGTCTCTCATCTTATGATTATGCTATACTTAGGGTGTACTTTACCCTAAGTATAGGGGGGATGTCGGACCTGTGAGTATTCTTTTCATTCTTTCTGCTCTTGTTTTTGCTGCCTATACTTAGGGATATTTTACCCTAAGTATAGGGGGGGCAGATTCTGTATATTCTTCACTCGGCTTTCCCTTCATGTACAGCTTTCTATACTTAGGATTAGTTAATCCTAAGTATAGGGGGAGACCACCGAGTTCCTCTCATTTTATTCATTTATTCGTTCCTGTACTTAGACATTCCTTTTCACTTCCCTTTTACTAAGCACGAGTTATGTCTTCTTCATCGCTCTTGATCACTCTGAGGACATCGTTCGAGCTAAGTATAGGGGGGGTGTGTATATATTTCATATATACTTTAGCCATAACTCGTACTTTGTGTGAGTGTGTTAATAAATAAAATGGCTAAAAATCACAAAAATTTAAAAATTTTTCGTGTACATAAACCTCTTTTATTCCTGCACAGACATAGCTAGTGTATAAAGTATTTTTGTAAAAATGATTTCAAAAATCTTTTGTGTAAAGCTTGTGTAAATATTTTGTATCAAAATTATGTATATAGTACAAAATTTTTCCAAAATGTTTTGAAAATCAAAAGTTTGCAAAAATCTTGTGTAAAAGATTGTGAATATCAGTTTGCAAAACTTGCACCTCATGCATCATTCATGATTACAAAACATTTTTCAAAAATTTTGCATGATTGTAAAAAATTTTTAAATAGCATCTTGTGTACATATATGTATATAGTTTTTCCTGGATGAGAGTTGACATTTAAACTAAGCCTGGAATTAAATTGAGAAATGGAGCTTGAATAAGATCTTAATCCACTTAACTTCAAGAGGAACCTTGTAGGACTTAGGGTTAAGGCTTTTCAGGTCCATAAGGGCTTAATTCTTTGAGTCCACTAGGCTATGAGCATATGTCATCTTGATGAGCCTAAGTAGAGCACTTAACAACACACGCATGACTCTCAGAGACAATGGCTTCACTTGCACCTGCACTTTACACATGGCTCTCCACGGATGAGGTGGTGAGGAGGCAGTTTCCTTTGGCTTGGGGTAGCATATGAGGGTAGTACTTCTAGGCGGAACCTCTCTTCTTCTTATAGTGAAGGAAGTGCACCTCAACTTGGTCTAGTGGTGTTGAAAGCTAAAGACAGAAGCTGTGGGTTGCAATAAAGCTTCAAAAGAGGGATAGTCTACTGGCTCAAGGGGAAATTTCTTATATGCTGCACCATGTAGATATGTTGTACAGAAGTTCTTGAAGAAAAAAAAATATGCAAAAATACAAAAAGAACTCCAAAAAAGTGGTGGGTCGGATTGAAAATTTAATAACCCCACCGGAGTATAAAGCAAAAGCTTATGGTATCCATGTTACATCTCATGAAGCTTGCAGCGGGAGACTTAGCTACACTGGCTAAGCTTCCAAAACTCTATACTTCTACCCCCTCTCCTTGAGCCGGCTGCACTTGAACTTAGAAGGGAATACCCCGCTTCTCGAGGAAAGAGTTGCTAGACTGAGGCATTAGAGTTACCAGGTTGAGGGAGGTTGTTTCTTTGTTACTTCTGAGGTAGGGAGCCACATATCACCTACACCGCAAGGAAAAGATTCATGGTCATTAGAGTTTGTGTATGTAGACTTGTTCTGATCTGGTTTATTGAGGAGTCTTGCCCATCGACTGGTGGAACTTGGAGGCTGTTGAGTTTTAAGCTTAAGTCCAAATAAGGTTCCGACACATTAATAATCCAAAGATCTGATCGAGCTCCATATTTCAATTTAATGAAGGAAAATTTAATAAGTCAACCTTGATCCATGTACATCCTCTTTTTCTTTTTCTTTTTCTTTCTTTTTCACTTCTTTTCAAATAAGTGTTTGCTAAGGGACTAGCAAAGTTAAGCATAGGGGGGTGATGAATACCCATTCATCACTCTTTATTCTTCTATTGTAGCTACAAAAACCTTTGCAAATACATGTAGATATGTGTAAATACAAATAATTACCAAAAGCATGCATTGTGTAAAAACCTATAATTAGCATGTTTTTGTGCAAAAATAAAAAAAGAATAAAGAGCAAAAAGAAAAAGAGGGAAATATTTAGAATAAATATTGAGCAACCTAACCCAAGGGAGGGCTCAGCATGGGCCTGACCGCATAAAAGCCAAAGTAGAGGGAGATAGGAGCTCATGTGTATATACTTCTGTAAATACATAAAATTATATTTTCCTCACCCAAAAATATGCTTGTACATATTGTGTGTATATTTTATTAAAAACAAAATAAAAATTTAAAAATCAAAAATTCAAAAATGCCCTTTCACCATGTGTAGACCATCATCCTTTATTTATTTAACCCTATAAATAAATAAAATTATTTTCTAAAACTTTTTTTGTAAATATTCTATGTTACATATGGTAAATACATAAAATAACAAGAAACAAAACAAAAATCAAATAAAAATTACAAAATGAAAAATACAAAAATACATTGTATAAATACCATGTATATAAATGTATACAATTATTTATTTCACCCTTGTGTATAAATAATTAAAATAAAATAAAAATACCATTTTATTCCATATTTTATGATGTAAATAAATAAAATACAAAATGAGCATAAAAATACATAAAAATAACAAATAAAAAATCAAAAATAAAAATCCATATAGTGTACATATACCTATATACATAGCTACCCTATTTTTATTTCCAAAAATTAATTAAAAATCACCAAAAAATAGAAAAAAATAAAAGAAAAACATTTCATGTTTTGAGTTTTCTTTAATTCGGCCTATTTCTACCTTAAAATAAATAAACAAAAATTAAATACACGTGGCAGCTTCTGATTGGTCCACGGGGGATTGTTGACCCCGGTCAACTCCCCCGCGGACTCCTTCCTTTTCTGGAAGATGCGTGCCGCCCCGCCTTCGCCGATTTTTCCACGCATCTCCAGGCTGTCTCCCACGCGAACCCCGTGCCCGGATTCTTCGCCGATCATCCCTCATCCTCGCCCGATCTTTCGCCATGAAATCAACGCCTTCCATCGCTGTCTCCACTCAACCCTAATCGCACCTGTCACCATATATATCCCGACCTCCGCCGCCTCCGCGCCTCATCTTTGGCTATCCACTCTCTCTCCAGTGAGCTCCACCATCGAGACGAGCAAGGTGACAGCTTGCCCCAGCCGGTGTTGCAGCGAGGAAGAGGAGCAGGACCATCGATCCGGCCGCGTTTCGCCGCCGTGCTCCGACCACCATCTGGAGCTTGAGCCTCGGGAGGAGACGGCCCTTGAGGCAAGGACCAGGAGCAAGAGCAGCTCCAGCATAGTCTACTGCAGCCACCAGGTAACCTTAGCTCCTTCTAGTTTCATCTAATTTAGGATTTCGCCTAAATCGACCCATCACTGTGCTTCCCTGATTCCGACTATCTCGAGTACCCTTTTGATCATCGGAACACCCTGTCATCTCCGCCGTATCCCCACGCACCTTCTACGCCCGCTCATTCAACCCAGCTCGCCCCGGAGCTGGGAGTCGAGTTCCATCGTCTCCACCTCGCCGGAGCTCGTTCGCCACACCGCACAGACCACCTTCACCCCGCTTTCTTGGGTCGAGGCATTTTGCCCTCGACCCGCGAAGCGTTCTGGCTGTTTTGCAGGTTCAAAGAGAGGTGCCTGAGCCTCTCTTCACTTGAGACCAGAGCTTCGCGCCGCCAAGCCTCGCCGGAGCCCCTCCAGGGCTTGGCTGGGGCATCGGCCACCACCAGCAGCTGCGGGACAGTCCAGCGGAGCTTCTCCGATCATTTGCAGCAGCTGAGGAGGGGTGTAGCGCACGCAGGAGGCCGGCGAAGTTCGCCGGCGACGAGTTCTTGCACCATCCTCCAGAGCCGTCCGATGAAGCCCTCGCTCCAGTTCTGATCGTGTCCGTCCATTCTTCGAGGAGCAGCGACCGTCGATTCATCTGAGGAGTTCATCCGGACCATTGATAGCAGAGGAGAGAGACCCGGAGTCCAGCGACGTTAGATCAGCCACGTGGTCTCACCTCGACCGTCGATCGAGCCCAGGAAGAGAAGAGAGAAAGAGCGCCGCCCATCCCAACCGTCCGATCAACACGTGGCGCACATCCGGCCGTCGGCGAATAAAGGGGTAAATATCGTAGGGCCCCCCTCTTAGTTTTTCATTTCCTTTTTAGTCCTGTAAATATTTTTAGAAACTTTTTCACGTAGGGTTATTTGCAATCTGGACCTTGTGCTTTATTTTAATTGCATGTATGCCCCTGTGTGTGAGTGACCACGTGCTTCGTCACGTGTGTATCTGGGCATTTTACACATCTTGTCCTGTAGATCGGGATGGTTAATGAATGAATGAATATTTTTAAGTAATTGCAATTATACCCCTGTGAGCATTGTCTATGCGCATGTGCGTTATTTAGTGGGCTTTTTGCAACTTCGTCCCTGGGCTTTTGATACGAGTTATCAAAAGGCCCTTGGACTTAGTTTTTCTTGCAATTTGGTCCCTGTGTGCCCCAGCCACGCGCGACGCGCGTGACTTGCTGGGCATTTTGCACCAGCGACCCCAGGTCTTCGGGTATTTGCACATTGGTCCTTGTGCACAGTACCCTCTTCTTCATTTTTGAATAAATATCAAACCACCTCCAAATCTAATGAAATTTCGACACATGGCTCCTGCCATGGTGTAGTAATTTCTGTGATTTTTGAGGACATTTTGGCTTTTATTTAATATTTTTAAAAATTCAAAAACTCCCTTCTTAGTCACTGTCTAGCTTTAAAAACACCAAAATAATACAAAATCACCTTTAAAAATTCTAAAAAAATTAGGACTTGTAGTTTGCTTGCTGTTTGATTTTCCAGCCATTTTTGGTGATTTTTCATCACTTAAAAACCTTAAAAATTCAAAAACCCCTAAAAACTCATAAAAATTATAATAAATAAATTAAAAATCCAAAAACAATAATTAGGGTGCCTAAATTTTCCTTATTCTTTCTAGATTATAGGAAAATTACCTTCAGGGCTTTTTGAGATCCAACAATATTTTATTTTTGGGTCTTAAGCCTTGATGGACAGTACCTTTCATTTTTGGCATTGTTTGATTTTTAGAAAATAAAATAAACATCAGAAAAATCTCAAAAATTCACCAAAAACATAAAAAAAATTATAAAACACATAAAAACATTTTTCTTTGAATTTTTGCTTGACTTTTAATGCTTTAAATAAATTGTTGAAGTTCATTATCTGTGTGCCTTCTTTAATTTTCTCATCATTTAAAAAATCTAAAAAAATTGTAAAAACAAATAAAAACCACTAAAAAAGATTCCCTCGGATTTCTGACTACATCGTAGGCTATTTAGCCAATCTGTGCTCCTTGTGTTCGACCCTGGGAGCTATACCAGGTTAATCACATAGCTAGACCGCTCCATTTTGTTTTGATTGATTTTATCTCTGTGAGTGGTTGATTTTTCTTGATACACGCATTCGAGTGACTGAGGTCGCAACGACCTCATTTCATACCTTTACCTCAGTCGTTCGGCTTTTTGCGTTGTCAGTATGACGTAGGAAGTTCTGATCTCCTAAAAAGACCACTACTGTGGCGGCTGCTGCTCAGGTACACCTGTTGGGTTCACATGAGGGTAACATTATGAGCAATTGCTTAGTAACAAGACAAACACTATAATGACTAATGTAGGGATAAGAAAAGAATGTATACTCAACTTTATTTAATGGCATATGCATGTATTGTAAATATTCAGAAAGAACACCAAGTCATTCTAATTCACATTCGAACACATTTATTTATTTATAAAAATAATCATTGAAGTACTACTACAATGATCTTGATATTTTGACCAGTTGGTTATAGTCCAGATGGTATAAAAAAATTCCGGCATCGGATCATTTATTATTTCTAGAATTATTTTAGCACACGCAAGTACGCGACTCGTAGGCCTCCGCTACGCGGGAACTTATTCATCATCTTGGATAAACCTCCAAGTATCTCTGTCCAACTAGAATAGGAAAAGGTCTAAACTCCAAATTCTCCAACTTCAAACCATATCCCGGGACACCTCTCACAATAATAATACTCGAAATAGAATTTGATGCGGCCACACCTAATTCTACTCCGAGTCTTAAAATTATGTATAAGTACGAAACCAAGAACGTCAACCGCGCCACCTGCCTACTCCGTCGAGCGACTCCGGATGCAACCGGGCTGCTAGGTGCAACGCGTCACCCAACTCGTCCGTTGGGGTCGCGACCTTCATGGCATCTACCCGGGGCTCAAGGGTGTATGCCTAATCTCTTACGGCTCCTAACTCCGTTTACTCGATCATTATGAATTTTCACCCATGGAAGTCTGTACGAGGAAAAAAATGATGTTAATGACTCGTTGACAATTTCGAAGTCCTTTGGCGATGATCATTGAATATTTCACTTGACTCAAATAAAATATTTCCACACAGTACACATATTAAGTTATTTATTAAATTCACTTCATTATTCACTCATTTTGGTAGGAATCCGTCAAAAGAAAACTGACAAAAATATTGGATCCATAATAGGAAATCCATAAGGTATATATTTTATCATTTACGAATTGTTATTATATATACCACTTATGCAACTGTAGTATTTAGTGAAGTTTCGAAAATCATCATTCATGCTTTACACTAAATTCATGTTTACCTACGAAAGTGAAATCATCAGAGTGGTGATGGTTAAGTTGTATTTAGTCTTAAACACGTGTGAGAGGTAAAGTGTTGGATATTTTAAAAGGACGGTTCTCAAGCTTAACGCAACAATAGGCAGATGCCTATGTTTCACTTGACTTAAACATGTTTTTTTATGAAATCCATTAGAGGATTAAGTATTATTTACTTAAAATATTTAAAACATACCTGTATAAGGATTTACTTGTTTCACAAAAATAAAACAATTTACATCACATAATCCACGAGACCTGACTTCTTTGCACCAATTTAAATTGATATATTCATGCAATATCTATCATAATTTCTGGCGTAGGAGTTAAGGTTTTATGGGAGGGACTCATAATCACTACATTTATATTGCTATGTAAATTTTCATCAACATCTTAACGCCTCCTCCACTAATTCCATATTAAAGAGATGAAGAGAAACGTGATAGTAAGTAGGCATAAGTGCCGTTTCCAAGTAATGCTCGTGATAGTGATTAGGCATAAGTGTCGTTTCCAAGTAATGCACGATTTCACAAAAAAAAACAAAAGAGAGGGTTGGCATTAGTTTAATCAACAACGTCGATCCATTTGCGAGGTAAGCACGTATTATTATGTCAAGAACAGACTCTCCATCCAATGCATAATCTCTTGTGGGGAATTATATAGCAATAATTTAAAATTAGATTTTTTTTCTGTTTAGGTATTTTTCATACTTGACATTAAAACAGGACAAGTATTTTCCTTTCCTCCTGTGTAAGTTAATACCCATACAAGGGAAATCTATTTGTAGCATTTATCATTGACATTATATCCGTCCATTTTAAATCATGTACAATACAAAAGAGTAACTAAAATACTATCACTACCAGGATTCGATTCTATATAGGACATCAATAATCACATGAAAAGCATATCATAAGGATACTTAAGTCTCTAAGGATGTCAAGAAAATAGGACCAGAAATCATGTAGAAATCAACATCAAGGAAGGGAATATGACATCGTTGTAAAATATAAATCATATCATAAGGATAACCAAGACGCTAAGCATGTTCAAGTATATGGAAACAAAGTATGTGGAATCCAACAGCAAGAGGAAAGTATAACATCGTTACCTCTGAGGATGTTCCCTCGGGATCTCCACTCAGACGGAAATGATATTTCCGGCTCTCGATTGTAGCGCGAAGGCGTGTACGAAGGTGACCTCGAGTTTTCCTACGTGATGGTGGTCGTGGATCTTCGATCGGAGCTCCTTCTCTGACGTCGACGACGGTCCTCCGACGACCAAATCCGGCCAATGTGGTGGTTCTCCAGTGAGAGGGAAGGGTGGTGGTGGCTAGGACTTTGAGAGGGTAGCCTATCACCATCTATTTATAGAGGGAGAGGTGAAAATGGGTGCAATTTCGGATATGGTTCGGATCCATATATGGGTCCCAACTATTATACTTAAAACATCGATAACTTGAGCTAGGAATATCGGAATTGAGTGTTCTTGGGCTCGTTGGAAAGATCTCGACGAGATCTAAGTAATGGCGGGATTATTTGAATTTTTTGGATGTAAAAAATAATCCAGATTTTAGGGGGAAAATACGGGGTTTCACATCATAAAAATCTTAAAGGAAGTCTCATCCTCGAGACGTAGGATTTAACGTATAAGTTTCGAATGTGATATAGATTCAGGCATAAAAATCTTAAAGAGAACGAAACTCATAAAAATCTTAAAGAGGATTGGAATAGGGTCTCGTGAACATACCTTCAAAAAGATAGGGGTATTTCTATCGCATATCTGCCTCAGGCTCCCATGTGGCCTCCTCAACATTCTGACTTTGCCACAATACCTTCACCAAAGGGATGTCTTTCCGTCGTAACCTCTTGACTGCCCGATCTAAAATCTGCACGGGTGCAAGGAAAAGATAAATTCGGTTCAACCGCGAGGTCCTCATAACTAACCACGTGTCGAGGGTCTCGAATATACTTCCGGAGGTTTGACACATGGAATACATCATGCACGCCTGCCAAGTGAGGGGGAAGTGCTACTCAGTATGCTACCTTCCCAATACGAGATAAAATCTCGAAAGGGTCAACAAACCGTGGTGCCAACTTGCCCTTGACACCAAATCTTTGAATACCTCTCATTGGAGATACTTTTAAGAATACAAAGTCTCCAGCATCAAATTCAAGATCACGATGTCTCTGATCAGCATAGCTCTTCTGGCGGCTTTGTGCAGTCAATAATTTCTTTCTAGCCATCTCTACCGCCCTTGTTGTATCCTCGATTATCTGAGTAGAATAAATTTCCTTGTCACCCACTTCCTGCCAACACAAGGGAGTGGTGCATCTCCGCCCATACAATGCCTCAAAAGGTGCCATGTCAATACTAGCATGGTAGTTGTTGTTATAAGTGAACTCCACCAAAGGAAGGTGATCCTTCCAAGATCCTTGCCACTCAATGGCACATGCTCTGAGTAGGTCTTCAAGGGTTTTAATTGTCCTCTCGGATTGCCCATCAATCTGCGGATGATAGGCAGAACTAAGACATAGTTCGGATTTTAGGGCCTTCATGAATTCTCCCCAATAATGTGATGTAAAACGAGAGTCTCTATCAGATACAACCTCCTTGGGAATCCCATGCAAGCAAATAACATGATGAATATATAACTTATCCAGATCTACCGGAGTGCATGTCATGTTCACGGGAATAAAATGTGCGGACTTGGTCAACCGGTCCACAATAACCCAAATGGCATCATATCCACCAACCGTACGAGGTAAGGACGTCATGAAATCCATAGAGATACTTTCCCATTTCCACAACGGGATAGGAAGTGACTGTAACAAGCAAGGAGGACGCTTGTGCTCTACCTTCACCAATTAACAAGTAAGGCAACGACTGACATGTTATGCAAAATCTCTCTTCATCCCTTCCCACCAGAAGTGTTGACGGAGGTCTCTATACATCTTGGTGCTTTCTGGATGGATAGATAATCTAGAACAGTGAGCCTCATCTAGGATGTCTCTCCTTAACTCATCATCATAAGGGACACAGACACGGTCTCCCTTCCATAAGATGGACTCACAAACTCTAAATCCATCAAACTCCTCCTTCAGACATCGATGGAACAAGTCTTGTAGTTTCTAATTTATCTGCTGACCATGCACAATCTTGTCCCATAATCCATTGTACTTGGCAGGTACAGTTACAGCATCTGTAGTACTATCAAATGGTTGCCATTCACTGAGGGCCGTAAGCATATCCCAAGTCTGTATTCATGTTTGGTACCTTCGGTATGTGTTCTCCTACTCAAAGCATCTGTCACTATATTCCCCTTACCAGAATGGTAAGAGATAGTCCAGTCGTAATCCTTCAACGGCTCCATCCATCGTCTTTGCCTCATATTCAACTCTCGCTGGTCAAAGATATATTTGAGACTCTTGTGATCTGTAAAATCTCAAACGTGACCCCATATAAATAGTGACGTCATATCTTCAACGCGAAGACTATAGCTGCCAACTCCAAGTCATGAGTATGGTAGTTCCGTTCATGGTTCTTCAGTTTTCGTGATGCATATGCTACGCCATAACCACGTTGCATCAACACTGCTCCTAAACCCTCCTTTGATACATATGTATACACCGTAAAGTCTAAGGGGCCTGCAGGAAGGGTGAGAATCAGAGCACTGGTCAGTCTTTCTTTCAACGTACGAAAGCTCAGCTCGCACTTGTCGCTCCAAATGAAAGGGACATCTTTCTGTGTCAGACGAGTAAGTGGTAGAGCTAGCTGCGAGAAGCCCCTAACGAAACGTCTGTAGTAGCCGGCGAGGCCTAAGAAACTGTGTATCTCGGTAACTGTCTTGGGCTGCTCCCAGGACATGACTGCCTCTATCTTGGCTGGATCAACTGCCACACCTGCTTCTGAAATTACATGACCGAGGAAAGCTACTTCGGTAAGCCAAAATTCACACTTGTTGTATTTTGCATACAACTTGTGTTCTCTGAGTGTCTCAAGAATAGTATGTAGACGTTACTCATGCTCATGCTCATCACGTGAGCAGATCAAGATATCATCAATGAACACTACCACAAAACGATCTAAGTATGGACGGAAAATTCTGTTCATCATTTCCATGAACGTGGCAGGAGCGTTCGTGAGTCCAAACGGCATAACCACAAACTCGTAGTGGTTGTATCTGGTGCGAAAAGCAGATTTAAGCACATGTATGTCCTTAATTCTCAATTGATGATAACCTGATCGCAGGTCAATCTTTGATAATACTGCTACACCTTGCAACTGATCGAAAAGATCATCTATTAAGTGGGTAACGGTTCTTTACCGTCCTCTTATTCAATTGCCTGTAATCAATGCACAAGCGCATAGACCCATCCTTCTTCTTTACGAAGAGGACCGGTGCTCCCCAAGGTGATGTACTGGGATGTATAAATCCCTTTTCTAATAACTCATGCAGTTGTACTTTGAGCTCCCTGAGTTCGGTTGGTGCCATTCTGTATGGAGGAATGGAGATTGGTTGTGTGTCAGGTATCAAAGTAATCTCGAACTCGATCTTCCTCTCTGGCGGTAGTCCAGGTAATTCCTCTGGGAATACATCCGGAAAATCTCGTACAATTTTGACGTCTTCAATCATACGATCTTCGATGGGTAACTCCACAACATGGGCGAGAAAACCTATGCAACCCTGATCAAGCATGTGTTGGGCCTTCAATGCCGATACATACAAGATCTCACTATCTGAGGTACGTCCATCAAACTGAAAGGTAGGTATGCCTGGGAGACGGAACACTATCGTCTTCTCAAAACAATCAAGGCATGCGTGATATTGCTCGAGTCAATCCATACCTAAAATGACATCAAAATCTTCTAACTGAATGAGTAAAAGATATGCGGGCAATATGTGCCCGCCGATCTGCACTGTTACATTCTCCACTGCTTGTCGCACTATGAATAATTGGCCTCCGGGGCCCTTGATGTAGTAAGGAGATGGAACACAGACTAGCTCTTTATCTAACTTGGGCACTAATCGATGTGTTAGAAAAGAGTGCGTAGCTCTCGAATCAAATAAAGAATGTAAGGATATACCATGCACTGAAATCATATCTCACACTACAGCTCCTGAGGCATGGGTCTGCTCCTGTGTGATTGCATTCAACTGTCCCTGAGGTTGTGGTGGGACGTTAGATACTACAGCACTGAAGGTTGGTCGTGGTGGAGGACGTTGAAAACCTCGACCTCCACGACGGGAAGCTGATCCATGTGACTGTGCAGATGCGAAAGTTGGTTGTATACTTGGTTGATGACTGCCTGAGTTGCCGACAAGTAAGGGACACTTGGCCTTGAAATGGCCCGGTTGTTGGCAGTGAAAACACCTACGATCTCCTGGCTGAGAGAATGAGCCTCCCGAGACAAGGCTAGCACCTCCTGTCTTGCGACTCTGCGAGTGTGCTGAAGAGCGGAAGGAAGTAGTACCGCAACCTGCCAAGTCCTGCCCCAAAGTAGGTGTAGGGGCAAATCTGCTAATGGTAGGAGTGGTAGCCACTGGGTAGAAACGATGCTCTCTATGAGCTCTGTAGAAATCTCAACGAGCAGATCTCCCGAGCTGAGGTGGTTGGAAATGTGATGGACTCCCCTGAAGCTGACTCTGAGTTGCTGATGAATCCACATTTCATCATCTTTATTCTATCATTTTGGCACCAAAAACCCTAGCAAATGCCTGTAAATACCCTTAAATAGAGCATCTTGGCATTCATGCATGTGCATTCAGATAGTGTTTAAAATACTGTAATTAAGGCCAAAATTATAGAATAAATAAAGAAAAGAAAAAGAATAAAATATTGTAAATATTTTATGACCCAAAACCCCCGAGACCTAGGCATCTTGATGAATAGGTCGACAAGGAATAAAGTAGGGGGAGATAAGGGCCAAAACACAGATAAAATACCTATACATTTTATTCATTCTTTATTCATTTTGGGACCTATTTTTGGTTCCACTTTTTGTACATCAAATAAAGAAACTTTGTACATGAAAGTTGTAGATAATTTTATAAAGGAAAATACAAAATTGATTTCACAGAAAAATAATGTACAAATAAAAAGTTATGGTCTGAATAAAAATCCAGAATGCCAACTTCCCAGACCCGTATCTCACAAATAAAAACTCCAAATGCAGCGTACTCACCTTTAATTGTATATAGAAGAAAATAATCTATTTAATGGCGGTGGTTTCGCATTTGGCGGAGCTACGGTTTGAAAGTTGAGTTTTGGACCCCTATTGTATATTTGTACTGAATAAAATATTCAATTTATTCTTTATTCATTATTTATTCATTTTTATATTTTATAATTTTGTAAATATTACTTATAATATATATGTGCATTAAAATTAAAATAAAATGCAAAGAAAAATAAAAATAAAAATACTTGTATAAAGACTACATAGGTATATTGCCTATATCTATACCTGTAGAAAATACTCTTAGATTTTATTAAATATACAAAATACATCAATAAAATAAAATAAAAATATATTTATGTGTATAAAAGTATTTTATAATTTTATAAAATTATAAACAAAATTAAAGAAATTAAAATACACAAAATAAAAATAAAATACTAAACTACATAGGTATTATACCTATATAGGGTTAAAAAGGCAACTTGTAAAAATAAATCTCATAAAAATAAATAAAAATCAGAATAAAATACTACATAAAATTTTAAGCATTTTTTATTTTATAACTTTTAATTAATTCGGCCTTTTTCTATTTGTTATTGATTTTATAAATCATTTCTCAGGGATTTTTCCTGATTGGTCCACGTGGACCAATCAGGAGACGGTCCCAGTTGACTCCGGTCAACTGGCCGTCCCTCCCCACCTACCCCTGTCAGACGACCTAGTTTTTGACGTTTTTGGCGATTTTTTCTAGGTCGATTCTTTCACTATCTCGTCTCGATTCCTTCTGTGATCTTCTTCATCGCTCATCCCTCTTGCCCGCCGAGTGTTTACATCGGGCCATAGATCACTGAGGTGCTCCAGACCTCTTGGTCTTTGGACCCCTGTCACCTCGGGTCAAACCACATAAAAGAAACCCCCAACCTTGCGACTCAATTTCGAACACCTTCGGTCCACCCCCTCGCGCCTCTTTCGTGCTCCAGAGCTACCTGGAGGTGACAGCTCCGACGTGGGCTCTTCAGCCAAGGCAGCTGAGGTCGGAGGCGTCTCCACCACCTTCCGCAACTTCGGCGGTTGAGGTATCCTACCCTCCGGTCTACACCGTCGAGGAAGCCCTTTCCCCCTTTTATTTTCCGTTCATTCGCTTAGTCTCAGGCTTAGGATCACTAGCCCTAAAGAAATTTTAAATTCCGTTCACTCCTTCGCCAAATCATATCCCTTCGCCGGAGCGCACCTCCGGCCACCGATCACCACTCCGCCTTTCGCGTCGATTAGGTCCACTTAGGGTCCAGGCAATTTGCCCTGGACCTCTTGACTTGTTTTGCAGGGTCGAAGAACGTTGACTCGCACCTGGGCGTGTTTTTGATGCTCGCCGGAGCTCAGCCGAGCTCTCCAGCTCCGCCGACCACTTGCGAGCGGCACGGCCAACGCCGTGCACTTTTGGCGACCCCAGGAGATAGAGGACGACCCCAGGAAGCTCCAGCCCGATTTTGAAGCCAAGAAGCCCGCCGGAGACAGAGCTTGACCTCGGAGAACCTCGGCTCGCCGGAGTTCGTCGTTGTTCTTGCTCCGGCCTTCGCCACCGTTGGATCAAGGTGGAGTTCCAGATCGCGCATCGACCGTCAGATCTTCCACGACCAGCCACCGTTGGATCTCTTTTTGAGATCTAATCTCAGACGTCGAAGCAAACCGTCATCGGTCGTTCATCAAGCGCCACGTGTCAAGTGGCAACTCCAGCGCCGTTGGATCCACACGTCGAGGGTATTTTGCATTCCAACCCTCACGCCTTTTGTATTTATTATTTAGTATTTTAAACTTTCGTCTGTAGCGTAAAAACTTTGGTCTATTTGCATAGAGACCCCCAAGCTTTCAATATTTGCATCCAGGTTCTTCGCCACGTCACCTCACGTGACCTGTACACGTGAGGTGTGGGCATTTTGCAGAGGGGCCCTCGGTCATTTGTGTATTTCGTTTTAGTACTTAAACTTTCCCATCACGTGTAAACTTTTTGGATATTTTGCATGTAGGCCCCTAGGGTTTTGAGATATTACATTTCAGTCCTCGCCAGGCGCGTGCAAGTCACGCTCCCTGGTGGGAAAATTGCTAGCGTACCCAGGCGGGTTTTGGAATTGTATTTTGGTGCTAGAAATTAAATATTCAGTTCAATGTTTTGTGGTAAATTGCGTGAATGCCCCTGGATGTTTTGTAAATTACATTAATACCCCTGCCAGGCCTGTGTTCTGATTGGATGCTTGTTGTATTTATTTAACCTATCATCTTAAATCCAAAAATTCCACAAAAATAGGATCAAGCTCCTGGACATGTGTACTTTAACGCTAGCATTTTAGTTTTTGATTTTATTTTATTTTCATATTTATTAAAAATCAAAAACATACTTTTTATGCACTGTCTAGCTTAGAAAATGCCAAAAAAATATTAAAACCTCTCCAAAAATTCCAAAAAAAATTACCTAGTGTCTATTTTATCCTATTTTAGTGTCAGTCCAAAAATCATTAAAAATCTCAAAAGAAAAACACTAAAAATTTAAAAACACTCAAAAACTTCAAAAAAATTATATAAAATAGTAGAAAAATCCAAAAATAGCAAACTCAGTTCCTGTTTGTTCTTTATTTTGTCCTTTTTATTTGAAAAATAGTGTGAAAAGTTTTGGTTGCGGTCTGTTAATTTTAACTTGCATTTTATTCACAGCCAGCCCTCTTTCCACTGTTTTGCCTTATTTCAGCATTTAAAAATGCCAAAAACACCTTGAAAAATCCCCAAAAATCACAAAAACAGTAGAAAATCATAAAAATATTAAAAACAATTTATTTCTGAATTTTTGGTTACTTTTGCACATTTTTATAAATATTTTAGCTTGTCTTTTATTATATTATCTTTACTTTCCAATATTGAAAAAGAAAAAGAAAAAATATATATATAAAAAATATAAAATTATAAAAATCAGAAAATTAAAAACCAAAATACAAAATTAAAAATTAAATTAAAAAAATAATTAAAAACTAAAAACCCCACAAAATTCCTTTGCTTGCTTGCTTGGTGTAGACACATACACACACACACTTGAGCACATTTGCTTGAACTACCCTGCTTGCTCCCTGTGTTCGAACTCTCTGCATACTTGACACTATACACCATTTGTGCAGAGTTAAAAATAAAGTTGACTCCACACTTATTTTTCATTGATTGATACTTAATTGTGGGTTCATTGTTGATTAATCACATTTTATTGTGGGTCGCCACAGCGACGTATTTAGACCCTCGATAATTTGCGATTATCAAGTGGCGCCGTTGCCGAGGAGCAACAGCGAGTAGTTCACATTTTGTTTGATTGTGTGATTATGTTTACCATAGCATTATTTTCCAGCTCTTACATTTTTGATATATCTTGTTGAGCTATCTGACCGTCTCTTTTCTTGTCTTCTTGCGAGGGACCGCGGAGCAAGGCGGATTGCTTAGGTGATTCGGAGCATCCTTGGGAAGCGGAGCCGGCCTTCTTAGGTCACGCCGGCAGGAGAGAGCAGGAGGAGTGAGGGAGAGTGATTAGATTAGCTTACATTTATTTTTGTGAGAGAGAGACTATTAATTTGTAATAATACAGGTACACTTGGACTTGGACACTCAGACTATCGGGCCTAATTTCCGGGTGTTTGTTCACCCGAGGGCTCACCGCAGTTTTTGACGAGTTTTTATCGCCGTCATTTTCCGGTTTTGATTTCATTTTTCACTTTCTTTTGTGGATTGAGCTCTTAGTTCTAGGTCCTGCTTGATTCGATTAGAATAGGTCCAAACACCTACTTATCTTTGCATGCTCCTATAGATTCGTATTTGGACTTAGACTAATTAAACAGTTAGCTAGTAGCTTCCGATCCACGTACCGCGAGTTCACACCCGAACAAGCGCTTTCTCCTAACTCAAATGTGTTGACCAGAGGAGGGGTGAGCCTAGACCGGACATTCGGATTAGGAGTTAATAGCTAGCTTGTGGTTCTTCACGCTAGCAGTTGCCTGTTCTAGGACGATTTCCGCTTGCATATCGCCATATAGCATAGGTTTATAAATTCTGCCTTGCATCCCGCATGGAGAGAGCTGGGATTCGCCGTAAGTCTTCTTACTTTGCATGCATCATCTAGGCACAAAGGTGAGATTTCTACCTTGGTGTCGACTTGCACGGCTTTTCCGACTCTATTCTCCCTCTGTTTTTGGAACAAAGTAGGATAAAGGAAAAATACAAAAACCGTTAGGCGCTTGTTTGAATCTACTCAAAAGAAGCGATAACACCAAAAAAATTAAAAAAGGGACTGCTAAAGAAAATTTGATCAAAATAAAATTTGGTAATTGGATTCATTGCTTGGGGAGAGTAACACCCTCACTTGTCTTCAGGTTGCATGGGAAGGTCTCCTTCCAAGTGAGGTGAGCGCTTCGTAAGGATTAGAGCCCAAAACCCAACTTGTGGCTGCCTTGTGTATCGCCTGGATTTCCGAAGTATTGGCGCTACTATCGTACGTAGTCGAGTAGGGCTTGGTCGCCATTGGTGACTCGCTATTGTGTGAGCACCGACCTTGTCCGAAGTACCGAGCTTAGGCCACGCCTTCACGGGTGTGTCTGTCTCACCGGCTGCGTCCGAGTAGGACCTTGTACGCTCACGGGTGATTCCGTTGCGAGCGAGGTCCGAAGTATCGGTTTCGCCTATCGGCTTCCTCCCTCTATTTCTTTGGCTGAGTAGGGATCCAGGAAGGGTTACAAGGACCTCAAAAAGCGCAAGTTACATGTTACACAGGAGGAGGACAAGTACGGGGATACTTTCCTGGCAGTACTCTCGCTCCTATAGGCATAGCGTTCTAAGGACTCGTGATAAGATAAATACCTGAAAACAAGCTAAAATTGACAAGATAAAAGCCGAACCTTCACGGCTTCACGAGTTGAGTTGGTGAATTCACCCTTGCTTTGCGTTTGATTGCTAGATTTATTTAGGTCAAGATAAAAAACACCGCACAATTGTGCACAATTTTGTTGCATATCATCTTCTTCTTCTCTTGCATTATCCCCACTCTTCTCGCATAATCAAGATGATGGGACGGAGATCTCTTAGGCCGACCTTGTCGGCACCGCTATCTAGCACTCCTCCTTACTCATCTAGGAATGCCTCGGAGAGTCCGCTCTCCGAGCACGAGTTCACATCCACCCTGTTCCCCCTCGACCACCCTTCCCATTCTCCTTCTCTCAGTCCAATTGTGTCAGAATTCAGTGCATCACAGAGTTCCGCTCATTCGACAGCACCTGAGATGGCCTCTTTTGCTTTTTCAGAAAATCCAGCAAGGGCAGACAGAGGCGAGCACCCAGATAACCACGATCACCCTCCATTCATAATCGATCAGGTGGCCATCAACAATTCCTTGCTAGCGTCCCTGGAGAATATGCAGAGACAGATCCGGGACCAGGGAACATTCATGGGTGATCTGATGAGAGAAATAGCGCAGATGAGAGAGAACCGACCTGGGGGCGGTGGCGGAGGAGGAGGAGGACCCGATGCAGGAGGAGGCGATCCAGACGCTGAGCGACCGCCACAGACCATCATGAGGGAACTGCACAACCCAGCTGCATCCCTCACTCACCGGTGGATCAGACTCCCGCCAATCCACGGAGATTTCGAGCTTCGGCCCCACACGATTCAGCTTCTTCCCAAGTTCCATGGGTTGCCGACCGAAGAGCCGCACCTCCACCTCCAAGAATTTGAAATGATATGCAGTACTATCCATGATCGGTTGATGACCGAGGACACCATTAAGATGATCGCCTTCCCGTTCTCATTGGTTGATAGAGCCGCATATTGGCTCAAACATCTTGGGCGATTCGTCGATACTTGGGCAGATCTCCGACCGCATATTTGAAGAAATACTATCCTCTCGGCCGGACCAATGCAGCTAGAGCTATGATTAGCAATTTCGTCATGATCCCAAATGAACAGTTCCACGAAGCGTGGGATCGATTCAGAGAGCTCATCGACCGGTGTCCGCACCATGACATCTCCAAGCCCAATCTCGTACAGAGTTTCTTCTGTGGGCTGACACTGGAGCTGCAGGGGCTTGTAAACGCCTCTTGCGGTGGGTCCTACTTCTCCAAGGGAGAAGACGACGTCTGGGCCATCTATGAAGGCATGGCAGAAAACTCCACAGTGATGACCCAGGCCCGAGTCTATACTCAGCAGAAGCCCCCGCAAGGAGCAGGATCATTTCAGAGGATCGCTCGCATCGATGCCGGTCCCAGCACAACGTCGGTAGCCGCAGCTCAAGCCGAATCAGCCGCAGCCGACATGGGCATAATTAGTGAGAAGTTGGACCGCATGGAGATCCTTGAAAAGAAGCAGAACCAAGGTCTTGCCCAGATGGACCTTCTCACCAAAACCATGAGTGACCTGAAGACTCAAATTCTATGTATCCAGGAGGCACAAGCCCATTCCCAACAGCCTCCCAGGTCACAGGTTGCTTCCAGCAGCAGCAATCCCAACCAGGCCTCCACCTCATACCGCCAGGTGAACCATATCCAGGCGGAGCCGGTTCCATTGCTGCAGTACCATCCAGAGCAACCGCCATCTCAGGAGACGCAGATGGTGGTGTATCAGCCGGAGCAGCCACTGGCAGTTCTTCCTCCACCCTCCTTTGAGCAGGAACCATTGATGGAAGTCAATGGGATTTGGTATGACCGATACCCTCAGCCCGCAATTCGTAGGGATCACCCCGGATTCCGTTGGGGGAATGGTGGATCCTCATCCCAGCAGCATCCTCCTGCCCAAGGACAGCAGAACAGCCAGCCGACACAACAGCATAACCAGCAGCCCCAGTATGCCCAGCCGCAGCAATATCACAGTGGTCCTCGTCCCACCTATCAGGGACAACAGTGGAGGCAGCGCCAGCCGCCTCAGCAGTCTTATCACCAGCCTTCCCCCCATTATCAGCAGCAACACCAGCAGCAGCAGCCCCATTTCCAGCAGGGACAGACGTCCGGTTCTCAGGGTCCAGCCTATGAGAACCCAACCCTCGATGATCTTGCCCGCTTGCTATCTGAACAACGAGCATCTTTCAGGCAAGAAATGGATGAATTCCGGCAGGAGATGCGGGATATCATCAAAGGCAAAGCCGCCATACCCGCTCAGATCGAACCCAATCCTAATAACCTAAAAAGAAAATCTGAGCAGGTAGAGTTCACAGAGGATATCTCTCCTAGTGACGATTTGAATGATATGTCTTATTCTTTGAATGATGCTGATTTTGTGACTACTAGGAGCGGTAGGATGCCAGCCGGCGGCGCCTCTTCTGAGCGACAACCAGATGCTGAACCAGGAGCGCCAGAGGAGCAGAGGAGCGGTGCTGATGCCGCCCAAGATGATGTTGAAGACGGTGGTGCTGATATTACCAATGATGGAGTCCAGGACGACGGTGCTGATGCCGTCGTGATACCAGATGCAGACAGTGGTGCTGAAGCCACCATTTTGGGCGATGAACCAGAGCGCGGTACCATTTTGCCCGCAGAGACAGGTGCGAGTGGTGGTGCTGAGGCCACCACATCTACTTTTGTTGAGCCACCAACTGTGATGTTACCACATTTTGTACCTAGAGACTGTGGGAACAAAAACAAAAACAAAAATATGAATAAAGGAAAGGTTTCTGTTCAAATTGCGGATCCATATGTGGTGAATGATGATTATTGTATGGATTCTCCGTCTTCACAGGCACAGGGACTGATTCCTAGTCCTCCATCTGAGGAGGCCCCTACTATCCCCTTTCCCGAAGCACTCCGCCGAGCGAAGGGGAACAAAAAAGAAAATCCAAAAAAGAATCAGCAGGTAGAGTTCGGCGACCAAATGATTGATAGATTTCACATTCAGCTGACTCTACGGGAAGCATTTGAGCATATCCCCTTCTTCAAAAAGAACTTGAAAGAGACAACTACTGTTCGAAGGAAGAAGAGGCACAGAGATCAAATCCATATGCTCACTCATGACACATGTTGCATCATCCAGAACAAGCTGCCAGCCAAGCGACCAGACGCAGGAGCTCCCAATGTCAGATGCGAGATTCAGGAGCAGCAGTTTGATCGTACTCTATTAGACAACGGCTCTTCAATTAACCTTCTTCCGGCAGCCTTACTCAAGCAATTCGAGTTTGGTCCTCTTCTTCGAAGCAGAACCGTCCTTCAGTTTGTTGATAGGTCGATTAAGAGGCCGAAGGGGTTATTGAAAGACGTGGTCGTTACCATTCAGGGCCTGAAATTCCCCGTGTACTTCGTTGTGTTGGACATGGAGATCCCTGAGTCGGTAACTGATGCCCCCATCATTCTCGGACGTCCATTTTTGGCTACAGCCAAAGCGGTGACCGACCATGATAGCGGGAAGGTATGTTTTCGTGTAGAGGGCGAAACTATACAAATAGAGACGATCGAAGAAATCAGAGCCAGAGAGGTAGAGTGCTCCGAGCAATCCAGTGAAGCAGCGCAGATGAAAGAGGGGGAGCTAGACATCCACCAGGTTTGTGATTTTGAGATGACTGATGATGAATCCAACTGGAAAGATCCCGTAGCACCGACCCTCGCCTTGCCTACAGATTCCCTGTATCTCAAGCTCATGGCAGTCGAGAGCCGGGAGAGCACATCCCTGGATGAGGACATCTCTGAGGCTGACAGTGTTGTGATGAGTGGTGCTGAGGAATTTCAATCATGCTCATCTTCTTCAGATCCCTCGGATTCAGATATTGATTGGGATGACTTTGATGACTATTTACCTTGTCTGATTCCTACTGAGCCAACAACCATGATAGAGTGCGAGCCGGTGCAGTTTATAGTTGATTCAGAAGGCCGCCCTTCGTCAGCAATTCATGCAGAGCGAGAGTTCTCCCATGCAGACCTGGTAGCATTTACACAGACATATCAAAAGCCAGATCTGCCACCTCCCAGTTGCCCAGAACGGAAACCTCTGCCGCAGTCGATGAAGTACAGATTCCTTGCTGGAGAGCCAGAAATGCACCCAGTCATTATCTCAGCAGATTTGACTGGAGAGCAAGAATCTCGTCTGATGGAGGTTCTTGAAAGAAACCGCAAGGCAATCGGTTGGAGTATAGCTGATCTCCAGGGGCTGAGCCCAAATATTTGCTCTCACCACATTTATCTTGAGGATAACGCTAAGTCGTCACGTGAGTTCCAACGACGGCTGAATCCGAATCTTCGGGACGTCGTCATGAAAGAAATTTCCAAGTGGTGGAGCGCCGATTTCATTTACCCCATCTCCGACTCTAAATGGGTTAGTCCACTCCATGTGGTACCCAAGAAAATGGGTATCACTACAGTTGTCAATGAGTCTGGAGAGGAGATCGCGACCAGAGTACCGACTTCTTGGAGGGTCTGTGTGGACTACAGATGATTGAATGAGGCCACCAAGAAGGATCACTTCCCGCTACCATTCATTGATCAGATTATCGAGCGGCTAGCTGGGAAGATTCACTATTGTTTCCTTGATGGGTACTCTGGATACAATCAGGTGGCCATTGCGCCCGAAGACCAGGAGAAAATGACATTCACCTGTCCGTTTGGGACCTATGCTTTCAGACGGATGCCCTTTGGTCTATGTAACGCTCCGGTGACATTCCAAAGGTGCATGTTGTCCATCTTCTCGGACATGGTGGGTGACTGTTTAGAGGTCTTCATGGATGACTTCTCGGTCTATGGCGACGGGTTCGACGCTTGTCTTGACTGCCTAGACCGTGTGCTCAAGCGTTGCATTGAGGTTAACCTTGTTTTATCCTGGGAGAAGAGTCACTTTATGGTGACTCAAGGGATGGTCCTTGCTCATATCGTCTCCAACAGGGGCATGGAGGTCGATCCGGCTAAGGTGGATATCATCAGAAAACTCAATCCGTCGTCCAACTTGCGTCAGTTACGGTCTTTTCTGGGGCATGTCGGTTTCTACCGACGGTTCATTCAGGACTTCAGTCGAATTGCCCGACCGCTTACTGACTTGCTGACCAAAGACACCGAGTTTATTGTTAATGATAAGTGTCTTGAATCTTTTGAGACTCTCAAAAACATGGTTGTTTCAGCTCCTGTCCTTCAGCCACCCAATTGGTCTCTCCCATTCGAGATCATGACGGATGCTTCAGATTTTGCCGTTGGGGTTGTGCTTGGACAGAGGAGGGATGGTCTACCTTTTGCCATTCACTACGCCAGCCGGACTTTGGATGCCGCGCAGCGGAATTACACTGTGACTGAGAAAGAGATGCTGGCCGTAGTCTTCGCTCTTGATAAGTACCGATCATATATTCTCGGATCTAGAGTAACAATCTACACTGATCATACCGCCATCCGGTACTTAATGGCCAAGAAGGATGCCAAAGCACGTCTCACCAGATGGGTCCTTCTACTCCAGGAATTTGATATTGAAATTAAGGACAAGCCTGGAGTCAAGAATGTGGTGGCGGATCATCTCTCCAGATTGGAGAATCTTGAGGAATCGGAGCCCAGCGCACCTATCACAGAGACATTTCCAGATGAGGCGATCTTGGCTGTCACCTCGCTCCCGTGGTATGCTGACTTTGTAAACTATCTTGTTGCCAAGACAGTCCCTCAGGGTTGGCCCAGGCAGAAACTTGAGACCTTCCTAGCTAAGGCCAAGTTTTACCATTGGGAGGATCCCGTCCTTTATCATGAAGGAGGGGATAGTATCTGGAGGAGGTGCATTCCTCAAGAAGAGCAGCACAGCGTCCTCACATACTGCCACAAGCTTGAGGCAGGAGGACATCATTCTGGAAAAAGAACAGCACAGAAGGTGCTTCAATCCGGCCTATGGTGGCCTACTCTCTTCAAGGATTCTGATGAGTTCGTGAAGAGATGTACTGACTGTCAGAAAATAGGAACCTGCGGACAGAGAGACATGATGCCCATGCAACCCATTCACTTCTGTGAGGTTTTTGATGCATGGGGGATTGATTTCATGGGCCCATTTCCTAAGAGTCAGGGATTCGAGCATATTTTGCTCGCTGTAGATTATGTCAGCCGATGGGTTGAGGCCATCCCCGCCCGAGCCGCAGATTCTAAAACCGTATGCAAATTTTTGAGGAAAAACATCATTTCACGGTTCGGGGTATCTAGAGTCTTGATTTCAGACGGGGGGTCTCACTTCATCAATGACAAAGTCAGGGCCCTTGCAGACGAGTTCGACATTGACCATCGGGTTGCCACTCCTTATCACCCTCAGACTAATGGTCTTGCCGAAGTATCGAATAGGGAGATAAAGACAATCTTGTAGAAAGTTGTCCGCCCAGACCGAAAGGATTGGTCACAGCTTTTGGACTCGGTCTTGTGGGCTTATCGGACTTCTTTCAAGAATCCATTGGGGACATCTCCCTTTCGTCTCGTCTATGGCAAGCCGTGCCATTTGCCAGTGGAGATCAAGCATAAATCTTTTTGGGCAGTTACTGAGTTGCTTCTAGATCCCGAGAGTATAGGAGACCAGAGAAGAGCTGAATTGGCAGCCCTGGAAGAACTGAGAGATACAGCCTTTTCGAACAGCCTACAGTACAAAGAGAAAGTGAAAACATGGCACGTTCGCATATCAGCCATAAACAGTTTGAGCCAGATCAGAGAGTATGGTTGTTTGATTCCAGGCTGAAATTATTTCCGGGGAAGTTGCAGAGCAAGTGGAAAGGACCGTATGTGGTCAGGAAGGTACATGACAATGGCAGCATCGACATATCCGAACCGTCATCTTCCTCTACCTTCTGCGTCAATGGTCAACGCTTGAAACTATATCTTGATCATGATCCGCCGACCATTGACGTTGCCCCCATTCTTCTGGTATGAGATGTGTCCTTTGACTCTCATCATCTGCATCTCATACATGGTGATCAATTCCATCTTCCGCTGTACAGATCCATCTGTTCATATCACTTTCATCTGTTGATTTATTTTCTTCTTTTCTTCTTTTCTTCTTTTCCTTTTCTATCTTCTTCATCTACCGAAAAGGTGTCGCCCTTGTAGATAGTTTTCCATACTTAGGACGTACTTTGTCCTAAGTATAGGGGGCGTGCACCCTGAGTTTCTTTCATTTTCTTTTCGATCCTCTCCATTGTCTCCTCTTCTTGTCTATGCTTAGGGATATCTTACCCTAAGTATAGGGGGAGACAATCTGAGTACGATCTGTTCATTCCCACCCTTGACCCTCCCTGCGTTGTGTACAGTCTGCTATACTTAGGACTATTTGATCCTAAGTATAGGGGGGACGGTCAACTTCTCATTTATTGATTCATTCATTTATTCGTTGGACTTGTCTATACTTAGTACGAGTTATGTCTTCTCTTTTCTCACTGATCTATGAGGACATAGCTCAAGCTAAGTATAGGGGGGTCGTACATACTGCGTATATACTTTAGTCATAACTCGTACTTTCGTATTTTCCTAATAATATGGCTAATAATTCTTTAAAATTCATTAAAAATCCTTAATAAAAAGATGTGGTTATTCCTCAAAATCTTTCTGTATTTACTGATTAAAAAATCAGGTGAAAATGTTTTTTTTGCAAAATGTTTGAAAAATAGTTTGAAAATCTTTGTGAACATTTATTGAAAACTATTTTGAAAATATTTTGTTACATGTTTTCAACCTGTGTGAAAATGTGTGGTTTGTAAAAACTTATTTTCTTTGTGTGAAATAAAATGTTTGAAAAATGATTTGCAAATGGTTTGAAAAATGGTTGCAAAAATGATTTGAAAAACCTATATATACTGTTTTGAAAGCCTTTGCAAAATGTTTTCAAATGTGTGTAAAATGTTTGTAAAAACTATTTTGGACTATAGTTTTCAAAAATTGTGTGTAAATTGTTTTCAAATCAGTTTGAGGAATATACACATCACACCAAAATCCACTATATGTATATATGTATAAAATTGATCACTTACCCTTGTAAATTCTTAAAACCCACTTCTTGTAAATATAAGAAGCACTCCCGTGTACATATTTTCACCTAGTTTTAGCCAAAATCTTTTGTTTTCAAAAATTCCCAAAAACATTTGCAAAACTAAAATCCAAAAACACTTGAAAAATCTTTTTGAAAAATACAAAAAAAATGCATCTGCATATGCATCATCATCATCTTTTCAAAAATCCATAAAAAGTTCAAGATCTTTGAAAATTGCATCACAAAAATATTTTCTACATAGCATAGCATGAGCATTTTTCGGATTGAGTTTGATAGTTGAACAAGTCTAAGTAAAATCCGAAGATTGGAGCTTGATTGGACCTTAAAAATCTACCTAATAACAGGAACCTTATAGGAACTGGGTTTGAGGTACTTCAGGTCTAGTTGACTTAATTCTTTGAGAATCACGGGACTTGGTTCAATGGATTCTTGACTGCCTAAGTAGAGTATTTCGGAGCACACGCACGACTCTTGTTGATAATGACCTAACTTGGACACCTGCACCTTTCACATGGCTCAACTCAGTTGGAGTGGTGAGGGGATTGGATTTGCCGGTATGAGACGCACACAAGTGGAAACACTTGTCCTCCTCTAAGGAGGGAAGTGCACCCCAACCCGTCCAGTGATTAGGAAGTCTAAAGACAGGAGGCTGTGGGTTGCGATAAAGCTTCAAAAGAGGGATAGTCTATTGGCTCAAGAGGAAAAACTCCTTATGTAAATGCTGCTGTGAATAGTATTTCAAAAAAAAAAAGGTTCAGGCATGTACAAAAATAAAAAGCCTGCAAGTACAAAGTCAATAAGCAAGCTTGAGTTCCAAAGTCAAATATGTGAGCCTGCAGCAGGATGACTTGACTACACTGGTCTTGCATCCCGGGATAGGTAGCTACACTGGCTACCGTCCATTCTTCTCTTCACCCCCTCCTCTTGAGCTGGTTGCCACTTGAACTTAGAAGGGAATACCCCGCTCCTCGAGGGTGGAGTTGCTGGATTGGGGAATCATTGGGTTGTCGTACTGGAGAAGTCAGTTTCTTTGTCATTCTAGTTGGGGGGAGCCACCATCACTTACACTGTACAAGTCAGATTCATAGTCGTAAAAGTTTGCGTATGAGTTGAAGTATTTCTGACCTGGCTATTGAGGAGACTTGGACAGAGTTTTGGGATTCTCAAGGACTGTTGGACTTCAAACACGGTTCTCACTAAGGTTCCGCCCGCACTAAAATTCCAAAGGTCCGACTTAAGCTCCAAACTTTGATTTTGCGAAGGCAAGTTTGATCATCAAATTAAATCCAAGTTCTTCTTTTTCTTTTCTTTCTGTTTCTTTTTGGCACTTATTGCATAAGTGTTTGCTAGGGACTAGCAAAGGTAAAGTATAGGGGGATGATGAATCCACATTTCATCATCTTTATTCTATCATTTTGGCACCAAAAACCCTAGCAAATGCCTGTAAATACCCTTAAATAGAGCATCTTGGCATTCATGCATGTGCATTCAGATAGTGTTTAAAATACTGTAATTAAGGCCAAAATTATAGAATAAATAAAGAAAAGAAAAAGAATAAAATATTGTAAATATTTTATGACCCAAAACCCCCGAGACCTAGGCATCTTGATGAATAGGTCGACAAGGAATAAAGTAGGGGGAGATAAGGGCCAAAACACAGATAAAATACCTATACATTTTATTCATTCTTTATTCATTTTGGGACCTATTTTTGGTTCCACTTTTTGTACATCAAATAAAGAAACTTTGTACATGAAAGTTGTAGATAATTTTATAAAGGAAAATACAAAATTGATTTCACAGAAAAATAATGTACAAATAAAAAGTTATGGTCTGAATAAAAATCCAGAATGCCAACTTCCCAGACCCGTATCTCACAAATAAAAACTCCAAATGCAGCGTACTCACCTTTAATTGTATATAGAAGAAAATAAGCTATTTAATGGCGGTGGTTTCGCATTTGGCGGAGCTACGGTTTGAAAGTTGAGTTTTGGACCCCTATTGTATATTTGTACTGAATAAAATATTCAATTTATTCTTTATTCATTATTTATTCATTTTTATATTTTTATAATTTTGTAAATATTACTTATAATATATATGTGCATTAAAATTAAAATAAAATGCAAAGAAAAATAAAAATAAAAATACTTGTATAAAGACTACATAGGTATATTGCCTATATCTATACCTGTACAAAATACTCTTAGATTTTATTAAATATACAAAATACATCAATAAAATAAAATAAAAATATATTTATGTGTATAAAAGTATTTTATAATTTTATAAAATTATAAACAAAATTAAAGAAATTAAAATACACAAAATAAAAATAAAATACTAAACTACATAGGTATTATACCTATATAGGGTTAAAAAGGCAACTTGTAAAAATAAATCTCATAAAAATAAATAAAAATCAGAATAAAATACTACATAAAATTTTAAGCATTTTTTATTTTATAACTTTTAATTAATTCGGCATTTTTCTATTTGTTATTGATTTTATAATTCATTTCTCAGGGATTTTTCCTGATTGGTCCACGTGGACCAATCAGGAGACGGTCCCAGTTGACTCCGGTCAACTGGCCGTCCCTCCCCACCTACCCCTGTCAGACGACCTAGTTTTTGACGTTTTTGGCGATTTTTTCTAGGTCGATTCTTTCACTATCTCGTCTCGATTCCTTCTGTGATCTTCTTCATCGCTCATCCCTCTTGCCCGCCGAGTGTTTACATCGGGCCATGGATCACTGAGGTGCTCCAGACCTCTTGGTCTTTGGACCCCTGTCACCTCGGGTCAAACCACATAAAAGAAACCCCCAACCTTGCGACTCAATTTCGAACACCTTCGGTCCACCCCCTCGCGCCTCTTTCGTGCTCCAGAGCTACCTGGAGGTGACAGCTCCGACGTGGGCTCTTCAGCCAAGGCAGCCGAGGTCGGAGGCGTCTCCACCACCTTCCGCAACTTCGGCGGTTGAGGTATCCTACCCTCCGGTCTACACCGTCGAGGAAGCCCTTTCCCCCTTTTATTTTCCGTTCATTCGCTTAGTCTCAGGCTTAGGATCATTAGCCCTAAAGAAATTTTAAATTCTGTTCACTCCTTCGCCAAATCATATCCCTTCGCCGGAGCGCACCTCCGGCCACCGATCACCACTCCGCCTTTCGCGTCGATTAGGTCCAATTAGGGTCCAGGCAATTTGCCCTGGACCTCTTGACTTGTTTTGCAGGGTCGAAGAACGTTGACTCGCACCTGGGCGCGTTTTTGATGCTCGCCGGAGCTCAGCCGAGCTCTCCAGCTCCGCCGACCACTTGCGAGCGGCACGGCCAACGCCGTGCACTTTTGGCGACCCCAGGAGATAGAGGACGACCCCAGGAAGCTCCAGCCTGATTTTGAAGCCAAGAAGCCCGCCGGAGACGGAGCTTGACCTCGGAGAACCTCGGCTCGCCGGAGTTCGTCGTTGTTCTTGCTCCGGCCTTCGCCACCGTTGGATCAAGGTGGAGTTCCAGATCGCGCATCGACCGTCAGATCTTCCACGACCAGCCACCGTTGGATCTCTTTTTGAGATCTAATCTCAGACGTCGAAGCGAACCGTCATCGGTCGTTCATCAAGCGCCATGTGCCAAGTGGCAACTCCAGCGCCGTTGGATCCACGCGTCGAGGGTATTTTGCATTCCAACCCTCGCGCCTTTTGTATTTATTATTTAGTATTTTAAACTTTCGTCTGTAGCGTAAAAACTTTGGTCTATTTGCATAGAGACCCCCAAGCTTTCAATATTTGCATCCAGGTCCTTCGCCACGTCACCTCACGTGACCTGTATACGTGAGGTGTGGGCATTTTGCAGAGGGGCCCTCGGTCATTTGTGTATTTCGTTTTAGTACTTAAACTTTCCCATCACGTGTAAACTTTTTGGATATTTTGCATGTAGGCCCCTAGGGTTTTGAGATATTACATTTCAGTCCTCGCCAGGCGCGTGCAAGTCACGCGCCCTGGTGGGAAAATTGCTAGCGTACCCAGGCGGGTTTTGGAATTGTATTTTGGTGCTAGAAATTAAATATTCAGTTCAATGTTTTGTGGTAAATTGCGTGAATGCCCCTAGATGTTTTGTAAATTACATTAATACCCCTGCCAGGCCTGTGTTCTGATTGGATGCTTGTTGTATTTATTTAACCTATCATCTTAAATCCAAAAATTCCATAAAAATAGGATCAAGCTCCTGGACATGTGTACTTTAACGCTAGCATTTTAGTTTTTGATTTTATTTTATTTTCATATTTATTAAAGATCAAAAACATACTTTTTATGCACTGTCTAGCTTAGAAAATGCCAAAAAAATATTAAAACCTCTCCAAAAATTCCAAAAAAAATTACCTAGTGTCTATTTTATCCTATTTTAGTGTCAGTCCAAAAATCATTAAAAATCTTAAAAGAAAAACACTAAAAATTTAAAAACACTCAAAAACTTCAAAAAAATTATATAAAATAGTAGAAAAATCCAAAAATAGCAAACTCAGTTCCTGTTTGTTCTTTATTTTGTCCTTTTTATTTGAAAAATAGTGTGAAAAGTTTTGGTTGCGGTATGTTAATTTTAACTTGCATTTTATTCACAGCCAGCCCTCTTTCCACTGTTTTACCTTATTTCAGCATTTAAAAATGCCAAAAACACCTTGAAAAATCCCCAAAAATCACAAAAACAGTAGAAAATCATAAAAATATTAAAAACAATTTATTTCTGAATTTTTGGTTACTTTTGCACATTTTTATAAATATTTTAGCTTGTCTTTTATTATATTGTCTTTACTTTCCAATATTGAAAAAGAAAAAGAAAAAATATATATATATAATATAAAATTATAAAAATCAGAAAATTAAAAACCAAAATACAAAATTAAAAATTAAATTAAAAAAATAATTAAAACTAAAAACCCACAAAAATTCCCTTTGCTTGCTTGCTTAGTGTAGACACATCACACACACACTTGAACACATTTGCTTGAACTACCCTGCTTGCTCCCTGTGTTCGAACTCTCTGCATACTTGACACTATACACCATTTGTGAAGAGTTAAAAATAAATTTGACTCCACACTTATTTTTCATTGATTGATACTTAATTGTGGGTTCATTGTTGATTAATAACATTTTATTGTGGGTCGCCACAGCGACGTATTTAGACCCTCGATAATTTGCGATTATCAGTTGCCTCCATCTTGGTAGCTTTAGCAGCTACCTCTTTGATGGAAGTGAAATCCAATGCAGATAGCAGGTATTGCACATCATCACGTAGTCCCCGGATAAACTTCTGTAAATTCTCCTCAGGAAAAGTAGTAGTCACTGGTGAGTGGCAGGAGAGTTCGGTGTAACGAATGAGGTATTCTTGGGCCGTCATTGACCCCAGCTTCAGCTCAGCAAACAACCTCCTCTGATCCTCAACCCAGTGATCCGGATAGAACTGACTACGGAACTCGTCAAGAAAAATTTCCTACGTTATGGGATCCTCCAGATGTTCCTTGGTGGCGAACCACCAACGCTCAGCATAGCCTGCTAGTGAAAACTTCACAAATGTAAGTCAAGACTCTTCAGGAGCATGAATCCTCCTCAACACTTTAGATACGTGCTCCAGCCATAGCTCAGCCTCATCTGGTTTGTCAGTGCCAACAAATTGTGGCACCTTAGATCTCTGATATGATGCGTAGGTCGTTTGATGTTTTTGCAGCGTCTCTAGGTCATCTGATCCTTCCGGATCCAGAGACACTAAAGGGTTAACACTGCCCTCCTCCTCACGAGAGGGCTGGTACGAGGAATCATCCTGTTGAAGGAGCCTTTGCTCCAATACCTCCTGACGTTGTTGTATACCATGTACGACCTGAACTAATAAGGCCAACTGCTATGCAATATCAGGGTCAACACGAGGCAGCATGATTCCCCGCGAGAATCATTATACTAGAAATTAACTCCACGGTTAGAGAGACAATGGACACTTTAAACAGAACTTGAATTATCCTCCTTAACTATTGACAAGGTCATAAGACTCTTTCACTATATTTATATTTCAAATATTGTTAACAATTATAATATACAAAAAAGAGAATAGAGTATCAAGCTCTGATACCATCTGTAATGCCCCGCCCCTCCGGCTACCGAAATCGACAAAGACGGGAGCGTCGGACCTACGGTCCTATTATGCCCATAATCTATGATACTCAGCAAACCATCTTCTGCACATTAGAATAACATTTGAAATACAATAACAATAGGAGAATAAAAAGAAATGGAAAATAAAATGCACCATCCATTCTCATTGATAATGATCATCAAGTCCATGTCCATAGAAGAGTTCCATCATGAAATCTTAAATTTTGTAGAAAAACTCTCCACATATCTCACTACAATGTCTCTCAGTAATAACATAAAATGATGCGGAAATAAACAAGTTACTCTAAATAGAACGCATCCTGTCTGGTGCGGTACGACGTAGGAAGTTCTGGTCTCCTAAAAAGACCGCTACTGTGTCGATTGCTGCTCAGGTACACCTGTTGGGTTTACACGAGGGTAACGTTATGAGCAATTACCCACTAACGAGACAAACACTATAATGACGAATGTAGGGGTATGAAAAGAATGTATACTCAACTTTATTTAATGGCATATGCATGTATTGTAAATATTCAGAAAGAACACCAAGTCATATTAATTCACATTTGATCACATTTATTTATTTATAAAAATAATCATTGAAGTACTACTACAATGATCTTGATATTTCGACAAGTTGGTTATAGTCCAGACGGTATAAAAAAATTTCCGACATCTGCTCATTTATCATTTCTAGAATTATTTTAGCACACGCAAGTACGCGACTCGCAGGCCTCCGCTATGCGGGAACTTATTCGTCATCTTGGATAAACCTCCAAGTATCTCTATCCAACTAGAACAGGAAAAGGTATAAACTCCAAATTCTCCAACTTCAAATCATATCCCGGAACACATCTCACAATAATAATACTCGAAATAGAATTTGATGCGGCCACATCTAATTCTACTCCGAGTCTTAATATTGTGTATAAGTGTGAAACCAAGAACGTCAACCGTGCCACCGGCCTACTCCGTCGAGCGACTCCGGATGCAACCGGGCTGCTAGGTGCAACGCGTCACCCAACTCGTCCGTTGGGGTCGCGACCTTCATGGCATCTACCCGGGGCTCAAGGGTGTATGCCTAATCTCTTACGGCTCCTAACCGTTTACCCGATCATTATGAATTTTCACCCATGGAAGTCTATACGAGGAAAAAAATGATGTCAATGACTCGTTGACAATTTCGAAGTCCTTTGGCGATGATCATTGAATATTTCACTTGACTCAAATAAAATATTTCCACACAGTACAGATACCAAGTTATTTATTAAATTCACTTCATTATTCACTCATTTTGGTAGGAATCCGTCAAAAGGAAACTGACAAAAATATTGGATCCATAATAGGAAATCCATAAGGTATATATTTTATCATTTACGAATTGTTATTATATATACCACTTATGCAATTGTAGTATTTAGTGAAGTTTCGAAAATCATCATTCATGCTTTACACTAAATTCATGTTTACCTACTAAAGTGAAATCATCTGAGTGGTGATGGTTAAGTTGTATTTAGTCTTAAACACGTGTGAGAGGTAAAGTGTTGGATATTTTAAAAGGACGGTTCTCAAGCTTAACGCAACAATAGGCAGATGCCTATGTTTCACTTGACTTAAACATGTTTTTTTTATGAAATCCATTAGAGGATTAAGTATTATCTACTTAAAATCTTTAAAACATACATGTATAAGGATTTACTTGTTTCACGAAAATAAAACAATTTACATCACATAATCCACGAGACCTGACTTATTTGCACCAATTTAAATTGATATATTCATGCAATATCTATCATAATTTCCGGCGTAGGAGTTAAGGTTTTATGGGAGGGACTCATAATCACTACATTTATATTGCTATGTAAATTTTCATCAACATCTTAACGCATCCTCCACTAATTCCATATTAAAGAGCTGAACGTTAGAAACGTGATAGTAATTAGGCATAAGTGTCGTTTCCAAGTAATGCTCGTGATAGTGATTAGGCATAAGTGTCGTTTCCAGGTAATGCGCGATTTCACAAAAAAATAAAAGAGACAGTTGGCATTAGTTTAATCAACAACGCCAAACCATTTGCGAGGTAAGCATGTATTAATACATCAAGAACAGACTCTCCATCCAGTGCATAATCCTTTGTGGGGAATTATATAGCAATAATTTAAAATTAGATTTTTTTTTCTATTTAGGTATTTTGCATACTTGACGTTAAAACAGGACAAGTATTTTCCTTTCCTCCTGTGTAAGTTAATACCCGTACAAGGGAAATCTATTTGAAGCATTTATCATTGACATTATATCTGTCCATTTTAAATCATTTACAATACAAAAGAGTAACTAAAATACTATCACTACCAGAATTCGATTCTGTATAGGACATCAATAATTACATGAAAAGCATATCATAAGGACACTTAAGTCTCTACGGATGTCAAGAAAATAGGACCAGAAATCATGTACAAATCAACAACAAGGAAGGGAATATGACATCGTTGTAAAATATAAATCATATCATAAGGATAACCAAGACTCTAAGCATGTTCAAATATATGGGAACAAAGTATGTGGAACCCAACAGCAAGAGGAAAGTATAACATCGTTACCTCCAACGATGTTCCTTCGGGATCCGGCTCTCGATTGTAGCGTGAAGGCATGTACGAAGGTGACCTCGAGTTTTCCTACGTGATGGTGGCCACGGATCTTCGATCGGAGCTCCTTCTCTGACGTCGACGATGGTCCTCCGGCGACCTAATCTGGCCAATGTGGTGGTGCTCCAGTGAGAGGGAAGGGTGGTGGTGGCTAGGGCTTTGAGAGGGTAGCCTATCACCATCTATTTATAGAGGGAGAGGTGAAAATGGGTGCAATTTCGGATATGGTTCGGATCCATATATGGGTCCCAACTATTATACTTAAAACATCGATAACTTGAGCTAGGAATATCGGAATTGAGTGTTCTTAGGCTCGTTGGAAAGATCTCGACGAGATCTACGTGATGGCAGGATTATTTGAATTTTTTAGATGTCAAAAATACTCCCGATTTTAGGGAAAGAATACGGGGTTTCACATCATAAAAATCTTAAAGGAAGTCTCGTCCTCGAGACGTAGGATTTAACGTATAAGTTTCGAATGTGATGTAGATTCAGGTATAAAAATATTAAAGAGAATGAAACTCATAAAAATCTTAAAGAGGATTGGAATAGGGTCTCGTGAACATACCTTCAAAAAGATAAGGGTATTTCTGTCGCATATCTGCCTCGGGCTCCCATGTGGCCTCCTCAACATTCTGACTTTGCCACAATACCTTGACCAAAGGGATATCTTTCCATCGTAATCTCTTGACTGTCCGGTCGAAAATCTGCACGGGTGCCTCAGGAAAAGACAAATTCGGTTCAACCGCGAGGTCCTCATAACTAATCACATGTCGAGGGTCTCGAATATACCTTCGAAGGTTTGACACATGGAATACATCATGCACGCATGCCAAGTGAGGGGGAAGTGCTATTCGGTATGCTACCTTCCCAATACGAGAAAAAATCTCGAAAGGGCTAACAAATCGTGGTGCCAACTTTCCCTTGACACCAAATCTTTGAATACCTCTCATTGGAGATACTTTTAAGAATACAAAGTCTCCAGCATCAAATTCAAGATCACGACGTTTCTGATCAGCATAGCTCTTCTAACGACTTTGTGCAGTCAATAATTTATTTCTAGCCATCTCTACCGTCCTTGTTGTATCCTTGATTATCTGAGTAGAATAAATCTCCTTGTCACCCACTTCCTGCCAACACAAGGGAGTGGTGCATCTCCGCCCATACAATGCCTCAAAAGGTGACATGCCAATACTAGCATGGTAGCTGTTGTTATAAGTGAACTCTACCAAAGAAAGGTGATCCTTCCAAGATCCTTGCCACTCAATGGCTCATGCTCTGAGTAGGTCTTCAAGGGTCTGAATTGTCCATTGCCCATCAGTCTGCGGATGATAGGCAGAACTAAGACATAGTTCAGTTTTTAAGTCCTTCATGAATTCTCCCCAATAATGTGATGTAAAACGAGAGTCTCTATCAGATACGACCTCCTTGGGAATCCCATGCAAGCGAATAACATGATGAATATATAACTTAGTCAAATCTACCGGAGTGCATGTTATGTTCACGGGAATGAAATGTGCGGACTTGGTCAATCGGTCCACAATAACCCAAATGGCATCATATCCACCAAGGTAAGGACGTCACGAACTCCATAGAGATACTTTCCCATTTCCACAACGGGATAGGAAGTGACTGTAACAAGCCAGGAGGACGCTTTTGCTCTGCCTTCACCAATTGACAAGTAAGGCAACGACTGACATGTTCTACAACATCTCTCTTCATCCCTTCCCACTAGAAGTGTTGACGGAGATCTCTATACATCTTGGTGCTTCCTGGATGGATAGATAATCTAGAACAGTGAGCCTCATCTAGGATGTCTCTTCTTTAATCATCATCATCAGGGACACAGACACGGTCTCTCTTCCATAAGATGGGCTCACAAACTCTAAATCCATCAAACTCCTCCTTCAGACATCGATGGAACAAGTCTTGTAGTTTCTGATCTATCTGCTGACCATGCACAATCTTGTCCCATAATCCAGTGTACTAGGCAGGTACAGTTACAGCATCTGTAGCACTATCAAATGAGTGCCATTCACTGAAGGTCGTAAGCATATCCTAAGTCTGTAGCCATGTTGCGGTACCTTCGGTATGTGTTATCCTACTCAAAGCATCCGCCACTACATTCCCCTTACCCAGATGGTAAGAAATAGTGCAGTCATAATCCTTCAACATCTCCATTCATCGTCTTTGCCTCATATTCAACTCTCGTTGGTCAAAAATATATTTGAGACTCTTGTGATCTGTAAAAATCTCAAGCGTGACCCCATATAAATAGTGACGCCATATCTTCAATGCGAAGACTATAGCTGCCAACTTCAAGTCATGAGTAGGGTATTTCCGTTCATGGTTCTTCAGTTGTCGTGATGCATATGCTACGACATGACCATGTTGCATCAACACTGCTCCTAAACCCTCCTTTGATGCATCTGTATACACCGTAAAGTCTAAGGGACCTGAAGGAAGGGTGAGAATCGGAGCACTGGTCAGTCTTTCTTTCAACGTACGAAAGCTCAGCTCGCACTTGTCGCTCCAAATGAAAGGGACATCTTTTTGTGTCAGACAAGTAAGTGGTAGAGCTAGCTGCGAGAAGCCCCTAACAAAACATCTATAGTAGCCGGTGAGGCCTAAGAAGCTGCGTATCTCGGTAACTATCTTGGGCTGCTCCCAGGACATAAATGCCTCTATCTTGGCTGGATCAACTGCCGCACCTGCTCCTGAAATTACATGACCGAGGAAAGCTACTTCGGTAAGCCAAAATTCATACTTGTTGTATTTTGCATACAACTTGTGTTCTCTGAGTGTCTCAAGAATAGTATGAAGATGTTGCTCACGCTCATGCGCATCACGTGAGTAGATCAAGATATCATCAAGGAACACTACCACAAAATGATCTAAGTATGGACAGAAAATTATGTTCATCATGTCCATGAAAGCGGCAGGTGCGTTCGTGAGTCCAAACGGCATAACCACAAACTCATAGTGGTCGTATCTGGTGCAAAAAGCATATTTAAGCACATCTGTGTCCTTAATTCTCAATTGATGACCACCCGATCATATGTCAATCTTTGATAATACCGTTGCACCTTGCAACTGATCGAAAAGATCATCGATTCTTGAAAGTGGGTAACGGTTCTTTACCGTCCTCTTATTAAATTGCATGTAATCAATACACAAGCGCATAGACCCATCCTTCTTCTTTACGAAGAGGATCGGTGCTCCCCAAGGTGATGTACTGGGATGTATAAATCCCTTTCCAATAACTCATGCAGTTGTACTTCGAGCTCCCTGAGTTCGGTTGGTGCCATTCTGTATGGAGGAATGGAGATGGGTTGTGTGTCGGGTATCAAAGTAATCTTGAACTTGATCTTCCTCTCTGGTAGTAGTCCAGGTAATTCCTCTGGGAATACATCCGGAAAATCTCGTACAATTTTGACGTCTTCAATCATACGATCTTCGATGGGTAACTCCACAACATGGGAGAGAAAACCTATGCAAATCTGATCGAGCATGAGTTGGGCCTTCAATGTCGATACATACAAGATCTCACTATCTGAGGTACATCCATCAAACTGAAAGGTAGGTATGCCTGGGAGACAGAACACTATCGTCTTCTCAAAACAACCAAGGCATGCGTGATATTGCTCGAGCCAATCCATACCTAAAATGACATCAAAATCTTCTAACTGAATGAGTAAAAGATATGCGGGCAATATGTGCCCGCCGATCTGCACTGCTACATTCTCCGCTGCTTGTCGCACTATGAATAATTGGCCCCCGGGGCCCTTGATGTAGTAAGGAGATGGAACACAGACTTGCTCTTTATCTAACTTGGGCACTAATTGATGTGCTAGAAAAGAGTACGTAGCTCCCGAATTAAATAAAGCATGTAAGGATATACCATGAACTGAAATCATACCTCGCACTACAGCTCCTGAGACATGGGCCTGCTCCTGTGTAATTGCATTCAACTGTCCCTGAGGCTGTGGTGGAGCGTTAGAACCTGCAGCACTGAAGGTTGGTCGTGGGGGAGGACGTTGAAAACCTCGACCTCCACGACGAGAAGCTGATACATGTGACTGTGCAGATGAGAAAGTTGGTCGTATACTTGGTTGATGACTGCCTGAGCTGCCGACAAGTAAGGGACACTTGGCCTTGAAATGGCCCGGTTGTTGGCAGTAGAAACACCTACGATCTCCTGGCTGAGAGAAGGAGCCTCCCGAGACAAGGCTAGCACCTCCTGTCTTGCGACTCTGTGAGTGTGCCGAAGAGCAGAAGGAAGTAGTACCGCAACCTGCCAAGCCCTGCCCCAAAGTAGGTGTAGGGCAAATCTGCTAATGGTAGGATTGGTAACCACTGGGTGGAAACGACGCTCTCTACGAGCTCTACAGAAATCTCGACGAGCAGATCTCCCGAGCTGAGGTGGTTGAAAATGTGATGGACTCCCCTGAAGCCGACTCTGAGTTTCCTCCATCTTGTTAGCTTTAGCAGCTACCTCCTTGATGAAAGTGAAATCCAATGCAGATAGCTGGTGTTGCACATCATCACGCAGTCTCTGAATAAACTTCTGTAAATTCTCCTCAGGAGAAGCAGTAGTCGCTGGTGAGTGGCGGGAGAGTACAGTGTAACGAATGAAGTATTTTTGGGTCGTCATTGACCCCTGCTTCAGCTCAGCAAACAACCTCCTATGATCCTCAACCCAGTGATCAGGATAGAACTGACTACGGAACTCGTCAAGAAAAATTTCTCACGTTATGGGATCCTCCAGATGTTCCTTGGTGGCGAACCACCAACGCTCAGCATATCTTGCTAGTGAAAACTCCACAAATGTAAGCCATGACTTTTCAGGAGCATGAATCATCCTCAACACTTTAGATACGTAATCCAGCCATAGCTCAGCCTCATCTGGCATGCCACTGCCAATGAACTGTGGCACCTTAGATCTTTGATATGTTGCGTAGGTCGTCTGATGTTTTTGCAGCGTCTCTAGGTCATCTGATCCTTCCGGGTCCAAAGACACCGAAGGGTGAACACTGCCCTCCTCCTCACGAGAGGGCTGGTATGAGGAATCATCCTACTGAAGGAGCCTTTGCTTCAATACCTCCTGACGTTGTTGTATACCATGTACGGCCTGAACTAGTATGGCCAACTGTTGTGCAATATCAGAGTCAACACGAGGCAGCATGATTCCCTGCGAGAATCATTATATTAGAAATTATCTCCATGGTTAGAGAGACAATGGACACTTCAAACAGAACTTGAATTATCCTCCTTAACTAATGACAAGGTCAGAAGACTCTTTCACTATATTTATATTTCAAATATTGTTAACAATTATAATATGCAAAAGAGAGAATGGAGTATCGGGCTCTGATACCATCTGTAACGCCCCGCCCCTCCGACTACCGAAACCGACAAAGATGGGAGTGTCGGACCTACAGTCCAGTTATGCCCACGATCTATCATACTCAGCAAACCATCTTCTGCACATTAGATTAACATTTGAAATACAATAACAATAGGAGAATAATAAGAAATGGAAAATAAAATGCATCATCCATTCTCATTGATAATGATCATCAAGTCCATGTCCATAGAAGAGATATATCATGAAATCTTAAATTTTGTAGAAAAACTCTCCACATATCTCACTACAATGTCTCTCAGTAATAACATAAAATGATGCGGAAACAAACAAGTTACTCTAAATAGAACGCACCCTGTCTGGTGCGGTACGTTGTAGGAAGTTCTGATCTCCTAAAAAGATCGCTATTATGGCGGTTGCTGCTCAGGTACACCTGTTGGGTTCACACGAGGGTAACGTTATGAGCAATTGTCCAGTAACGAGACAAACACTATAATGACTAATGTAGGGGTAAGAAAAGAATGTATACTCAACTTTATTTAATGGCATATGCATGTATTGTAAATATTCAGAAAGAACACCAAGTCATTCTAATTCACATTCGATCACATTTATTTATTTATAGAAATAATCATTGAAGTATTACTACAATGATCTTGATATTTCGACAAGTTGGTTATAGTCCAGACGGTATAAAAAAATTTCCGACATCTGCTCATTTATCATTTCTAGAATTATTTTAGCACACGCAAGTACGCGACTCGCAGGCCTCCGCTACGCGGGAACTTATTCGTCATCTTGGATAAACCTCCAAGTATCTATGTCCAACTAGAACAGGAAAAGGTCTAAACTCCAAATTCTCCAACTTCAAATCATATCCCGGGACACCTTTCACAATAATAATACTTGAAATAGAATTTGATGTGACCACATCTAATTCTACTCCGAGTCTTAATATTGTGTATAAGTGTGAAACCAAGAACGTCAATTGCGCCACCTGCCTACTCCGTCGAGCGACTCCGGATGCAACCGAGCTGCTAGGTGCAACGTGTCACCCAACTCGTTCGTTGGGGTCGTGACCTTCATGGCATCTACCCGGGGCTCAAGGGTGCATGCCTAATCTCTTACGGCTCCTAACTCCATTTACCCGATCATTATGAATTTTCACCCATGGAAGTCTATACGAGGAAAAAATGATGTCAATGACTCGTTGACAATTTCGAAGTCGTTTGGCGATGATCATTGAATATTTCACTTGTCTCAAATAAAATATTTCCACACAGTACACATACCAAGTTATTTATTAAATTCACTTCATTATTCACTCATTTTGGTAGGAATCCGTCAAAAGGAAACTGACAAAAATATTGGATCCATAATAGGAAATCCATAAGGTATATATTTTATCATTTACGAATTGTTATTATATATACCACTTATGCAACTGTAGTATTTAGTGAAGTTTCGAAAATCATCATTCATGCTTTACACTAAATTCATGTTTACCTACTAAAGTGAAATCATCTGAGTGGTGATGGTTAAGTTGTATTTAGTCTTAAACACGTGTGAGAGGTAAAGTATTGGATAATTTAAAAGGATGGTTCTCAAGCTTAACGCAACAATAGGCAGATGCCTATGTTTCACTTGACTTAAACATGTTTTTTTATGAAATCCATTAGAGGATTAAGTATTATCTACTTAAAATATTTAAAACATACCTGTATAAGGATTTACTTGTTTCACGAAAATAAAATAATTTACATCACATAATCCACGAGACCTGACTTCTTTGCACCAATTTAAATTGATATATTCATGCAATATCTGTCATAATTTCCGGCGTAGGAGTTAAGGTTTTATGGGAGGGACTCATAATCACTACATTTATATTGCTATGTAAATTTTCATCAACATCTTAACGCCTCCTCCACTAATTCCATATTAAAGAGCTGAATGTTAGAAACGTGATAGTAATTAGGCATAAGTGCCATTTCCAAGTAATGCTTGTGATAGTGATTAGGCATAAGTGTTGTTTCCAAGTAATGCACGATTTCACAAAAAAACAAAAGAGACGGTTGGCATTAGTTTAATCAACAACATCGAACCATTTGCCAGATAAGCACGTATTATTACATCAAGAATAGACTCTCCATCCAATGCATAATCTTTTGTGGGGAATTATATAGCAATAATTTAAAATTAGATTTTTTTCTATTTAGGTATTTTGCATATTTGACGTTAAAACAGGACAAGTATTTTCCTTTCCTCATGTGTAAGTTAATACCCGTACAAGGGAAATCTATTTGAAGTATTTATCATTGACATTCTATCCATCCATTTTAAATCATTTACAATACAAAAGAGTAACTAAAATACTATCACTATCATGATTCGATTCTGTATAGGACATCAATAATCACATGAAAAGCATATCATAAGGACATTTAAGTCTCTAAGGATGTCAAGAAAATAGGATCAGAAATCATATAGAAATCAACATCAAGGAAGGGAATATGACATCGTTGTAAAATATAAATCATATCATAAGGATAACCAAGACTCTAAGCATGTTCAAGTATATGGGAACAAAGTATGTGGAACCCAATAGCAAGAGGAAGTATAACATCGTTACCTCTGAGGATGTTCTCTCGGGATCTTCGCCCAGACGGAAATGATATTTCCGGCTCTCGATTGTAGCGCGAAGGCGTGTACGCAGGTGACCTCGAGTTTTCCTATGTGATGGTGACCGAGGATCTTCGATCGGAGCTCCTTCTCTGACGTCGACGACGGTCCTCCGGCGACCAAATCCGGCCAATGTGGTGGTGCTCCAGTGAGAGGGAAGGGTGGTGGTGGCTAGGGCTTTGAGAGGGTAGCCTATCACCATCTATTTATAGAGCGAGAGGAGAAAGTGGGTGCAATTTCGGATATGGTTCGGATCCATATATGAGTCCCAACTATTATACTTAAAACATCGATAACTTGAGCTAGGAATATCGGAATTGAGTGTTCTTGGGCTCGTTGGAAACATCTCGACGAGATTTACTTAATGACAGGATTATTTGAATTTTTTGGATGTCAAAAATACTCTAAATTTTAGGGAAAAAACTACGGAGTTTCACATTTATTAACCTGAAGCATTGAGTCAGTTTGAATATCTCTTGAGTTCAATCAATTTTGATTTGTGATTAATTTTGCAGAATTATAGATCATATTATTCAGGGATTTAATACGTTTAAAATAACATATCATGGGCATAATCTTCTCTGTTTATTTTCTTTGCATCGCATCTTCATCATTGCATTATATTATATTTTCCCAACACAGAAATTAACCAAACATTAATTAATTATTTAATTTAATTTAAAACCATGCAACTAAAAATCAATGTTCCTTGCGTTCGACCTTGTTAGACTTATCAAGTAAAAATACTCCACAACATTCAAATGATTATGGTTTTTGATCGACTGAAATCCGTCTCCTATACCACAATTTCCCTTTATTAAAGAGGCAGATTTTGGGTTTATCAAATGGCGTCGTTGCTAGGGAACAGCGAATTTTTAGGGTTTTAAATTATTTTTGTAATTAATTTTTGTGAAAATTAGTTTTGTGTCATTTTTTTCTTCTTTCATTTCATTTTTCACTTCTGATACTAACCACATCCTCTCTCTTTGCAAATTACTCGGAGCGAATTTTCGGACATAAATCAAGGATTTGCAAGGATAAATTTTATTTTGTGAGAGAGATTTAGTTTAGTTAATTTGTTGCATTATTCTCAGGGTCCCTCTCTTTGAACCCTTGTAATAATTTGGATTGAACTTCTCTGTATTGTGTCGGATCTGTTTCAACTCCTTTTGTGTGGTTGGGATCCGACTTGAGAGACGTAGGACTTAGGCACATATACGCTTGATTATTTATCATTGTTGTGCTTGTAATTCTTAGGCCACACTCTCACTAACTAGATGTACTATAGATTGTTCAACATTAACTAAATTTTGAAATCAATTCTTCCCGCTAATAAAACTATCTGCTTAGGGCATTTTTCATCTGTGCATATCATTTAGTGTAATTTAAATTCCGTGTCTTGCATCCCGCATGAAGAACACGAGGAATCAATGTAAGTCTTCTTCTTAAGCATGCATCATTGATTTACGTTTGCATTGTTTTTTTTCTGATTCTTCTTCCTCAAGTTTTACAACTTAGAAATTAAAGGAATTGGGACTTCTCGTTAGGCGTGAAATTCTGTGCTCACATAAATTCCAGTGATAACCTTAATTAAAACTGAGACTACTAATCAAGGCGACTGTAAATAAAACTGACATAAAATTAACCTGTGTCTGGTGGAGAGAAATCTACTCATTGTTTGTAAGGACAAGATCGCACACCTTAGGACAGAGCCAAAACTGAAAAGTTTCACTCAGACTACTGATTTTAAAAACAATTAGCTACTTTTCAGTGAGGGTCTCGGGTAGCCGTTTTACGGTATGACTTCCCTTGGCAGAGTAGGTGGTTTAGAGGACACTGCAGAAGGCTCCATCCTCAAGTAACACGGATAGCCATTTAAACGTCCCGTACTTACACATATACTGGCTGAAAGTAGGTGACTAGTTGTATGAACTCCGGACAGTCTTTGTGAAATATTTCGGTACCTAACAGCTCCGCTTAATTTTCAAAGATTGTTTTGTCATTAACTTAAAATTGAAAAGATAAGCGGTCGAACCCTAACGTGCCTTCACCAGTATTGAGTGGGTAAATTGACGAGTTTTGAATTGTGCTTGTTTTGAGCGGGTCCTATGTACATTCGTACGCTCTGTGAAAATTCCTTTGTACAATGGACTCTTCTGGAATTCTTCGTTCGGACTCTGCGAACAAATCTCCGAGCTCCTTAAACAAATCATCTCCTAAGTTTCAAAACGACTCTCCTCTCGAAACCCTATTGTATGGAGACAATCCTTCTCTCCAAACCGTGGTTCACCCAACACCCCTATGGATTAGTCAACCATGAACTAACCCTCTCTCTTACTCCCCTCCTGCCAAAGAAACTTTCATCTTTGGCAGAACCCCTAAACCTTCTAAGCACGAGCCTAACTCAGATTTATTTGCATCTGAAGGTGAAGAAGAAGAAGACGAGATGCCTCCAAAGAAGGACGAAAATGGCAATGACCCTATTCGTGCGCTTTTAGCTAGAATTACTGCTGCTAAACAACACAATGAACTCCTTAGAGCCCATATGGCAGAAATGCAATGTGATGAGGATGCTATGGAAGATACGTACCTCCCTGAATTAGATGAAGACTATAATTAGTTGAGGCCAATACCCCCTGAGGATGCGTTCGAGCACAAATCGCATTTCCTTGCATTGTTGCCTAAGTTCGGAGGGAATAATCACGAAGAACCATACATATTCCTCTGTAACTTCGAGCTAGTCTGCACTAACCTATGCCACCCTAGGGTTAGCCAAGACTATATAAGGCTGAGAGTTTTCCCCTTTGCCTTGATTGATAAGGCGGCCTACTGGTTGAAGAATTTAGGGGAAATTGTTACCACATGGGCCACTTTCAAGACTCTATTCTTAAAGAAATTTGACCTAGCTAGTAGAATCAATCAGATGAGGATCAAGCTCACGAGCTTTACCCAACACCCGAGCGAACCATTCCATGAAACCTGAGAAAGATTCACAGACCTAATCCAGAAATGTCCAGGACACGGGATAAGCAAAATGATGCTGGTCCAAAGTTTTGTCAGTGGACTAAACCCTGAGACCCAAGGGTTAGTGAGTGCATCCTACGGAGGAAGCTACATGGGACGCCACGAGGACACCGTCTACAAGGTGTTCAGAAGACTTGTTGAATCCAGCCGTGCACAAATTACCAACCGGGCTTACATAGCCGGCTCCAAAAAATTGGTAAATAATCTGACGACCGATCAGAGTGTTGATATGGGAATAATAACTGATAAGCTAACTATGGTTGAACAGATTTATAAAATGGTGGACGAACTCCATAAATCATCTTATATGGAGAAATTGGCTAAATTGCCTAAGAAAATGGAGGAATTGGCTGACAGGGTATATAAGATTCAGATACCTGCCCTGACTTCACCCCCTGCCCCCATTCACCAAATTCACTACATTCAAGGTCAAGGGATAGGGCAACAGAGCCATTGGGGTGGAGACCAAGTCTTGTCCCATCAAACTGAAGAAACCTATGCTCAAACTATTTACGAGGAACCTCCACAAGTCATGGAGATAAATGGAGTTTGGTATAACCTGGAACCTGTCAACCGTTCAGACCAAAACTCTACTACGAACCCTCGTCCACCACAAGCCCGACCCACCTACCAGTCTCAACAGCAACAGCGTCAATAGTACCGCACTGGTTATCAAAACCACAACACAGCCACAGCAGAATCAATGCCAAGGCCAGCAGGGCCAATTCAGATAATATCAGCAGCCTCAAGTCAGGCAGGGCCAAGGGTACTCCTCTTCTTCTATCTCTCCGGAACTCTAGCGAGTGCTAGACGAACTTCATGACGTGAGAGTTGAAATAAATCGACTCTCTCGATGGAGAGATGAGGTGACCGCACACCCCAAACTGTGATTCCAGCTCAAGTCCAAGCTAACCCAAATAGCCTCAGACATAATCAGGTATTAATCTATGAATATTCCTTACCTGAGCATGATATCTTGTCGAATAATAATGCTTATCATATTTCTCTTAAGAGCAGAAGGACCATAACCATGCTTGATCGAGCGAAAGAACACGGTGACATAGCCCCAGTGTCCACAAATTCACACAATCCTGGGGGAATCGAGGAAGAGAGACACGAGGAGAAAGAAGAAGATGCACCCACACCACCTGTAATACACTACGCCACTGGAGGTAATGGGGAGTCAGAATCTAAGTCTGACGAAGAAGCGCCACCAGGACATCCGCAACAATCGACCACCAATTTCCTTGCTTTTAGTTCGGGTCCTATAAACAATTTTTCATTCAATAAAAGTGATGTTTTTTTATCACAACGAGTCCATCCCTTTCCCACGTGCTCTTACGGCTAGAAAGAAGAAAACATAAAGAATCAAAAAAATGATAACGAGATGGCCCGTATCTGTAAAGAAAATATTAAGGTCACTTTGTCCCTAGACAAGATGATAGAAAGAGACCCGACTTTTCGAAAGTACCTTGAGGTGAGATGCACACCAACAAGGGCCAGCAAAAATACTCCTAGCCGAACAAAGAAGCACATACTCTCTGTTGCTACATCTCGTCTTATAAAAAATGAGCTGCCAAGGAAGAAAAGAGGCATGGGTGCTCACTTTGTCACTAGCCAAATCAAAGAAATCAAGTTTGCAAGAACGTTGTTAGACAATGGCTAATCCATCAATCTCATGCCGACAACCCTATTTGAGCATCTGAATCTAGGTCCTCTCAAGTAATATGTAGTTGTACTTCAATTCGCGGATACATCAACTAAGAGACCTAAGGGGGAGATTCGAAATAATATCATCAACATAGAGGGACAAAATTACCCGGTAGATTTCACAATACTTGACATGGATGTCCCTGCAAATTGGAAAGACTCTCAAATGATACTAGGGCGACCCTTCCTTAGAACCGCTGGAGCTATATACGATTACACATCCGGGAGAATCCAGTTTGGAAAAGTTGAACTTAAAATGAAGAAACTACGTTTCAAAGACCTGACACTGAGTCGAGCACCGAGTCTGAAAAATCAGAAACTGGGGAAGAATATACAGAAGCAACAGTTGGGCCCTGGAGACAAAACCCAACCGCTATGATAGAATCAACCTCATCTGGAGAGGAAATTGTTGATGATTTAGTCTGTCAGCTCATTCATGCATCTACCTATACTCTCAGAGACTCAGAGGTCCCTCTGGATCTATCAGTCCATTCTCCTCTTGGACAATCTCGGAGTAAGGTACACAGATCGGACGCGACGCTTGCCAAACCACATTCCATCATTAGCGATCCGATCCCAGCAACAATTACGATGGTGGCCTATTGATGAATCTCCTATTCATCGTGCTTAAAGCCGCTTATTAAAACCCCTACTTAATCAATCTAATAAAAATACCCTCTAATTCCTTATTTTTATCTTGTATCATATTGTGTATAAATTACCATTAATTTATTGTGCTTAATTCCCTTTATTTTCTTGTAATTATTTTATCCTCAAAAACCCCTTAAAATTAGGTAGAAAAATTGTCCATAAATCACTAACCATTAAAAACACTAAAAAATACAAAAACATCTCAAAACCACAAAATTGATGTTTTTATCCCTTTAAAAATACCCCCAAAAATACTTTTGTACAGTTGACCTCTTTTGGCTTTTTCACCAACATGAAATTTGTAGATCTCGTTGAGACGAGCAACTTTCATGTTTTGACTTTTTCCTAATTTTGCTTCTAACTATTTCTTTTGCATTAATCTTTGTATCTACAATCTAATTTATTCTGATTGGGCCACGTGGCGCCCTCTGGGCCGTCCACATGGCCCGCTTCCCCTAGAGACACCCGGCGCCCATCTGGCACCGTCCGATCCACTCCGACCTGCCTTGATCCTTGTCGTCCATCACCGCTCCATCGTCAACCATCAGATCTAATTCCAGATCTGATAGCAGCCGCTCACCAGCGCCTCATCTACAACCGTTCGATCTCTGACTGCCATCCCTCCACATCACTCACTCACTATAAACGCCCGATCCCACGCTCATCTAACGGTCCATAGCGATCCACGTACCACATTCTCCCTAGGTCGTTGGATCTATCCCAAATCCGCATTCTACCCCTCCATTAGCACCTAAGTCTACACCGTCGGATCAGATCTTTGGATCTGATCCTATCCCTCAGACCGCACTCGTATCTTGGTCGTTGGATCGCAAGATCCAACGGCTCGCCATCATCTTCCACCTCGGACACCCCCCCCCTTCTCCAGTCGTTACATCGTGAGAAACCGCCGCCCCCTTCCTATTTTGGAAGGCGCTCCAGCCATCTCCTCCTACTCCTAACGGTCGCCCCGCGTACCCCTTCCCTCCGCCATACTCGCGCCACCATCAACAACGGCTCGCCATCACTCCATCACCACTAAACCCCCGTTCAAAAACGCCTCGCCAACCACCATAACCGTCAACCTCTGCCACCTATTTAAGCTACCCTCCGTCCATTTGAGCCGATATCCACCACTTCACGGGGGTTCGCCCTAGCCTCCTCCGCCCTCCGGTGACAGCGGATGGTGGCCTAGTCGAGGCGATCATGGCCGCGCCACCCAGGTGAGATCCATGGCCTCCGGCCATGTCGCGGCTGCCAATGGTGCACCGCTGAGCTCCGTGCAGCGGCCGAGCACGCTGGGCGACGACCCTGAGCTCCAAGGGAGCTCGACCACAGGCCAATTCCTAAGTCCCTCTCCCGGCTCAGGCCAAGTACCCACTACCTCGCTCTTTCCTTATTTCCCTTAATTTTTCCGATGCCCTCGCTAGCTGCCACCCTCATCTGACCACCTCCAGACCTTCGCCACTCATCACTCATCCTCGCGCTACCTCGCCGACCCCCTCTCCCTTCTCCAGAACCCCCAACCGCTCCGACCACTCTCCATATGTTCCGCCGGTGAAGATATCTCCGGCCATCGCTCTCGATGCCCCCACGGCCGTCCACTCACCTAACAATCCCTTGCACACACCATGCTTCGGCTATTCTAATGCTTGCAGGCACTTCCATCGACATTAGCCGGAGTTCAGATATGAGCTTCTTCGAGCTCCTCGCCTCCGGCGAGGCTTCACCGAGCGGCACTCCTGATCCACCATGGAGCCTCGTCTCTGCTCCAGGACCTTCGCCGGGCCCCCAGATAGCTTCCTCGACCATCCAACGACCTCACGGGGAGTGGCGGAGCCAGTAGCAGGTCACCGGAGCCCGCCTCCTCCGGTGACCTGCGGAGGAGACGAATGTACATGTGTCGTCCGATCTACGTGATCGGGCGGCTAGGATGGAAACATGTGTCAGCCCGAGCCTCCTCTCCAGACCAACAGGCTCGGGCAGTCCGAACCAGATCCAAGCCTCCCGCAGCAGCCACGTGGCCCGAGCCACAGGGGCTGACCCGAGCCTAGCCCTCGCGTGCCTTGCACGTGATGGCTGGGTAAATTGCACGATAGACCTGGTGATTTTATGGTATTACACTTTGGTCCCTAGGCATGTGCCTCACGTGAGTGCGTGGATATTTTACAGGGAGACCCTCAGACTTTTTGGAAATTACAAAAAGGCCCCTATGCGCAATGGTGAAATTACAAAAGGGCCCAGGTGGTTTTTTATAATTGCATTTAGGTCCTTCCAGGGACCTAAATGCAATATTTATCCTTTATTTTCATTGCATTTTTATTACATTTATGCCCTTGCACTGTTTTTAGCATAACTTGAGCATCGTAGGTCCAAATTGCAAGATTTTAGTGTCGTTTTGATCCTTGTTTTGTCCTCTACATTTTAGCATGCTTATTTATCTCATTTGACACTGTTCTAATTGAAGTGATTTTTTAAGTGAAAAATGGGACTCTGCTCTCCTTGTCTTGCTTTGATCTGATGACCGCTATTTAATGTGATGATTAATATGGCACTGATTTCATTTATATGTTGTTGCTCATAATTTTTAGGGTATAATTGTAGGCTTTTACTTGTATATACATAATCCTGCATATTTATTCATGCATCACTTTATAATTGCATAAAAACCGATAAAAGATTGCATGCATCATGGCATAGCTTTGTAAATAGCATAATTTGCATGAGGACATGAAATTGGAATTAAATCACATTGAGCTTCATGAATCAAAATTCGATAAATATATTAGGCAGTCGTGTCCCTGTGTTCGACCTTGGTAGACTTGCCAAGTTAAAATATTCCACGACATTCAAAGATCGTTGTTTTTGCTGAACCAAATTCGTCTCCTATACTACGACATTATTTTACATTATTATAGAGGCGAATTTGACGTATCATCAAATGGCACCCTTGTCGCGGATACAGCTTTGCTTGATTTTGAATTTTGATTTTTATTTGTTGATTAATTTCAAATTTTTAGGTCCTCGTTTCATGCATCATTTCTTTGCATCATATTTGCTGATTTAAATTTTCGGAGTATTCTAACGTTTATCTTTTGTGGCAGGGCCCATGGTGATCGAGGACGCTTGATCCTCATGGAGGCGTGAAGTCGGGTACTTTCGCTGAAGAGGCCGCAAAAGGACCTGTGAAGGAATTGGAGGATTTTAGCACGCAAAAATTGCATTGCATTTTGTAAAAAAATAGATAACTTGCATCTGCATATTTATTTTCAGTCTTGCATATTGTACAAAAAAAATATATACCCCCCCCCCACACACACACACACCTACACTTGCACATACTCAACCCCCACCATCTCCTCATGTATATTTCACTCACTCTCTCTCTATGTGTACTATTTTTCACGTACCCCCTCCCCCTCACCTTTGTATCATAGAACACTCCCCCCCCCCCCCCCCCGAACCCAGACCTTGCTTAGGCTAATTGTAGCCTATGTATAGGGGGGATCTGTCTACTCATCCCTCCCTCATTCTGTCTTCTTGTACTTAGGCCAATTTTGGTCTAAGTATAGGGGGACATGCCGTCTCAGTTCCGCTATATCACCCTATATTTGAACCGAGCCTTGGCTTCATGGCACTTGTGCTATGAGGACATAGCAAATTTTAAGTATAGGGGGGTATACCGTATAATACTGTATATCTACTTTAGCCTTAGCTCGCGTTTTAAAACTTTTTAAAATTTTATTTTTTGGGCTGGGGTTTTTGGTAAACTAGTGAACTGAGTAAAAACCTGTAAAAATTATTAAAAATTTGAGGGATTAATTTTTGTTAATATTCCTGTTTTTACAAAAAAATTCAAAAATTAAAAAATCTCTCTTGGAATTTGACTCTGACTACTAGGCTTAGTAGACATTTTCAGTGAGGGAACCTCGGTCTCCCTTAGCAGAGTGGGTGGTTTAGAGGACATCGTAATTGGCCCTGTCCTCAAGTAACACGGGTACTCTTCCCGTACTTACACCCATACTGGCTGAGAGTGGATACTTCTATTTGAGCCTGGACCAGTCATTGTCTCTCCGAGGAATCAAAAAAATTAATTAAATTAAAACCCATAAAAATTTGCAAAAGCCAAAAATCACACAAAAATTCACTAACCCAAGGAGTTGGTGTATTCCTGACACATTCATACTCACGCAAGGCTTGAGGATTTTGAGGACATTGGATCTCTAGGATCTTGAGAGTTTGAGTTAACATGCCTTAGTCATTAGGATTTTCAAGACTTAAATATCCACACTCCTCTGGTTTGAAAGATTTGAGTGCTATATTGCACTCTTCATCTCTACCTTCAAGAAAATATGATTAGCACGGTCACTTCCACAACTGCATGATTGATGAGCTGAGATGAGATATCACTTGAGGAACTAGGACCAGAGATTTGAGTTTAGACCCGATCTTATGATATTCGAGGATGGGATAAAGTTAATGAAGGATTCAGAAAACCTGAGTGTCAGCAAAACCCTAGCCAGTATGTGAACAAGATTCATATGCTATCTCTTTGATATTTACCTAAAGTGCCAGGGGGTGATGAATCTTAAAATGAATTTGTTGATCAGTGTGCGCCAATTTTTGGTAAAAGGAGTGGAGCTAGCCAACAAAAGAAATAAAATGTCAAAGAAAAAGCTCTGAATACCAAAGTCAAAATACAAATGAGCTTCCACCAATGGCGAGCGCTCCCAAATATTTTCAAAGTGTCCACTTGGACCAAGAGCTAATTAGGACCAAGGAGTCGGGCTGACACCACAAAAAGGGCCCTGCATCGTAAGTGATACAAGTCTGGGTGTCGAAGGTATCTTAGATACTCAGAAAAGACACACCCCGGTGTACTCCCAGAAAAACAAGTGCAGACGACTCCAACTCTCTTGACGGACACATTGATCAACAAAATAATAATATACATGTGTTGAGTAAAAGGCACTCGAGAGGCCCCTTGTTCCAATGTGAGGGTGAGAAAAATAGACGCAATCCCATTACCTCCATCATCTGGCCATCCATTTACATTTCAAGTCTGACGAACTAATGAGACGGTTGACTGAAGCAAGAGTAGACTTATTCCCTAGTATTGAGGATTAGGTCTAGAGGAGAGTCTTTGGGACTGAAACTTTGAGTGATGCATCGACTCGGCTCTCATGAAATGCAGTACACTAAATGTCATATCCTTATATTATATGTACAAAAAGAGAGTCTGATAATCAGAGAAGTTGGATTCCTTCTGACTAAGGCTTGGATAAACCCGGAATTTTAGGATCACTTAGGTCAAGGTTCTTCGAAAGATCAAGCCTTGAAAATTTCACGCACACTGTCAGGAATTAATCCGACTCCTTCATTCTTAAGATGCTCGAGGACGAGCATGGTTTAAGTATAGGAGTATGATGAATCTCGTATTCATCGTGCTAAAAGCCTCTTATTAAAACCCATGCTTAATCAATCCAATAAAAATACCCTCTAATTCCTTGTTTTTATCTTGTATCATATTGTGTATAAATTACCATTAATTTATTGTGTTTAATTTCCTTTATTTTCTTGTAATTATTTTATCCTCAAAAACCCCATAAAACTAGGTAGAAAAATTGTCCATAAATCATTTACCATTAAAAACACTAAAAAATACAAAAACATCTCAAAACCACAAAATCGGTGTTTTTATCCCCTTAAAAATACCCCCAAAAATACATTTGTACAGTTGACCTCTTTTGGCTTTTTTACCAACACGAAAGTTGTAGATCTCATCGAGACGAGGAACTTTCATGTTTTGACTTTTTTTAATTTTACCTCTAACTATTTCTTTTATATTTATCTTTGTATTTACATTCTGATCTATTCTGATTGGGCCACGTGGCGCCCTCTGGGCCGTCCACGTGGCCCGCTTCCCCTAGAGACACCCGGCGCCCATCTGGCACCGTCCCATCCACTCCGACCCACCTTGATCCTTGTCATCCATCACCGCTCCATCGTCAACCGTCAGATCTAATTCCAGATCTGATATCAGCCGCTCACCAGCGCCTCATCTACAACCGTTCGATCTCCGACTGCCATCCCTCCACGTCACTCACTCACTATAGCCGCCCGATCCCACGCTTATCCGACGGTCCATAGCGATCCACGTACCACATTCTCCCTAGGTCGTTGGATCCATCCCAAATCCGCATCCTACCCCTCCATTAGTACCTAAGTCTACACCGTCGGATCAAATCTTTGGATCTGATCCTATCCCTCAGACCGCGCTCGTATCTTGGCCGTTGGATCACAAGATCTAACGGCTCGCCATCATCTTCCACCTCGGACACCCCCCTTCTCCAGTCGTTACATCACGAGAAACCACCACCCCCTTCCTATTTTGGAAGGCGCTCCAGCCATCTCCTCCTACTCCTAACGGTCGCCCCGCGTACCCCTTCCCTCCGCCATCCTCCTGCCACCATCAAAAACGGCTCGCCATCACTCCATCACCATTAAACCCCCGTTCAAAAATGCCTCGCCAGCCACCATAACCGTCAGCCTCCTCCACCTATTTAAGCTACCATCCGTCCACCTGAGCCGATATCCACCACTTCACGGGGTTCACCCTAGCCTCCTCCGCCCTCCGGTGACAGCGGAGGGCGGCCTAGTCGAGGCGATCATGACCGTGCCACCTAGGTGAGATCCATGGCCTCCGGTCATGTCGCGGGTGCCAATGGTGCGTCGCTGAGCTCCGTGCAGCGGCCGAGCACGCTGGGCGACGACCCTGAGCTCCAAGGGAGCTCGACCAAAGGCCAATTCCTCCGCACCGCTCCCGGCTCCGGCCAAGTACCCACTACCTCGCTCTTTCCTTATTTCCCTTAATTTTTCCGACGCCCTCGCTAGCTGCCACCCTCATCTGACCACCTCCAGACCTTCGCCACTCATCGCTCATCCTCGCGCTACCTCGCCGACCCCCTCTCCCTTCTCCAGAACCCCCAACCGCTCCGACCACTCTCCACCTGCTCCGCCAGTGAAGATATCTCCGGCCATCACTCTCGACGCCCCCACGGTCGTCCACTCACCTCACAATCCCTTGCACACGCCATGCTTCAGCTATTCTAATGCTTGCAGGCACTTCCATCGACATTAGCCGGAGTTCAGATCTGAGCTTCTTCGAGCTCCTCGCCTCTGGCGAGGCTTCACCGAGCGGCACTCATGATCCACCATGGAGCCTCGTCTCTACTCCAGGACCTTCGTCGGGTCCCCAGATAGCTTCCTCGACCATCCAACGACCTCACGGGGAGTGGCGGAGCCAGCAGCAGGTCACCGGAGCCCCGCCTCCTCTGGTGACCTGCGGAGGAGACGAATGTACAGGTGCCGTCCGATCTACGTGATCGGGCGGCTGGGATGGAAACACGTGTCAGCCTGAGCCTCCTCTCCATACCAACAGGCTCGGGCAGTCCGAACCAGATTAGTGTGTAATTAATTTTATTGTATTTTATCATATTTCTAGATTTTTATCCTCTTTAAAACCACCAAAAAATTACAAAACTCTAAAAAGCTGGTTTTCTATACACATGGAAAACCACCAAAAATACCACTTCGCACAGATGACCTCTTTTTCTCCCGAGTCATTCATAAAAGTTGTAGATCTCGTCGAAATGAACAACTTTCGTGAAGGAATTTTTTCGATATGAGGTCTCCTCTTATTTCTTTTTCATTTCTCTTTCCTCTTTAATTTTAAAATTTTTTTGGGGGTGCCACGTGGCAGCTCCTGGGCGTGCCATGTGGCACCCCCACTCCTTCTCTCTTTCCCCCCGAATCATGTGCCTAGCAAGTGACCCCTATCCTCTTCATCATGAAATGCCTGTAACGGCTCCGCTCCTCCTTCCTCATAATGGCGGTCGCCACCGTCACTTCATCTTCGACCGTTACGAGGTCGCCCTCTCCCGCTCCTCTAAAATCCCAGCTCCATCGTTTATCAACCAATCCGCCGTTCCACAGCCGAGGACCTCTCCCCTGGTGGTGACAACACCGGTGTCTTCCTCCGACTTGGCAAGATCCGAGGTGCTTGGCACCTCGTCGCAGCGTCCTTCAGCGAAGCTACTCCTGCCCCGGTCGATTGGTCGTCGAGCATTTGCAGGTATCTCCCCTCTGCTTCTCTTTCTTTCCCCCTCTTCCTTTGGTCCTGCTCTCCGGCCACCCTCGCCCCGGTCAACCCACTCCTCCTCCTCTGGCCTCACACAGGCTGGAGTCTGCTCCTCCTTCCGTAAGCCACCCGTTCCGAGCTTCACCCAACTCCGTCCTCACACCGTCGTACGCACGCACCGCAGGCCATCCGCTTTGCCCAGGCTCGCCACTCCAGGCACCTCGGTTCTCATGCCACCGCCCACCCCACGACTGCCTCAGCCACCGCCCTCCACTGCAGAATCCTGCCACGCCCCGCCACCGCTCGGTCGTGTGTTGGCCGAGCTCCGTCGTGTGCTTCGCCATCGACGGCAGCTTGCCCACCGCCATCTCGTGCTCACTGCCACACCCTCGCTCCGCGCACGCCGCTCCACATTTCGTCATCGGCTTCAGCAGCCATTGGATCAGGGGATCCAACGGTCAGCGGCCTGCCACGCCTCCCCCTCCGAGCCTAGGCCCCAGCCTAGAGGCTCGGGCTCTTTGAGCTACTCCAGTCAGCCACGTGGAGGCTCTGATGAATCTCGTATTCATCATGATAAAAGCCACATATTAAAACCCTTGTCTTAAATAATCTAATAAAATCACCTTTAATTCTTTGTTTTTATCTTGTACTATATTGTGTATAAATTATCATTAATTTATTGTATTTAATTTCCTCTATTTTTTGTAATTATTTTACCCTCAAAAACCCCTAAAAATTAGGTAGAATAGTTGTCTACAGTTCACTAACCCTTTAAAAAGATAAAAAAATACAAAAAAAACTCAAGCCATAAAAATTGGTGTTTTTATCCCCCTAAAAATACCCCAAAAATATGTTTTGTACAGATGACCTCTTTTGGCTTTTTGACCAACATGAAAGTTGTAGATCTCGTCGAGACGAGCAACTTTCATGTTTTGACTTTTTCTTACTTCGGCCTCTAACTATTTCTTTTCTAATTTTCTTTGTAATTTATTTTGAATTATTCTGATTGGGCCATGTGGCGCTCTCTGGAGCCGCCACGCGGCCCGCTTCTTCTCGCGCCACCTGGCGCCCAATCTGGGCCGTTGGATCCTCTTCTTCTCGCTGCATCTGAGCCCTCCATCACCGGCGCCCTTCTCAGCCATCAGATCAGATCCCCAGATCTGATCTCGACCGCTCCTTCCCGCCTTCACACCAGCCGTCAGATCTTAAGATCATCCAATGCTCCTCCATGTGCCACATCACCCCTTCAATCTCCACCATACGATCTTTCCCTCCTAGTCATCTAGCCGCTCCTTCGCGCTCTACCAACAGCCGTCCGATCAGATCTAATGATCTGATCTCAGCCCCACGCTTGCGCCCCACTCCCAGCCGTTGGATCTCAGGATCCAATGGTTGTGGATCATCTTCCTCCTCCAGACGTTGCTCCCCCTCGCCATTACACCTCGTAAAACCCGTACCCCCTTTCCATTTTCGTTCGCACCCCAGACTGTCTCTCCTCGTCGTAACGCCTCCACTACACCCCCTGTTCTTCCGCCATCTTCGCACGCCCTCCAACAAACCCCTCTATTACTTCCATTCGCCTTGATTCCCCTCGCAAGAACGTTCGGCCACCACCATAACATCATCCTCCTCCGCCTAAAAAAGCCCTTGCCCCACCACCGTATCACCTCGTCCACCACTTTCGGGTTTGACCCTAGCCTCCTCCGCCCCTCCAGTGACAGCGGAGGGGCGGAATGTAGCGGCAAAGATGGATCTCTCCTGGTGTCGACCCACGGCCGCATTGGCCGTGTCCTGGTGTCTTTGCGCACCACTGAGCTCGCTGGAGAAGGTTGACCAGCTGGGCGACGACCGGAGTACCCCCAGGGTGCTCAACCCAAGCCACGACCTCGCCAACTCCTCGCTCCAGCGAGGAGACTTTTTCTTGTAATTTCTCCGAATTATTCCGCTACCTCAAGTCACCTCCAACCTCATCTGATCCACCTACTCGTTTCGCAACATCACCATCATCCTCGCGACACCCCTCAACCACCACCATTCCCTTCTCCGCAGTCTCGTCCTCTCGCTGCCATCTCCTCCTCTGCTCCGGCGGGGAAGGAGCCCTGGTCCCCCATTCCGACCACCTCTCAGGGACCCCATTCCACTCACAATACCCTCACGCGCATGCTTTGGCTATCACTTTAACATTTGCAGGTTCAATAGGCGGAGTTCAGACCGGAGCACTTTCGAGCTTCTCCCTGACGGCGAAGCTTCATCGAGTGCCACCTACGATCAGCTACGGAGCTTCGCCGTGTATCCAAGACCTCCGCCAGACCTCTCGCTATCTTCGCCGACCCTCATACCTCCCTCTGGAGCTCGGCGGAGTTTCTTGCGTGTCGCTGGAGCCCCGCCTCCTCCGGTGGCTCGCGGCGGAGATGATACTACAGCTGTCATCCGATCATCTGGATCGGATGGCCAGAATGAAGACACGTGGCACCCGAGCCTATACTCCATGCCTACATGCTCGAGCGGTCCAACCCTCGCCCCGAGCCCCCAATTGAGGCCACGTGCCCCGAAGCTGAGGTCCCCTCCCGAGCCTGGCCCCTCGCGTGCCTAGCACGTGAGGTGCTGGGTAAATTTCACAGAAGACCCCGTAACTTTTGGTATTTGCAAATTGGTCCTCCAGGCGCATGCCTCACGTGCACGCCTGGGGTAATTTATAGGGAGGCCCTCCATAGTTTCTGAAATTACAAATATGCCCCTGCGCAAATGGTGAAATTACAAATGGGCCTAGGCGGTTTCCATTAATTGCATTTAGATCCTTCCAGGGACCTAAATGCAATATTTATCCTTTATTTTTATTGCATTTTTATTACAATTATGCCCTTGCACTGTTTTTAGCATAACTTGAGCATCGTAGGTCCAAATCGCATGATTTTAGTGTCGTTTTGATCCTTGTTTTGTCCTCTACATTTTAGCATGCTTATTTGTCCCATTTGCTCCTGTTTTAATTAAAGTAAATTTTTATGTGGTAATTGAGACCGTGTGTTATTCATGCTTGCTATGATTGGTTGACTGTTTTAAATGATGGATTAAATCGACTCTGACTTCAATTTATATTTTGTTGCTCGCATTTTTAGGGTATAATTGAAGGCTTTTACATGTATATACATAATCTTGCATATTTATTCATGCATCACTTTATAATTGCATAAAAACCGATAAAAAAATGCATGCATCATGGCATAGCTTTGTAAATAGCATAATTTGCATGAGGACCTGAAATGGGAATTAAATCGCATTGAGCTTCATTAATCAAAATTCGATAAGTATATTAGGCAGTCGTGTCCCTGTGTTAGACCTTGGTAGACTTGCCAAGTTAAAATATTCCACGACATTTAAAGATCGTGGTTTTTGCTGAACCAAATTCGTCTCCTATACTACGACATTGTTTTCCACTATTAAAGAGGTGAATTTGACGCTCATCAAATGGCACCGTTGCCGGGGATACGGCTTAGCTTGATTTTTGAATTTTGATTTTTTATTGATTAATTTCAATATTTTTTCGACCTCACTTCATGCATAAATTTTTGCATCATATCTGTTGATTTAATTCCTCGACATGCCTAACTTGTCTCTTTTGTGGCAGGACCCATGATGATCAGGGACGCTTGACCCTCATGGAGGCGTGAAGTCGGGAACTTTCACTGAAAAGGCCGCAAAAGAATTCGGGAAGAAATTGAGGAATTTTAGATCGGACATCCTGCATTGCATCTTGTAAAATATATATATATATATATATATATATATATATATATATTGCATCTGCATATTTATTTCCAGTTTTGCATGGTGTACACACCAAAAAAATCCCCCCCCCCCACACACACAAACACCTACACTTGCACATACTCACCCCACCACCCCCCTGTATCTCTCTCTCTCTCCCTCTATCTCTATCTCTATATCTCTCTTTGTGTGTATATTTCACGAACCCCCTCCCCCTCATCTTTGTATCATAGAACACTCCCCCCTAACCCAGACCTTGCTTAGGCTATTTGTAGCCTAAGTATAGGGGGGACCTGCCTGCTCATCCATCCCTCGTCCTGTCTTCTTGTATTTAGGTCAATATTGACCTAAGTATAGGGGGACCCTCCTCCTCAGTTCTGCTATATCACCCTATATTTGAACAGAGCCTTGGCTTCATGGCACTTATGCTATGAGGACATAGCAAATTTTAAGTATAGGGGTAGGTATACCGTATATTACTATATATTTACTTTAGCCTTAGCTCGTGTTTTTAAAAGTTTTTAAAATTTTATTTTTTGGGCTGGGTTTTGGTAAACTAGTGAACTGAGTAAAAACCTGTAAAAATTATTAAAACTGAGGGATTAATTTTTGTAATTATTCTTGTAAATAAATGATGAAAATTGAAAAAAAAATTAAAAATCTTTCTTGGATGTTGACTCTAACTACTAGGTTTAGTAGGCATTTTCAGTGAGGGAACCTCGATCTCCCTTAGCAGAGTGGGTAGTTTAGAGGACATCGCAATTGGCCCCGTCCTCAAGTAACACGGGTACTCGGCCCGTACATACACCCATATTGGTTGAGAGTGGATACTTCTATTTGAACCTGGGCCAGTCATTGTCTCTCCGAGGAATCAAAAAAATAAATAAATAATTATTAAAACCTATAAAAATTTGCAAAAGCCAAAAATCACACAAAAAAATCACTAACCTAAGGAGTTGGTGTATTCCTGACACATTCACACTCACTCAAGGCTTGAGGATTTTGAGGACACTGGATTTCTGCGATCTTGAGAGTCTGAATTAACATGCCTTAGTCATTTGGGTTTTTAGAACTTAAATATCCACACTTCCCTGGTTTGAAAGATTTGAGTGCTATATTGCACTCTTCATCTATACCTTCAAGAAAATATGATCAGCACAGTCACTTCCACAACTGCATGATTGATGAGCTGAGATGAGATATCACTTGAGGAACTAGGACCAGAGATTTGAGTTTAGACCTGATCTAATGATATTCGAGGATGGGATAAAGTTAATGAAGGCTTCAGAAAACCTGAGTGTCAGCAAAACCCTAGCCAGTATGTGAACAAGATTCATACGCTATCTCTTTGATATTTACCTAAAGTGCCAGGGTGTGATGAAACTTAAAATGAATTTGTTGATCAGTGTGCGCCAATTTTTGGTAAAAGCAGTGGAGCTAGCCAACAAAAGAAATGAAATGTCAAAGAAAAAGCTCTAAATACCAAAGTCAAAATACAAATGAGCTTCCACCAATGGCGAGCGCTCCCAAACATTTTCAAAATATCCACTTGGACCAAGAGCTAATTAGGACCAAGGAGTCGGGCTGACACCACAAAAGGGCCCTGCATCGTAAGTGATACAAGTCTGGGTGTCGAAGGTATCTTAGATACTCAGAAAAGACACGCCCCGGTGTACTCCCAGAAAAACAAGTGCAGACGACTCCAACTCTCTTGACGGGCACATTGATCAACAAAATAATAATATACATGTGTTGAGTAAAAGGCACTCGAGAGGCCCCTTGTTTCAATGTGACGGTGAGAAAAATAGACACAATCACATTACCTCCATCATCTGGCCATCCATCTACATTTCAAGTCTGACGAACTAATGAGACGGTTGACTGAAACAAGAGTAGACTTATTCCCTAGTATTGAGGATTAGGTCTAGAGGAGAGTCTTTGGGACTGGAACTTTGAGTGATGCATCAACTCGGCTTTCATGAAATGCAGTACACTAAATGTCATATCCCTATATTATATGTACAAAAAGAGAGTCTGATAATCAGAGAAGTTGGATTCCTTCTGACTAAGGCTTGGATAAACCCGGAATTTTAGGATCACTTAGGTCAAGGGTCTTCGAAAGATCAAGCCTTGAAAATTTCACGCGTACTGTCAGGAATTAATCCGACTCCTTCATTCTTTAGATGCTCGAGGACGAGCATGGTTTAAGTATAGGGGTATGATGAATCTCATATTCATCATGCTAAAAGCCACATATTAAAATCCCTGTCTTAAATAATCCAATAAAATCACCTTTAATTCTTTGTTTTTATCTTGTACTATATTGTGTATAAATTACCATTAATTTATTGTATTTAATTTCCTCTATTTTTCTTGTAATTATTTTACCCTCAAAAACCCCGAAAAATTAGGTAGAATAGTTGTCTACAGTTCACTAACCCTTTAAAAAGATAAAAAAATAAAAAAAAATCTCAAGCCATAAAAATTGGTGTTTTTATCCCCCTAAAAATACCCCAAAAATATGTTTTATACAGATGACCTCTTTTGGCTTGACCAACATGAAAGTTGTAGATCTCATCGAGACGAGCAACTTTCATGTTTTGACTTTTTCCTAATTCGGCCTCTAACTATTTCTTTTCTAATTTTCTTTGTAATTTATTTTGAATTATTCTGATTGGGCCACGTGGCGCTCTCTGGAGCCGCCACGCGGCCTGCTTCTTCTCGCGCCACCTGGTGCCCAATCTGGGCCGTTGGATCCTCTTCTTCTCGCTGCATCTGAGCCCTCCATCACCGGTGCCCTTCTCAGCCATCAGATCAGATCCCCAGATCTGATCTCGACCGCTCCTTCCCGCCTTCACACCAACCGTCAGATCTTAAGATCATCCAACGCTCCTCCATGTGCCACGTCACCCCTTCAATCTCCACCATACGATCTTTCCCTCCTAGTCATCTAGCCGCTCCTTCGTGCTCTACCAACAGCCGTCTGCTCAGATCTAATGATCTAATCTCAGCCCCACGCATGCGCCCCACTCCCAGCCGTTGGATCTCATGATCCAACGGTTGTGGCTCATCTTCCTCCTCCAGACGTTGCTCCCCCTCGCCGTTACACCTCGTAAAACCCGTACCCCCTTTCCATTTTCGTTCGCACCCCCGACCATCTCTCCTCGTCGTAACGCCTCTACTACACCCCCTGTTCTTCCGCCATCTTCGCACGCCCTCCATCAAACCCCTCCATTACTTCCCTTCGCCTTGATTCCCCTCGCAAAAACGTTCGGCCACCACCATAACATCGTCCTCCTCCACCTATAAAAGCCCTTGCCCCTCCACTGTATCACCTCGTCCACCATTTTTGGGTTTGACCCTAGCCTCCTCCGCCCCTCCGGTGACAGTGGAGGGGCGGAATGTAGCGGTGAAGATGGATCTCTCCTGGTGTCGACCCACGGCCGCATTGGCTGTGTCCTGGTGTCTTTGTGCACCACTGAGCTCGCTGGAGAAGGCTGACCAGTTGGTCGACGACCGGAGTACCCCCAGGGTGCTCAACCCAAGCCACGACCTCGCCAACTCCTCGCTCCGGCGAGGAGACTTTTTCTTGTAATTTCTCTGAATTATTCCGCTACCTCAAGTCACCTCTAACCTCATCTGATCCACCTACTCGTTTCGCAACATCACCATCATCCTCGCGACACCCCTCGACCACCACCATTCCCTTCTCCGCAGTCTCGTCCTCCCGCCGCCATCTCCTCCTCTGCTCCGGCGGGGAAGGAGCCCTGGTCCCCCATTCCGACCACATCTCAGGGACCCCATTCCACTCACAATACCCTCACGCGCACGCTTTGGCTATCACTTTAACATTTGCAGGTTCAATAGCCGGAGTTCAGACCGGAGCACTTTCGAGCTCCTCCCTGCCGGCGAAGCTTCATCGAGTGCCACCTCCGATCAGCTACGTAGCTTCGCTGTGCATCCAAGACCTCCGCCAGACCTCTCGCTATCTTCACCGTTCCTCAGACCTCCCTCTGGAGCTCGGCGGAGCTTCTTGCGTGTCGCCGGAGCCCCGCCTCCTCCGGTGGCTCGCGGCGGAGACGACACTACAGTTGTCGTCCGATCATCTGGATCGGATGGCCAGAATGAATACACGTGGCACCCGAGCCTATACTCCATGCCTACAGGCTCGAGCAGACCAACCCTCGCCCCGAGCCCCCAATTGAGGCCACGTGCCCCAAAGCTGAGGTCCCCTCCCGAGCCTGGCCCCTCGCGTGCCTAGCACGTGAGGTGCTGGGTAAATTTCATAGAAGACCCCGTAACTTTTGGTATTTGCAAATTGGTCCTCCATGCACGTGCCTCACGTGCGTGCTTGGGGTAATTTACAGGGAGGCCCTCCATAGTTTCTGAAATTACAAATATGCCCCTGCGCGCAAATGGTGAAATTACAAATGGGCCCAGCCTGTTTTCATTAATTGCATTTATGTCCTTCTAGGGACCTAAATGCAATATATATCCTTTATTTTTATTGCATTTTTATTACAATTATGCCCTTGCACTGTTATTAGCATAACTTGAGCATCGTAGGTCCAAATCGCATGATTTTAGTGTCGTTTTAATCCTTGTTTTGTCCTCTACATTTTAGCATGTTTATTTGTCCCATTTGCTCATGTTTTAATTAAAGTAAATTTTTATGTGGTAATTGAGACCATGTGCTATTCATGCTTGCTATGATTGGTTGATTGTTTTAAATGATGGATTAAATCAACTCTGACTTCAATTTATATTTTGTTGCTCGCATTTTTAGGGTATAATTGAAGGCTTTTACCCGTGTATACATAATCTTGCATATTTATTCATGCATCACTTTATAATTGCATAAAAAACGATAAAAAATTGCATGCATCATGGCATAGCTTTGTAAATAGCATAATTTGCATGAGGACCTGAAATGGGAATTAAATCACATTGAGCATCATGAATCAAAATTCGATAAGTATATTAGGCAGTCGTGTCCCTGTGTTCGACCTTGGTAGACTTGCCAAGTTAAAATATTCCACGACATTCAAAGATCGTGGTTTTTGTTGAACCAAATTCGTCTCCAATACTACGACATTGTTTTCCACTATTAAAGAGGCGAATTTGACGCTCATCAGGCTCGGACCATCCGAACGTTAGCCTCGGACCGAGCCTCTGGTTTGGGGCCCCGAACCTCAGCCATGTGCCCGAACCACAGGCACGGCCCCTCCGAGTCTCCGCCTCGCCATCCGAGCCTCCGGTCGCACGTGCGAAGCACGTGCGCTGGGGATAAATTGCAACAAAGCCCCCGCTAGTTTCAGAAATTACAGATATACACCCGCTAAGTGTAAATTACAGAGGGACCCCTCCAACTTCTCAAAATTGCAGATAATCCCTCCAGGGACCTGATTGAAAGAAAAATCTTTATTTTATTTACACTTTTCATTTTAGCCTAGCTTTCTCATACGAACTCCGTTTTTAGCATATAATATGTCATTTTGAAGCTATTCATGCTCGACCACTTAGCATAGTTTGTGGACAGATCTGAGATTGTCTATTGATAATTATTATTTGAGGATCTCCATTGACATATGTAGGTTAATTTTAACATATTTGTGCTTGAGGAATTAACGACATGTTTTGCAGGAATTCGGATGAGGATTTCAATTTGATTAACTCCTTGTGATCATTGTTGATTATTCTCAATAGTTTAATTTTCACAAGGAATTAATTTAGATTTATTCCTTTAAGATTATTGTCGACTATTCGAGGAATTAAATCAAAGAAATTTGGAAGTCAGATATTTTGTGTCAAATTATTCTGAGTATCAATTGATTTATTAACCTAACGCATTGAGCCAGTTTGAATATCTCTTGAGTTCAATTTATTTTGATTTGTGATTAATTTTATAGAATTATAGATCATATCATTCGGGGATTTAGTACGTTTAAAATCACAGATCCTGGGCATAATCTTCTCTGTTTATTTTCTTTGCATCGCATCTTCATCATTGCATTGTATTATATTTTCCCAACATAGAAATTAACCAATCATTAATTAATTATTTAATTTAATTTAAAACCACGCAACTAAAAATCATCGTTCCCTGTGTTCTACCTTGACAGACTTGCTAAGTAAAAATACTCTACAATATTCAAACGATTGTGATTTTTGATCGACCGAAATTCATCTCCTATACTACAATTTCCCTTTATTAAAGAGATGGATTTCGCGTTCATCGGATAGTCTCCACCCAATGGATCACATAATCAACGGCCAGTAGGATGTACTCAAAACCCTAGCTGTAAGGGATCCCATCTAGAGTCGAAAAACATGATCTTCTAGATGTCTGAAGCACGAAGCACAGCTGGAGCGACATCAAGCATATCCGATCAAGTCCGACGATCCACCTGAAGAGACAAAGCATCACCGAAGCAACTACTGAAATTTGATAAGCTAGAACATCGTCTAGTACCTGAAGGAGATAATCACCTCTTGAACACCATGAGTATTGCATATGTAGATTCAATCGAGTTGTGCACAATCGAAAATCCATCAAAAGTTTATCACTTGAAGAATTAATACAATTGGGGAAGGACACTTGTACTCCAGATTAAGCAGTAACTGTAGGATTGAAGAGTCTTCATCAACAAACCAAATCTACTCTTCAATGTTTTTGTTCATGATCATTCTATTGGATCAAGTTCTCCTTCATCTACAACTCGTACTCTATCAAAGAAAGGCATCTTCATCCTCCTCCGTCTCCTTCACCCTCAACCGCCGCACCATGCCTTTGTTCGCATAGCTACCTATAATAACCGTGACTATGGGAATAAGCCGAAGCAAAGCATTTGCAGAAGAGATGGGGGCGATGGAGGATGTGGTGGAGTAGGGGTGGTGGGGAAGGAGGTCAAGGTTGGGCGGCGAGTGAGGGATGGTTATATTTTGACCATTACGCTTCTCTTAAACAAATCATGGCTTGAATAAATCATAGTTTAGTTCAATCCTTTAACGGTCAATCTGTCGGAAATGCACAAGTGATAAATACAGACATCAAAGACATCAAAGCCACAACTGATATTCCCAAAAAAAGGAAGAATATAACTAATATTGACAACATCAAAGAAGGGCATAAGTGATAAAATCCCAAAAAAATGACACTCTATACAAAGAAGCATCCTCTTGAACGAAATCTAGAACAGGTTGTTTTAGAGATTAATCCGGACACAAATACACAGCTATCCAATTCCATCAAGATGTCCATTCCAAACGTAAACAATTGCACTTCTACGACCCTAACGAAAACCGGCATAAACGGTCATTTTGCGCTTCATATCCCAGACAAAAAACAGCCAGACAAACAAACAGAATAGGTAAACAACACTACACGAAAGTTCAATCAAAAATCTATACCATCATCAAACTGTGTGAGCTCCTAATCACAAACTTGCTTCCCATTCGAATGCCCTGCCACAATGCTTAAGTCTGTCAAAAAAGACGACGACGCATCTTATACGCATGAGATAAACACTCTAGAGTATAGACGATTACGGCCAAACGTTATTTCCTATTGGCATCAAGTCTGTCAAGACATCTTCTGCGTCAAAAATTGGAGTATAACCGATTTTATCCAGCTTCAGACCAAATTATGAGAGCTCGCAAACCTAACAAGAGCAAAACCAATGACTATATTGCAGCCACGCAGGCGAGCATCTCCAGTCTACATGTTACTCATAGCCAGAAACAACCATACACCCAGTCTACTATTTCTTTCGTAAGAGATGGGATTTTTTTGTTCCAGCAATAAATTGGATGTTATATTAACTTGCTCGTCCTCATAGCACGAGAGCTTCTCATTTACGACATAAAGACCTGGACACTGGGAGTGGTTTTCATGCCCTGGCAAACCGGGCAAGCTTCGATAAACTTGTCGCAGTCCTGACACAAGCAAAGGTGCCTGCAGGGCAACATAAGCATGCACACCTCTTTGCTCTTGCAAACCTTGCAGGCCATCTGCTCACTCATGCCCTTCTTTGTTTTCCCCAGGATGCCAGGGAGAAGAGCGTTGGGGCTGAAAGAGGATGCTGCGTCATCAACCTCGCTGTCTCCGCAGCCTTCTTTAAGCTGGTCGGCACCTTGAGCCATTGCTTTGTTGAGGTTGCTTCGTAGCATGTTGACTACAGACTCATTGTACCGGGCCCTGTAATGCCAAGAATGTGCTTCTATTGCTACTTGCTTTATCCTTTCTGCCAGCTCCTTATTCTTCCTGTTGATGTTCTCAATCTCAAGCTCCTTCTCTTTGAGTTTCCTGCTTACGCCTTTGTCCACGGCACTGAGGAAGGCAGCTGTATGCCTCTGCCTCATCTCTTTGACACCCTTCGCAATCTGTTCTTCCTACAAAAAGATGAAAAAAATACAAGGATGTTTCACGACAAGAACAGGAAGCTAACATTTCAGAATGAGGGAGCACCATAAAGCTATTTTGTTCGGCAGCCTACAAAAGAAAGAAAGCTGGAAGGAGGAAAATCATTTAGCTCAAATACCAAGATGTAAGTTTTTCCTTGTTATATACTCTTTGAAGAAATTGAACGTACAATAAGGCATATCCATCTGGTTAAAAAATAAGTTGTATACAGCGTGAATGCGTGTTGATAATGACATCGAGTCAATCAAACTGGATGTCATACCTTGCAAGTAGATGAATATTTATGTACCCTCCCTACAACAGGAAAATCAAGGGATCCTCAATTGCCGGAGAAGATTAACTTATAGAAGACTTCTGCACCAACAGATCTAGAATAGCCTACAATGTGACTATTGAAGTTTTAATTGAGCCTTGGTCAGACTCCATAGAATAAATGTGGCGACATTACTGGCAAGATCAATTCTACCTAGTTTTATCGAACCTGAGTGTTCATTAATTTCTCAATATCATTACTTCGAGAAATTTTTAAAGTTTCATTGTCAAAGAAACGACCGGGCTTAGACTTTCAATGATCAAGGCAAGATGGCAAGGGGATTCCATTCGGTGACAAAAGAAGGCTTTCTTGTAAAAGAGAGGAAGAGCAGAACATGGACATTTTCAGTGATGAACTTCGTGGTTTTCAACCATTCAATATAGCAAAGGAATAGGTGGTGCAACCCACAAGAATAGAGCTTATGAAGGTCAATTCCATGCTTGTAAATCTTCCTGTCCGGATTAAACAATTAAAAAAAACGGGTGGACCTACCTCTCCAAGAATCTCAAATTTTATAGAATGACAGGGTAAACATGGATAACTGAGCACGACTCCCATATTCCATGCATGATGCATGGAGAACAACATCGAGCAGTGACAGGAAATTACTAGGCAAAAGTGACCCATTAGCCTATGTTCTGTGTTTCACAAGTCAAACTTTATAGAGTAAATTACAAAAAAGCCCCTGAACTATACACCCGAATTCAATACCGTCCCCAAACTTTGAAAGGTAACAATGTGGTACTTGAACTTTAAGATTTGTCTCAATGTGGTCTTTGGCTATTGAAATTTAGTTGATAATTTCATCTTTCCAATCTTAAATTTCAATAATCAAAGATCACAGTGACACAGTCTTAAAATCCGAGACCACATTGTTACATTTAAAGTTCAGGTATGACACTGAAATCAGGTGTATAGTTCAAGAACTTTTTTGTAATTTACTCTACTTTATACGGCTGCTTAAATAGACAACATTTTCCATCAGTTGGAATTAAGCACTTAGTTTTTCAAGAATGTGCTCAGAGATTAATTTATTACCTGGACTCTAATAAAATGATCAAACTCTTCTTTTTGCCGCTCAATCTCAGTCCTCAGATTATCACCAAGAGACAGCATGACAGGTAATGAAGGCATATTTGCACTTGCAGAAGTGACGGATGAATTGTGCTCATCATCGTCGTAGGAAAGTCTTAATCCAGTTGAGACAACATTCCTTTTTTGCATGTTAGCAGAAGGGTCCACCTCATTTTGGCAGAAGTTATTCAAAGAGATTTGGAGCATTTCTTGTCTTGCTGCATCATCTGCATCCCTGCTTCTTTTGTTTGGACGGTTCAGCAAAGAAACTTGATCATTTCCCACATAGTTGACCGGATCTAAATTTATACCCATCGGCACTGCATATAGAATGCTTCCATCATCAAGTCAAAATATAGTTAAACTTAAGTAGGAACAATTGAAGAAAAACATAAAACTGGCGACCACAAATTAAAGCTTGTATCAAAAGTGCACTATCATAAAAGAAGTGGTACAGAAAAAATTGCATTTAATTCTATCCCTTTCTATGTGGGACACTGATCACAATCACTTTAGCTTCAGTTGATTAATCAGGTCTTGCAAATTCATACAGTGGGTGTTTAAGGAAAAATAGTGGGTACTTGAGCAAAAGTATAAGCTTGTATTTCCAAAAAGTAGATAATAAAACAAGCATATGTATTTTAGTAATACATGATTCTTGAGCTAGCCTTTGCCAAACATTTATTGGAAACTCCTCAAGTAAACTATCGATACAACATATACAAGAGACAGGGAAAAGATAGCATACAACAAACCAGCACAAGAATGTGTTGAATGTGTGGCATAAACCATGTTAGATTGATATGACTAAAAGACAAATTTAAGTAAATCTCCCATAATTCTTGAATTTTCCTCTCTAAACTAAACTAAATAGAAGATGCTTTCCGACATTCAATGTCCTATTGCATGTAAGAGAAGTCTAGCACCCCCTCCCCCAAAATCTTCTATATAGAAGCATAATTATTCAAATCAATACGAAACTATTTTTCTAACATTACCATAATTATTACCTTTTATAAAAAATTTGAAGACAAACTATCCTCAATAGACAATTACACATAATACTGGTGGGACAACATCAAGATGTCCGACATTCTATGTATATTGCATATAAGAGAAGTCTAGCACATCCCCCAGATCTTTATAAAGTATAATTATTCCAATCAGTCCCAATACTATTTTCCCGATATTACCATAACTACCCCTTAAAAACTTTTAAAGAATTATTCAGTGATATCCTCAATAGACAAAATATTGAATGCAAATAAACATATATTGGTTGGACAACATCAAATGTCTGAACCGTAAGTCCACTTTCTTGCAACAACCTGCCGTCAATATTCTTATAAAGAGCAACATGTACGACAGATACTTTTCAACATCCATGAAGTACCCATCAAACAAATGCGATCAGTAACCAATTTCACTTCCAAAGAAGCAGTGATACACACAGTACTAGCTTGAAAAAAAATACGAAGAAATGGTATGCATACATTATAAATAACAAACGTGGCCATGTGCATGAAGCTTTCTGACTATAAATATAAAGAAATGACCAACTTCGGGTTTCCAAATTAGACATTAAAAAGCAAAATCTTCTTGTGGTGGTGGCATTTCAACAATAATTTTTACTTAAATTAATTAGTATCAGTTTACACTTTAATCGTGGATTCTCTCGTATAAAAGCTAACTTGACCAGGATGAATTATCTTCCTGGTTAAATCATATGCCTAACAAAAGTCAACAGAATTCTAAAATAATCAAAATAATTCCAGCCACATTCATATCATTTACATAAAAAAATCAATTATTAAGACATAATCAGCACATATAATTGACCAATTTAGGATGGATGGGTACAAAATACCTGCAAATTAAATCAAAGGTGTGCGAACAAATTGTTGGTTCGAAAAAAGGGTATCTACTATATACAGCTGCCGGATGCAATCGTGACCATTTAATGGAAATTCTTATTCATATCAGAATATATTGTTGAAAAAAACATGCCTCATGTAACATTTAAGGTAACTTGAATGGACGTAAGATCTCCACACTTATACCAACCACAGCAAAACTAATAGAATTTAGAAGAAATCCGAATTACTCAAAGTTGATTCTAGTAATATTAGTATAATTGCTCTACGTACAAATTAAAAATACGATAACTTAATTAGCGTAGGCAATTAACCAATTTGAACCATACATAGACAAGGAATGAATACTACTGGATAGAGAATATACTTATCATCGTGGATGTGCACAAACAATGCTGGTTTAAAAAAACAGCAGTGTCTACTTTATATGGTTGTCACACACAACCAATATCTACTTTATGAAATCCATAAACCACTATGTAGAACTTTAACCAAACAGCAAACAGCTTGTGTTTTCTTTTTTTCCCTTAAGTAGCCAATAGACTGTTTAATGTTTAAAACCATACCTCATGTAACATTTAAGGTAACTTGAATGGATATAAAATCTCCACGCTTATACCCATAACAAAATTAATAGAATTTAACAGAATTCTGAATACTCAAAGTTGTTTCTAGTAATATTAGTACAATTGCTCTACATACAAATTACAAAATATGATAACTTAATTTGCATAGGCAATTAACCAATGTGAACCGCACATAGACAAAGAATGAATGGTACTGGATAGAGAATATATTTATCATCGAAGATGTGCACAAACAATTCTGGTTTTAAAAAAAACAGCAGTATCTACTTTATATGGTTGCCACATACAACCAATATCTATTTGATGAAATCCATATACAATGTAGAACTTTAACCAAACAGCAAACAGCTCGTGTTTTCTTTTTTTCCCTTAAGTAGCCAATAGACGGGTTGGGCAATCAGAAGAGTCGATAGTTTCCAAATGTGTTGTTTATCCATTTCCTTCTGGAAAGAAAATGGCAACACAAAAAGAGATATGTTGGTTGTGGCTCAAAGGAGAAGAATAAAAATCATATAAGGAGCAAAAATAACCAAATTACACGAAATCTTCTGCTCGCAAATCATTAGATCAGAGCTTTCTTTGCTACAAAATAAATTGACAGACAAAAGAAGAGCATGTGTGTTGCATGTGACTTTCATAAAAGGGTCAAAACTAAAATCATAGAAGCACTAGCAGACCAGATGGCGATATAAATAGATGAGCATACAGGGATGGAATAGACAGACACTGACCACGATTTAGTGCCCAGAAGATTACATTTCATTCTTGCTATAATTATACAGTGTCATAATTATAAAAAAGTTTACAAAATAGCAAAGAGAACCAATAATCCAAAACCATACTTTTGATCTATTGGCAAACATTTCGAGACAAATATCATTGTGTCAATGAACTTGACACGAGAGAAGCTAAATTAAGGGATTAAGCTAAAAGCCTAAAGCTAATGTAAAAGTACATTGGCATACCCACCCTCACCTAGTTGCATATAGCTTTTATTGTTGATTTTTTGACTCCATATAGCATTGCACTGAGGGCGTGACGAACACTAGGTCTCTAAATTCCTATATTTTACCTACACCAACAAGAACATTTATTCCAAGCAAACACAGAAATGCAAGAAAAAAAATACCCCTTAGTTGTATTTCTCATGGTGTTCTTAAATCAAAATAGTAGTATATGCAAGAAGAATGGATCACATTCTAATCTTCACCATGTGGTGCCATGTTAGAACAATAAATACAAGGATGGGATCGCATATTCTAATTGAGTACTAATAAAAAAATTTATTTTTGCAGTTACTACTGTAATTTACTCATGTGCACTAATACTCCAGTACTCGGTTGATACACCAACATTGTCTAATGAAATGCATGTTTCAAAAGGGATGGCTCTAGTATGGTACATCAATGGCAGTTGTTTGGTTTTCAACATCACAAAGGAACAACACGATGTTTGTTTTCATAATAAACACAGTGAACCATGCTCCATCCTGTCATCCTCTGTGTCATAGGATGAGCCAGATTGGTATAAATCCCATTTACCATTTTGTGGCATTTAAGATATTAATGACTAATGTAGGATGGGTATCGCTCTCAGATAGGTATGTATGTCCTATAAAATGCAAAAAAAAGACAAACCAGCTTTCAGCAATTTTCAGTAAGTGGAGAGGAGCCTCTGTTGTTGATAAGAAAATTCCTTTAAAAATCAAAGGAAAGTTTTACAGAGCAGTTGTGAGACATGCTATGCTCTATGGATCTGAATGTTGGCCTGTAAACCATAGACATGTGCAGAGAATGGCAGTAACAAAAATGAAAATACTAAGGTGGGTGGGTGTACACACACGTAAAGATCGGATTCGAAATGATGCAATCAGAAATAAAGTCGGTGTAGCTCCGATAGAGGATAAGATGGAAGAAAACCGCGTAAGATGGTTTGGTCATTTGCAAAAAAGGTAGACTGATGCACCAGTTAGGAGATGCAAGTTTTGGGATGTTGAGTCGGCTAAGAGAGGGTGAGGACGGTCCAAGAAGTGTTGGAATGAGACTATACGAAGGGATCTTAATTTTTTGGAGATAAGCCCGGGATTGACCCAAAATAATCTGAATGGAGTCATAGAATACATGTAGCCGACCCTACTTAATTGTGGGAAAAGGCTTTGTTGTTGTTGTTGTTGCAGAATAAGGAACGGAAAGAAAATGAGTCGTGTATTCTTTTCTTCAAATGCATCTTTTGGATATATTATTATTGGGTTGCTTAGTTTCTTAATAGATGTAGCAGTATGTATCAATATACCATCATTAAATTCTGATTCTAAGAATAATCATCTTCAAATCCATGATGAAGTGTGATTTTCGTAGGCATGCAGTAGCTCTTAAAACAGAAAGAAGTCCTTCATAGTTATTTAGCAAGATTGCCACTAATGAGATCGATTTTGAAAATGACAAGGTTCGGCTATCAGAAACTTATTTCCTGTGGCATTCCTCCAACTATACTGCAGTCCTAGAACTTATTGCCATTGTTATTCTGCCAATGCACCCATGTTACAATGTCATACAAGAAATGCATGCCAACATACAGCACAGGAATAATTTCCAAATGAGATTCATTTACACAGGAATAATTTCCATGTTTTCACGCTATTGAGGAGCGAAGGAAACCCATTGTTAGGCGTGGTTACTAGGGAGGTCAATCGAGGTCTACACATGGGTGACCGACCCAAATGCGCCCCAATTAAGGACCTGAAAACCGTCCCATTTACTTTTGGACGGGTTTGAGTTTTAAATCTATTGCCCATACGGGTATGAGTATGGGGGCTTGTGATTGCCTTGTGGGTACTCAAACTTGAACTCGCCCCAAACTCGATTAAAAAATAAATATAAACATATATGTATATTGCATTTTAGTCAAACTAGTTAAATCCATTTCATATCTAATAGGTATTGATCTACATATATAAAAATCCAACTCAATTTTCTCCTTTTCATCCAATATTCATCTAACTTTTAGTATATATAATAAATAAAAATTACCAACACAAAAGAGTTAAACACTTAATATATAAGCCTTTAATACTCACTACACATTGCACATCTTTGTATGCCACCATCTTATATGAACTCCCTCTGTTTAATCTATGTATGAAAATATTGTTTACATTTATGAATAACTTAAGATTTTACTATAACGGATATGTGGGTACACATTGGATGCATGGGTATCCATTAGGTATATGGGTACCCGCTAGAAATTATCCGCTTATTAATGGGGTGGGTATGGATAGTGCTTTTATGAATGGGTATGTGTTTGGAAATACTAATACCTGCCCCAGACCCGACCCGTTGACATACCTAGTGGTTACTCTTCTTTGCAATGCAACTTTTGGAAATAGCAATAAGGGTGTGGCGGGAGGATGTATCTCTGAGACCAAGATAACATGATTGTATGGTAGATCAAGGACCAGATACGAAGTTCGAGGACTGAGTGAGAAGCAATAAGTCAAGAAATATTAGAAATCTATGATCACTTGCTCCTTCGAGACAACACGTGCACTTCAAGATGGCATATGTCGAGAACGTTGACTAACTCATCAGAAAAAGTACCATGGTCCTCCCCTTGCACCTTGAGGTTATATCAAACAAGTTCATAAGGGTTAAACAACTCAACAAAATGGACCCATGAATCATGGTGGGTCTTAGACAAGGTCGCCTCACATCAAGGCATAAGTCCTAAACCTTCCAACTATTGGTCCTTGTTCCCCAAACCTCAAATAGGTGAGCACTTAATGATGGGTGAGGGGTTTGAACTCTTGGCCTTGGTAATCATGGGCAAATACCTTGGGACGCAGCATCATCATGGACACCAATGAGGTGGATGGCTAGGAGAGACTCTCAATATGAACCTTAGCATTAGCCCAAAGTCCTCATTAAATATGTGGTTGGAGATGATCCCTTGAGGATGACCCCTTTTGGAGTGACTTACGATCACAATTGGACAACAATCTCAAATGTATCCACTAGTACTGAAATCTTACACAGCCTCTACATATGCCCAATCTCGTGGAATCAAGCATTCCTAAAGGGTGCAGATCCGTGCACCCATGTTCAGGTAAGGATATACAACTTATATATGTTTAACAAGTATTTTAAGATGATGCTTCCAAGATTTGAATAGTGATATGATTAGTATGCAACTCAAAACTTTTTCAACAAAACTCTGGAAACATGACAGTTTACATACTAACACTCTAGCAAATGTAGTTCATAGTTCTTACTGCTCAAACCGAAATCCCCCTTGCCAAAAACGGGGTCAGATCCACTCTTGTAAATTAGGTGTATCACTTATTAATATTCCTTGAAGAATACACCAAATATTTCTAGATGTCATCATCTAAAAGACAAGAAAACAACACAATGCATAAACTAGACTTGTCCCATAAAACAAAGTAGAATTAATATTTCCTTCACTAAATTTGTACACATTATTCAGACAAGAAAGAAGCCTAAGTAAGCACGACATATCAATCATGAATTCATAAGCATCATCAGTGAACTGGGAAAAGGACATAAAACCAGAAGATCCCGAAAAGCAATCCCCATCTCCAAATCACTTAAGAAATGATATAAGATCAAATGATCTTCTTAGTTCTCCATTCTTTTATTGATATTGAACATCATTCATGATTTTTTAAGAAGTAATAACAGTTGGGCAACTACATGGCCCAACACTAACTTAAAAGCATATAAATTGTCAAGAACTGCAGAACAAAAATAGAAATTGCAAGTACCATCAACAGCCTGGGATGCCATAGTGCAACACTGGCTAAATTAAACATCCAGTTGCATGATGACAGTATTACCAAAATTAAAAGTAGCTGAAGTGGGATGCAGAAGCACAATCTAATAAATTGACATAACTTCTAAGTTCTAACAAATAGCAAGCTTCTCTCATGGAAGCAACAGGTCAACAAAAATTGAACCACTCGTTAACAAAAGAAACCTTACCAATTCTACTTTTAACACAGCTATAGCAACATGAACAAAACTACAAGTGTTGTTGAAATCGCAATAATAGGAATGCCCGTGTATTTGGTTTGTTCTCATCTAATATTTCAATGGCAACTACGGTAAGGCAAAAAGGATGCATTTCATCCTTCTAATCGCACTCTCATTACCAACATATGAGCATGCCACAACCATAAATACATATTCAAAACCAACCAGTCTCCTAAATTTCTTTAAACATGGAAAAGGATGCACATGTAAAATCAAAAAAAAAACGCAAGCCTGATTGCTCCTCCAAAAATATCAGAAATGTAAATCTGCAACTAGCCCAATGCCATAAATACCCAATTCAATGTCTTCAGCATTTTATTTCTTGAAGCTTACTTTATCACATTCCAGTTAGAGGAGACATTTAACATATTCTAATGAAACCAATTTCACTCAGCTCAGAAAAAAACAGAGGTATGAACATAAGTATGTTAAAATATAGCACGGCATCATCTGGCAGTAAACATAATAATCTAAAAAAGCATATTATGACATATAAAACATATGATCATCAATGGTAAGAAAAAATCGATCAACCGAGAATAATTTATGAATTGAGGTTAAACATTCCATATCCACTATTTTGTGTTATCTGATGTTCGCATCATCTGTAATTCCATGAAGAAGAGGGATCACAGCAAAGAGTTCTAAAAACTAAACCTTTCTTCGTACATCTAAAACCACTAAAAACACAAGCAGTCATCCTTTAGTATAACAGTTCCACTCACAGTTTCCAAACAACTGCAGTTGTGTAGATGCATTCGTATCATATTGCAACTGATTCCCATCCAAGTAGACAGGAAACACAGGGTTACCATTGTTGCCGCCGAACATCTCCTTCCTAGCATCAAAGCAAAATAAGCAGATCAGCTATATGTCCACATCCATAAAGAACGCCAACCCCTTAACCACAACCAACCAAACACCCATAGCAGGAGAATCCTCTGAGAGAAATATAATAAGACAATTATATCCGCATTTCGAACAACAAATACTCAAAAAACAAGCAGAAAATTCACCTGGTCGTAAAAACGAAATCGTCAAGAAAGTTGCATAAAAAACTACTACTACCATTTTTAACCCAATAATGACATGCAGGAACGAAACATCTTGTGACCAATTTTCCCAAGAGATCTATGTATATTCCATCCCCGATTTCGTCCCTCCTCGCACTCTCTTCAACTCATCCCATTTCCAGAAACAATTCGAGCACATAAAATTGAAAAAACCCAATTTTCCGTCATCAACAAGCCCCGTCCCTTTAAAAAACGAAACAGAACTCTCAAAAAACAAGTTTAAGATCAAATCGCCCACAAATACACCACCCGGCCATCACATCATTGTGAACACATCAAAATCGCCTGGAAATCAGATCAAAGAAGACCCCATTACCACCTGGATCCTCCCCTACTCCTTTCAAAGATGGAACGATTCGATTCCTGGGGGGATTATGCCCTAACGAAGGTCGGAAGAAACGGCAGATCCGGAGATGAAACCGACAGGAGGATCTGATCGGGCGTCGGCCTCGAGATCGCCGAAACCGGCACGGGAGATTCGTGGCGAGCGGATTGATTTGGGTGCGGGAGGGGAGATGGAGAAAGCGGTTCCGAGCCCGTCGTCCTCATCCGCGCCGCTCCGCACCCAATTTTCTATTGATTTGTGTCTGGTTCCCACGCAGACGGGGAGCGAAATGACGGGAGTGCCCGCAGCAACCGCTGGGAATATCGGGCGCAGTGGGCGGGGGTCGGTGGGGGAGGTTGGGGGTAGTTTGGGGATGGGAGGGTGGGGTCGTCCCGGGTGGGAGTTTATGACGCGGGGGTGTGGTTGGGTTGTGGCCTCGGTGGGGGCTCCTGCTGCGTTGGGAAAAGAGTGGGGTGAAATTTGGGAACGAAATTGAAACTTCGGTTTTTTAGTAGGAATAGGGAGCCTTCGGAGACAATATTCCTTCTTCTTACCTTTACATTGGATCTAATCTTTTCCTACCGTTAGATTTTATCTTCTCTTTTCCAGCAGTCTCACTTCTTTCTTTCCCATTCTGCAAGATCCCCTCTCCTCCATACACCTCTTCTCGCATGAACGGAAACCATCCACTCCCTGGCGAACCGTCTTCTCTTTGCCCGCAAGATTGCGGATGACAACTTCGTCTTTAACCCAGCCACCTCCCTAGCTCGTATCGGTCTCACTCATGTGTCTAGCCATGGCCCATTACCCGGTTCATCGCTGCATCACCACCCATGAGGCACCGCTCTTCCTTCTTCCATATCTTTAAGTCGCAACAGTGAACGAGGGAATTACGTGTGCTCGCTCGCAACATCCATGCACACCAGTGCACCGTCATCTTCAACACACCGTATCCGTGCACGACCATCAGCAACACACCGCACCACAGCTACCTACACACTCATGCTTACAAGTGCATTGTTCTTAATGATGCACTGCAGCAGTTGCATTCACATGCTTCCATGTCGTGTCACACCAGTTTACTCTTTTGGTTCCCTCTTTGAGAGGACGCATGCGACTCCTACTGACAGTAGTCCCTCCTACAGGTGTCCCATAACCCTTAGGCCCCATTCGGCAACAAGGTTAACCCACCCCCGGGATGGGTTAACTCTCCAAACCCATATTTTCTCCCTCCACGTGGGCCCCACTTTATTCCTTTTTTTAAAAAATTAAATAAATAAAATTTACATCATCAATCCTATCAAAAAATAATATATTATACCATCATCTCATATAAAAAATATAAACTACTCCACTTCTACTCACTTTTTTCAAACTTCAATACAATCACATCACAATAACTACTCACTTTTTCAAACTCCAATACAATCATATCACCCCAAATCCACTTCTAACCCACCCCCAGTTTAACCCTCTATCCAAACACCCAAACCCAAAAATGGGTTACCTGCAACCAGTTTAACCCACCTAAACCCACTATCCAAACACCCCCTTAAGTGCCCTCGTGGGATAATATATCCCTTTAATGTATTCTTCCGCGTTGACGGAACGACCCCCATCTCATTTCTGATATGATAAATATGGTTTCCCTCTCATTTCCTCGTCGCTCTGTTCATCGGTGTAATTACTAGAAGTTATTATTTGTTCTTACCTTTAAAATTTTGAATCGACAGTTCAGAGAATTAAGTTATTATATTTGTTCTCACATTTACTCCTATTATAATCTAAGCCCCTCTACATTTTACCCAGAGTTTGTGTTCCCCTCGTAAAACATAGGAATGGAAGAAATCTCGAAAATGAGAGGATATTCGAGTTGAAAAGATCAACATATTTGAAATGATGTACTAAAAGAAACAAAGAAAGAAAATTGTGAGATTGCTATTCCTTATTTCAAATGAACCTTTGCAATTCATGTGTACCGGTAAATTGGGTATCAAGTTTGTTATGATTAGACCATTAAAATATACACAATATCCATAACTAGGAGTTTCTGGTGCCTCCTTTTATGTCTAATCATCCAATCGGTATTATTTGGATCACAGAAGAGAAATTAATGATCCATTTATCCCTCATGTATAAATTTCAGGTTGCTTAATATTGTTGTTGAAGTTAGTCAGTTTTTCCTATCAAAAGGGAGTTTTGATCTGATCAATCATCTAAGCATTTGGTGTTCATTGCTATAATTTCTCCCGGTACATCAGATAGAATGTAATTCCATCAGCTCATTTGTTAACGGAGTTGGTGTACTCCCCAATATTTATCTATCCATGTCCGACAGGAAATTATTTCATAGAACACTGATAATTTGGTAATGTGTACTTCTTGTATATAATTAGAAGATGAAATGAGATTCCATAACAACGACGGATGCTCTAAATCTCCAACCAATGCTCCAACTCTCCCCGCATTATAATTAGAAGATAGGAAAATAACTTGGAATAAAGTTAGCATGCTACGAGCGATTGAAGATATTGCAACAAAAGCTTCGTTATATGTTAGCCATTTAAGATTGACTTTCTTTTACTGAAAGTTCTCTTCTAAGTTTTTACGTTGTTGTGCAACATCATGGAGATAGTTCAACTCAGCAAGCCAAACAAGCCCTACTTAACTGCATATGTCATGGTCGACACTAGAAGATATCTCAACTATTAATGGACTTATGGGAGGAAATGTAGATGGACAAAGATGTTATGCAGTATGTATGATACAATGCTAGATCTTGGTTGCTAGTATGTTGATGAGCTCCACTAAGTATGAAGCATTGATATGTAAATTAGAAATATTGTATGTAGCCTGCAACAATGATCAATCATTTATTGGTCTAAACAACTAAGATGCATGTCCGTTTCTCTCCATTTCAGATTTGATAATATTGTCTTAAAAAATAATTGACTACATGTTGATTTTGATTTTTAAAGAATTACTAATCAAAGTCATGATTGAAAAATTGTGGGGCATCTCTCCATGGGTCCATTTTTGTATAGAATGGTGGGATACATAAAGAGAAGATGAGGACAACAGTGGACTGTAGTAACATGTTAGAGAGTAAGGAGGATGACCTAGCATGAGGTGGGAGCGGCGACGAGAAATAGAGGGAGAAGGAGGGTGTGGCACTAGGTCTTCATGCGATAGATGTATTGGGGCGACCTGCTAGAGGAGATTCTTCAAGGGCTTCATCACACACAATGCGGCTCCATCGACAGAAGAGAGGCAAGTGAACTATTGACAAGAAGGTGGAGGTTGTATTGATCATATGAGCATGCAGGCTTGTAGGCGTTGGCAGATGACGGAGGGGTTGCGGAAGGTAGAGGGAAGATGGTTGTCATTCATGAGGGGAATGGGAGAGCCGACTGGATCGTGCAATATTGGAAAGATGCAGACAGGTTGCGGGGTAGTGCAGTATGGAAAAGGGCATAAAATCTAACAGATTAAATCCAAAAGTGTAAAAGTAAGAAGGAGGGATGTTACTTCCTCTTGAGAGGAGCCCCCCTGATCCCTTTTAGGGACATTATCTTTTACGGGTGGGAAATGTTTGGAGGGAAAGAAGATGAATCTCCCTTAGTTGTCCATTACCGGAGAGAAGTCGAATTTGAAGGGAAATTAAATCGTGACTTTTTCTCCAAGAAAGGAAATTATTCCTTTCTCCTCTCCCACCTCTGGAGATTTCACCTTATGGCTCCGTTTGTTGTGATGAAATGGAGAGGAGAATGGAATTATCATTTTTTCATTGTTTCCATTCTTATATTTGTTAGATCATATTAAAGCATGAATAATTATTACATTGTTGAATTCTCTTATACATGAGAATAGTCATCTCCTATGAATTGGAATTTGGTTCCTTAGAAATGTATTTTTCTGTAATATATTTAATTAACTTACATTGTTACAAATATATGGATAACGATATAGATATGTGTTTTTACTTTGGATATTTTTTTGATACCGACATGGATATGCTTTTTTTAACATGGATATATGGATATTGTACCGTGTAAAATAGCAGCGGATATCTGGAATCATCAACCAGCTACTAAGTTGCAGGCAGCATGCTTGCTACACATGAAAGGTACAAGAAATGTTAGTGAGTGCTTATACTTCCCAAAAACTTATTAAAACTAACAGGCATTTAAGGTGATTGCAAGATAAACAAGTAGTGTTGTATAAATAAGTTAAAATTTACAACTACTTAATACTCAGAAGGGAAGCATCAAGTTTTACCCATTCATATGTCATATTTTTATATCACGGTTAATGTCGTATATATATGATTTCTCTATTTCCCCGTAACTTTATATATATATATATAGGTTAATGTCTTATAAGTAGATGCTATACTCTTATCATTGAGATTCATGTTTTGTATCTTGATAAGAAGCTGATGGGCGATACTTGATTTGACTCTTCATTTCTTAATGATGGAAAAGATGAGATTTAATCTGATTCTCAATTATATCTAACTTTTCGAGTCTGGTGGATAGTCTACGATTTTGGTCTCTATGTGACCTCACACTATGACTCTAAGGCGTGAAGAGTGTCTTAGGGTTGGAGTGCCACTGTATGCATGAGGTGTTGTGTAATGCATCCTAACTAAGTTCCCAACATGTCCACTAACTTATAATGATCATGACTCCAACTTAATTATAGTCAACTCTATCCAACGCAACTTATAATTAAATAAATCTCTTATCCAAGATCTATTAAACTTCATTCCGAGTTCGACTATAACTCCTCCAAAATTAACTGTAAATGCTTCATATGTAACCCTAGATGATGTAAATTTAGTATCACCAAGCCTATTGGCAAAAAAGTAACCAAAACTAAAGTGGTGAGGAAGTCTCATAAGAGACCCTTTCGTCTCACCCTCTAAATGGAAGTGTGGTCCATTAAAAGGATATGTCTACTCCAAACCTACGCCACTAAGATGGGTGAGAGAGACTCTCCAGAAAAGTCACTCTGGAAACTAGCCCGACTAGTATGGGCAAACAAGCTCTTACAGAAAACTAAAAACTGAGGATCCCCTGCATGGGTATCCTAAAACAAAAGGGTCAACAGAGATGGTCAGAAGTCGGGATCCCAACGAGGCGTAAAAACACTGCGAGCTCGCGTAAAAATCGTAGAAGATACCGGGATCCTAAATCTGTGCACTTGGCGGTCGCTGCCTGAACTGAACTTTCTATCTCCCGCTCAGTTGAGGGTCACCATGTCCTCACACGGTCAGGTGTAAGGATCACCGTGATCGGCATTATAAACTTTCAGATATAAACATATTCCTCAACATTTTCATTTTTTGACTAACTGATACTTTCTCAATCTCTTCTGTGATTGACTCTATCGATCTTGGTATTTTGCCACAGCTTATCTTTATATATAATTAGTTGATTATATTTAAGGATTAGTTGATTACTAATCATAATGATCTTAGTCTTCTTGGTTAATGATTATTTTACTTCGGTCCTCCACATAAATTTTTTATTTAGTTTATGCCTATACGAGAGAAACTTATGGGTGCATGTGATTATCAAATAAATCTCCTAATATTATATCTTCTAAAACCTTGAGTCTAATTTTTCTACAATTAATATGAAAAAAGAACTTATTTTTAACAAAACTTTATAGTTGGATATAACAAACTCCAACATTATATATATATATATATATGGAAATTGAAAAGGATGATTCAGTACCGGTATCGGCTCATTATAATGATATAAGGATGTTTTCTCCTCCAATTTGGCAGAAAATATGTTTATATAAATTCATGGTAACTCACATACATTTGTAGATTACTAAGTGTTCTAGGGAAAATTTTGTAGCTACTCAATTATGGCTAAAACTTCCATTCTATTAAAATCTATAAAACACCAAACATGGTGGTGTTCCTCTCAGGGAATTATTACAAATAAAGAACCCAAATCACTACTTTATGAATTCCATATTTATAATCTAAAGCCTCATATCCATGACATATAAAAACTAGTCTCATTAAAACACCAAGGATCTCCAGAACAACCTGATCCCTGATGAATAGATACATCATCATAAAATCCACTTATTCTAACTATATACCTTCCACAAAGTCGTGCCTATACACTACCTCTGAAGAAGCATGTCTACCGCACTCCAGAGAGAGGAGGGGGTGGGCCTACTATATATTCGATATTGGGGTGATAAGGGAGATGCTATAATGATATCCGCGAGACCACTCAATGATGTACGTCATGCATGCTAAAGGGAAAGGCTTCTTATTATTCTCCTAACTTAAACAATTCAATAAAACCACAATTAAATCATTAATATTAACTACTCTTATTTTGTAAATAACTTGTGTATAATTAACCTCTATTTTCTAACCCTAATTATTGTATTACCAACATTTTCTTTGTTTTTATATTTTATTAAAACCCCTAAAAATTAGGTTAATTATTGTTATTTTGGTTTCAGAAAGAAACTAAAAATACAAAAAAATATCAAAACCACATAACACAATGTTTTTACCCATTAAAAATGCTTGCAAAAATTCATTTGTGTATAAATGGTATCTTTTGGTTTTTGACCAACGTGAAACTTGTAGAACTCATCGAGATCTACAACTTTCATGTTTTGACTTTTTTCTAATTCAGCCTCTAACTATTTGTTTTCAAAAAAATTATTTCTTTATTTTTTGAGGGGTAGCCACGTGGCGCTCTCTGGAGCCGCCACGCAGACGCATCTTCTTGCGCCACCCGCCCGCTTTCAAAACCGTTGGATCGTCTTCTGGGCACCTTCATCTCAATCGTCCATTGTCTCTCTTCTTTCAACCGTCTGATGAGATTCTGGATCTCATCAAAACCGCCCACCCTCACCTTCCCCTCAGTCGTTGATGCGTGTGCCATCCAATATCTCCACACTCTCCACGTCGCCCCTTCTCCAATATCCCTTAGATCTTGCTCATTCTCCATCACAGATGTTCACCCGCACCCGTACAGTTAGCAATGTGAGCCCGAGGCGAACCATTCCTATAATACATGTTATTGTAATAAATGATTTATCAATAACAGTTATTGATTATGTTTCACTCCCTTTTTGAGATTGATTGAATGAATGCACTATAAGGTCCCTCTGTACAATAAAGATTATGTACCATGGCCAACTTGATAATCATACAGTTGTTGATTCATTGAATCATAGAGGCTGATGCTTGATGAATATCTAAGGAGTTAGATAGAGGACTCATCAAGCATCATCAAATGATTGTCAAGTGATGATCTCCAGACTGAGTAGGAGATGGCAATCCTTTCTCATTAGGCTGATATCTGATCGACCTCTTGATGCAGTTCCTCTACATGGGAATAGTGATTCGGAGGTATCAGATTAGTTAAGTCAATGGGTTTACTTAACGAGATCGAGATAACCAAAGACTTGAATGTTGTCACAACATAGGCATGCATCCTCTGACCAGAGACAGATGTATTGCTATATGTCTGAGTATGTACATTTGGCAGACCAATAGGTTGATGACCTAACCAAGGTCTATACACTGGTGAGCTGGTGTGCATGTAAGGACATATGAGTAATACGATCTCTCAAAAGGATCATACAGGTTCACTTGTGAACCGTGAGACATGAGCTCAGTCATGAGGCTTTGGGACTGATCAAATTCCATGCATTGTCGTCATGCTTTGGAAGCATGACATGAATTTGAAGGCAAGATATATGCTTTGTAAAAGCATATGATCTACCAAAATCCCAATGACCAAGAATGAGAAACTTAGTGATCAAGCCCTGAAGATGATAGTGTAAAAGTGATCTATATCTTCAGGATGATCATAGGTCTTCCAATATGAAGGATGCACAGGTGTTGGGAATACCTGAGGGTGATGTAATCATAAATGATTGTATAACCATGACGCTTCCATTCCGAGGGAGTGATGAAACAGGTCTGGATTTTAGTGGCTCCTCTCAGTAGAGAAGTGACCTAATCTTAGTCCATGTATTGGACATTGATCTGAATGAGATTCAGATGCAATGAGAAGATTAGGTTTACGGCCTTGATTTAATCAAGCATCTATGGGAGGTCCATGGGATCTGGATTTGAGATGTGATCTTAATATCCAAGTCACTATACATGTAACAATACAATCGCCCTGTCCTTATCTCCAAGTATCTGCGGAGAAATCGCATTATTCTTGAAAGAGTTCAAGAATAATTCCATCGATCTAAGCATTAAGAAATTGATAATTAAATGTGATTTAATTATCTTAATATGTGTGGAAATTATCCAATATAATTAAATGTGATTTAATTGTTGTGGATAAGAATAATGTGGATAGCAATATTCAATTATTCATAATATATTATAAATGTGATTTATAATGTATTAGAGAGAGCTAATTGTAATTTATATTTGTTAATTAATTATTAATGTGTATTGGATACACATTGTGTAATTAATTGAAAAAATATATTGTATTTTATTTTGGGTTGTGAATGTGATTCACAAATTTCTAATGGCAAGATTGCAATATTCTCAAAATTAATTATGAATTACTTTTGGAGAATAAATCACAACAAAAGTTGTTGGATTAAATAATGGAGATTTCTATGGAGATATGCAATCTCATGAAATCTCATGAGATTGCCTCCACATGGAAACATGTGGACGGCTACCAAGTCCTATATGGAATTTGTGGCCGTCCATCATGTTAACATGGGAGATGTAATCTCCATGTTGATTGTCTCCTTATTTGATTGGTTTAATTTTAAGATTGATGTATATTTGATTTGTCAAATATATTTGATCTAAATTAAATCATAAGTTGTTGTTTTTTACCAACAACAATCTTGACCATTGGATTAGACATAAATCAAATCTCATCCATTGATTTCATATGTCCCATGAATTGAGATCCATGGATTCTAAAACCCTATAAATAGAGAGGCATACCATGCTCTCCAAGGCTATGTTTTTGAAGCGCATCTCTCTCTCTCTTCTACATGCCAACATCTCTCCTCTCTCCTTGGTGGTCGTCCACCAAACCGTAGAGGAGTATAGCCGTCGACGCCCTCGCCATCGCGTCGCCGCTTCGACGTTCTTCGATTCTCCGTCTTCTTGAGTACTACGCTCGCGAAGAAGACGTTCGATCTCGTACGACGAGATTAGGAGTTCCCCGTGCTTGGATCAACTCGTTGGATTGCGAGGATCACGCGACTCATCCCCGCGCTCGCAATCTTCTTCTTCTCCGACGATCGGACTTGAGACAAGAGGTCTCTTTTTGTACAGACTCGATCAACCATGCTTCAAGAGGTATTTCTTTATACTTGTTGTGGTTATAGATGAAACGATCCGAGAATTGTTCTTGGATCATGTGGTTTCATCGCATGAAAATTTTAAATTCCGCTGCATAGAACAACTAGTACGACTAGTCATTGTTCGTCGTATTCGATACGACGCTCACGCTTCCATGATACGCTTGAGGATCAAACCATATCCTTCAAGTGATATCAGAGCTTTAGGTCGAAGGTTTTGGATACGATCTGCAAACCTAGGACGACTTGGGTTCGTTAAGGTCACGAAAGTTTTTGTCGCATTTGATTTTCACACATCTGTTAGTGAATAAATTCGGCCCTGTTTAAAATGTTTAAACACAAATTAATCATATTTTGTTCCCCATTAAATAAGGAAATCATGTGATCTGAGTTTACGTAATTTGGATTCCGTTTGCTCGAGATATGGTTGTTTTAATGAACATGTATTCACTATTGCGGGAACTGCAAATCTTAACACGATTAATGAGTTAATTATTGTTTTGATCTGTCTCAAAATGCGTGAAATATCACTTAGGTTCTGTCCTAAATCAAATTAGCAATATTTGAAAATTGATTTTGTCTAATTTGGATTTAAATTGATTGAGATATGTTAATTTTAGTAAGTAGGGGTCACTGTTGAAATTACGGTCCTAATCAAGAATCATGTGATTGTCAATTAGTGAAATTAATTGTTAGTTTCGTGAAATAATTATGGAAAATATTTGAGAAATATTTAATGATGATTATTTCCTTAATTGACTTGGCCTCAACCAATAATTTGATTAGATTTGATCTAGATCATAATTGGAAACACAACCATCAAACTCCTTGCTTGAATAGGATTGGGAATTTGTCTAGCAAATTTCCTTATAATAAAAAATGTTTTGATTATTACTATATGGTATAATTTCGATTGAAGAACCGATGATCATCTCAAGTACAAAGTGATTGACTCGGCATTATTTTTTTCCGAGGCGGATATGGTGTCCAGTCGGGGATCGCTGGGGTAGTGGGTCACACCGGTTGTGGTCCGTCCCACTCACGCCGGTACTGGCCATGATAGCGGGTAGAGAACGAATGATGCATGAGAGATCATGATGTATTTTTCTAATTATTAAAATTCAAATTAATATGTATTTTGAGATAATACCATATATATTCAAGTAAAAACAATCAAGTTTGTTGATTGAATTGGATTGATAATTAATTTAATATGATTGAACTAATTATGTCCAATTGATACACTCTATTATGAATAGAGTTATTATTTCCCTTGGAAGAATTAATTATATGAATATGATTCATGATAATTGATTAAAATTTGAATAAGAGGTGGAGGATCACATAAGTGACATACATGGTCTCCCGTCAAGGCGAAGGGTTTTCATCGCCAGGGATTGCATATAGGAGATGCATGTACGAAGTGACAGCTCCTATATGCAAGCGCATCTGGATCGGGCTCTTTGCTTCTCGAAAGAGTAAGGCCGTATACGTAGTGACCCCAATATCGGATCCTCATATTATTGGGGCGATATTGGATTGCGCATAGCGAGTAATATTCCTGTTGACTGTTGGTTCAATTAACGACGGGTCAACACCACCTTAGGGGTGGTGGGCCCGGGTGTTAAAGACCAAATTGGGAAATGCAAGTTGAACTTGCAAGGCGGAATGTGTTCCCGCTTCTCTTTATTGGAGTTGCATATTCTCATATTATTGGGATGTGACAAAGATAAAGAGGGGATCCCAGTTCTTACTTGAGATATAGCGGTAAATATATCTCTTACTTTGAAAGTGATTAAGGGAATAAACTTTCATAGTTGACAAAGCAAGACCAATTTGATTTAAAATACCTTAATCAAATATCATAAATTGAATGTATGATTATATGTTCTTATATAGTGCATTCTTAATTTCAGAAAATGAAGTCCATGAACTCACTAAGTAGGCTTCTGGAGGTCAACCAGTTGACCGGACCGAATAACTCGGATTGGATCCGTAATTTGGAGCTTGTTCTCTCCGCTGAGCGTATAAGTTATGTGCTCTCAGAAGACAAGCATGAAAGCCCTAAATCGAAGGAAGAGAAGGCATACAATGACAGGTATGATGAAGATCATGTCTTGGTTAGATGCTATATCATTGGTTCTCTCTCCAATGTTCTTCAGAAGCAACATGTGGAGATGAGTACATGCCAGGAAATTATGCAGAATCTAAAAGATATGTTTGGTGACATTAACCGCACCCAGCGATACAACGTTATGAAAATAACTCGTTTGCTGCAAAATGCAGGAAGTAACTTCGGTCTGTAACATGTACTCAAAATATTTGTGTACTTGTCTAAGCTGGAGACTCTTGGGGCAACCATAGATGTAGACATGCAATCTGATTTCATTATGTTGTCTTTGCCCAAGTCTTTCAATAACTTTGTGGTATTATTCCACATGAACAAACTGGAATTGATGAATGCTAGACTTCTTGCTGCATTAAAGTCTGCTAAAGACATAATGAAGAAAGATGGTCCGGTTGGCAGTGCAATGGTTGCACAGGTCAGAGGTAAGCGCGGTCGGAAGCAAGGTTCTCGGAAGGGCCCGGTCCAGAAGAGAAAGAAGAAGGGTCAAGGTGTTGTCTCATCTTCCAAGGCATCCACACTGATAGCGTCAAAGAAAACCGACGTCTGTCACCACTACAAGAAGTCGGGCCACTGGAGGCGTAACTGCCCGGAATACCTGAAGTCGGTCGACAAATGTAAAGCCCCATCAGGTATGAAATCTACTTTTATCATTGAAACCAGTTTTCTCGTTGGACGAGAAGGAAGTTGGGTTGTTGATTCTGATGCTTTTGTTCATGTATGCAATTTGCTTCATTTGTTTCAGGAAACTAGAAATCTGGAAGAAGGGGAGATAGTCATCCAGGTGGGATCTGATGCAAGTATTGCAGAAGTCGCCATCGGGATCTGTAGACTATCATTATCTAGTGGTAGAGTCCTAGTACTTAAAGAGTGTCTTTATGCACCCGAAGTCAGAAGGAATTTGATATCTGTATCTAAATTAGTTAGAAGTGGATGTTCATTCCTATTCTGTAATAAATTAGTCATAAATCGTTATGATAAATATATTACGTATGGTATTTTGACTTCTGGTGGACTCTATGAATTGTGCATTGATAAATATATTATGAATTGTTACAACCACAAATAAAAACCCTAAAAGATCTAGGGAGGATGAAAATCTTTCGAATGATATTTGGCATCAAAGACTTGGTCATTTATCTGTTGATAAGATCAATAGATTGATAAAGGATGGACCTTTAGATTTTCTAAAGATTCAAACTTTTCCTACATGCAAACACTGCGTTCAAGGTAAAATGACCAGGATGTCTTTCCGTAACAAGGTTACAAGATGCGAAGGTATTATTGACCTAATACATACCGATGTATGTGGTCCCTTCAATACCGCGACTCGAAATTGATATCGATATTATTTGACGTTTATTGATGACCATTCGCAATACGGGTTTGTCTTCCTATTATGTCATAAATCTAAAACTTTTGAAAAGTTCAAAGAATTCAAGGCTTTGGTTGAGAACCAAACCGATAGGAAGATTAAACGGATTCGATCTGATCGAGGTGGCGAGTACCTCTCAGATGAATTCAAGGAATATCTTAAAGAGAATGGAATTGTCTCCAATCTCACTCCTCCTGGAACTCCCCAACTTAATGGTGTTGCTAAAAGACGCAACAGGACCATCATGAATATGGTCCATTCAATGATGAGCAAAGCACATTTACCACTTAGTTTTTGGGGATATGCAGTAGAGACCGCAATATATATCCTGAATAAGATTCCTAGCAAATCTGTACCTAAGACTCCTCATGGGCTCTGGTATGGAACCAAACCTAGTGTCAATCACTTGAGGTTTGGGGTTTCTTGGTCCATGCGAAGAATGTGGACGCAAGTAAGCTACAATCTCGCTCTCGTGAGTGTTACTTCATTGGGTATGCTAGAGATAGTATTGGATACCAACTCTATGACCCTGAGACCCAAAAGGTTTTTGTTTCTAGAGATGTGAAATTTCTAGAGAATGATTTCCTTAAAATTCAAGACAATGAAGTAGAGGAGCTCATTGAATCCCCTGAGGATTCTGAGCTTCCTGAACTAGAAACTGAAGAGATAAATAAAGATGAAACACCCATACCACTTCGAAGGAGTTCGAGGGTGGTTGCACCGCGTGAAAGGTATGGATTCCATGTGTCAGGTGAAAGTGACAATGATCCTTCTTCATTTGATGAAGCACTCGCGGATCATGACATGGATAGATGGATGTTAGCAATGAAGTCAGAAATTGACTCCATGCATAAGAATGATGTATGGACCCTAGAGGATCCACCTAAAGGGGTAAAACCAATTGGTTGTAAATGGATCTTCAAGAGAAAGAGCGGACCTGATGGGAAAGTAGAGACTTTCAAGGCACGGCTTGTAGCCAAGGGCTACACACAGAGAGAAGGCATCGACTACGATGAGACATTCTATACTGTGGATGTGCTTAAATCCATTGAGACACTGCTAGCTATAGCTGCATATCTTGACTACGACATCTGGCAGATGGACGTCAAGACGGCTTTCCTCAATGGATACCTCGAGGAGGATATCTATATGGAGTAGCCCCGGGGCTTCATAACTAAGGATGGAAAAGTATGCAAGCTGAAGAAATCCATCTATGGGCTCAAACAAGCTTCTCATAGCTGGAACATCAGATTTGACGAAACCATAAAGAGTTATGATTTTGTGCAGAATCCTGATGAACCTTGTGTATACAAGAAGCTTAGTGGGAGCGCCATTGTGTTTATATTACTTTACGTAGATGACATCCTTGTCATTGGGAATGATACAGGGATGATGACCAGTATGAAGATTTGGCTATACCATACCTTTAAGATGAAAGATCTTGGAGAAGCCTCTTACATCTTAGGACTGAAGTTGTTCAGAAACTGAGAAAAGAGGATTTTGGGATTGTCACAACATGGATACATTAAGAAGATTCTTGAACGATTCTGTATGGATAGTTCCAAGAAAGGATTCCTACCCTTAAGACATGGTATCCACCTGTCTAAAAAAATGGCTCCTCAAACTGTTGAGGAAAAGAAAGCCATGGTTGGATGCCCTTATGCATCAGCTGTAGGAAGCTTAATGTATGCCATGATGTATACTAGGCCAGATATCTGCCATGCAGTGGGAGTGGTAAGTCGTTACCAATCTTGCTATGGAGAACAACACTGTAATGCAGTAAAGAACATATTCAAATATCTAAGACGTACGCAAGATTACATCTTGGTCTATGGAGATGGTGATCTCCAAGTCTTGGGATATACAGATTCTGACTTCCAATCAGATATTGATGATCGAAAGTCGACACGGGGTTTGTATTCTTGTTGAATGGTGGTGATGTGAGCTGGAGAAGCAAGAAGCAGGACACTACAACAGATTCAACAACAGAAGCCGAGTACATTGCCGCATCGGATGCTGCAAAGGAGGCGGTGTGGTTGCGCAAGTTCATCTTGGAGCTTGGCATGGTTTCCTCTGATACTCCCATCCTGCTACTCTGCGATAACACGGGAGCCATTGCACAGGCAAAGAAACCCAAATGTCATCATAAGAGCAAGCACCTGGAAAGGAAATACCACATCATTCGGGAGATTCAAAAGCATGGTGATATCATCATCAGCAAGGTGGCCTCTGCCGACAACGTTGCCGATCCTCTTACCAAACCTCTAACACAGAAGGTTTTCGACCAGCAAGTAATGAGTATGGGTTTAAGGATTGTTCCTGAATGATTCTGAGGGCTAATGGGAGATTGTTAGCAATGTGAGCCCGAGGCGAATCATTCCTACAATAAATGTTATTGTAATAAATGATTTATCAATAAAAGTTATTGATTGTGTTTCACTCCCTTTCTAAGATTGATTGAATGAATGCACTATAAGGTCCCTCTATACAATAAGGGTTATGTACCATGGCCAACTTGAAAATCATACAGTTGTTGATTCATTGAATCATAGAGGTTGATGCTTGATGAATATCTAAGGAGTTAGATAGATGACTCATCAAGCATCATCAAATGATTTTCAAGTGATGATCTCCAGCCTGAGTAGGAGATGGCAATCCTTTCTCACTAGGATGATATCTGATCGATCTCTTGATGCAGGTCCTCTGCATGGGAATAGTGATTCAGAGGTATCATATTAGTTAAGTCAATGGGTTGACTTAACGAGATCAAGATAACCAAAGACCTATGTTGAATGCTGTCACAACATAGGCATGCATCCTCTGACCAGAGACAGATGTATTTCTATATGTCTGAGTATGTACATTTGGCAGAGCAATAGGTTGATGACCTAACCAAGGTCTATACACCGGTGAGCTGGTATGCATGTAAGGACATACGAGTAATATGATCTCTCAGAAGGATCATACATGTTCACTTGTGAACCGGGAGACATGAGCTCATCATGAGGTATTGGGACTTATCAAATTCCATACATGGTTGTCATGCTTTGGAGGCATGACATGAATTCGAAGGTAAGATATATGCTTTGTGAAAGCATATGATCTATACCAAAATCACAATGACCAAGAATGAGAAACTTAGTGATCAAGCCCTGAAGGTGATAGTGTAAAAGTGATCTATATCTTCATGATGATCATAGGTCTTCCAATATGAAGGATGTACAAGTGTTGAGAATACCTGAGGGTGATGTGATCATAAACGATTGTATAACCATGACGCTTCCATTCCGAGGGAGTGATGAAACATGTCTGGATTTTAGAGACTCCTCTCAGTAGAGAAGTGACCTAATCTTAGTCCATGTATTGGACATTGATCTGAATGAGATTCAGATGCAATGAGAAGATTAGGTTTACGGCCTTGATTTAATCAAGCATCTATGGGAGGTCCATGGGATCTGGATTTGAGATGTGATCTCAATATCCAAGTCACTATACGTGGAACAATACAATCACCGTGTCCTTATCTCCAAGTATTTGCGGAGAAATCGCATTATTCTTGAAAGGGTTCAAGAATAATTCCATATATCTAAGCATTAAGAAATTGATTAAAATGTGATTTAATTATATTAATATGTGTGGAAATTATCAAGTATAATTAAATATGATTTAATTATTGTGGATAAGAATAATGTGGATAGCAATATCCAATTATTCATAATATATTATAAATGTGATTTATAATGTATTAGAGAGAGCTAATTATAAGTTATATTTGTTGATTAATTATTAATGTGTATTGGATACATATTGTGTAATTAATCGAAAATGTATATTATATTTTGTTTTGGGTTGTGAATGTGATTCACAAATTTCCAATGGCAAGATTACAATATTCTCAAAATTAATTATGAACTATTTTTAGAAAATAAATCACAACAAAGTTGTTGGATTAAATAATGGAGATTTCCATGGAGATATGCAATCTCATGAGATTGCCTCCACATGGAAACATGTGGATGGCTACCAAGTCCTATATGGAATTGGTGGCCGCCCACCATGTTAACATGGGAGATGTAATCTCCATGTTGATTGTATCCTTATTTGATTGGTTTAATTTTAGGATTGATGTATATTTGATTTGTCAAATATATTTGATCTAAATTAAATCATAAGTTGTTGTTTTTTACCAACAACAATCTTGACCATTGGATTAGACATAAATCAAATCTCATCCATTGATTTCATATGTCCCATGGATTGAGATTCATGGATCCTAAAATCCTATAAATAGAGAGGCATACCATGCTCTCCAAGGCTATGCTTTTGAAGCACATCTCTCTCTCCCTTTCTTCTACACGCCAACATCTCTCCTCTCTTCTTGGTGGTCGTCCACCAAACCCTAGAGGAGTATAGCCGTCGATGCCGTCGCCACCGCGCCGCCACTTTGACGTTCTTCGGTTCTCCGTCTTCTTGGAGTACTACGCTCGCAAAGAAGACGTTCGATCTTGTAGGACGAGATCAGGAGTTCCCCATGCTTGGATCAACTCGTTGGATTGCGAGGATCACGTGACTCATCCCCGCGCTCGCAAGCTTCTTCTCCGACGATCAGACTTGAGACATGAGGTCTCTTTTCGTAGAGACTCGATCAACCAACTTCAAGAGGTATTTCTTTATACTTGTTGTTGTTATAGATGAAACGATCCGAGAATCGTTCTTGGATCATGTGGTTTCATTGCATGAAAAATTTAAATTCCGCTGCATAGAACAACTAGGGCGACTAGTCGTTCTTCACCGTATTCGATACGATGCTCACGCTTCCGTGATGCGCTTGAGGATCAAACCATATCATTCACGTTCCCCAACCACCAGATCTGATCTGATCGATCAAAACCTCGTCGCACGCCTGCGCTCTAATCAAGGTTGTTGGATTGCAAGATCCAACGGTCCTGCCTGTGTCATCTATCTCCAACGCCTTCCTCCCCATCTGTTACACTTCGTCAACCCCTCTCCCACTTTCCATTTTAGCTCCACCATCACTACACCTCTCCGCTCCTCATGGCCATTCCGTGTATCTCTATCGTCTGTTACCCTCGCCAGTCCATCAATGAGCCACCATCAACCCTAGCACCTTCATTCAACCATTTCAAAACACCCCACCACCTTCAATAACACCGCCACTGTGCCACCTATAAATCGACCACCTACGCCACCACTCCACTCCGTCCACCAATTCACGAGCTGAGGCCCAACCCTCCTAGCTCCTCTGGTGACAGTGGAGGATCGATTTGGAGCGGCAACGACGACCTTAACTTCGAGGTGTCGACCCATGGTCTCTGACCATGTTGCGGTGCCTCTGGCCCGCTGAGCACCCCGCTATGGCTGTGCGGGTTGTGCAATGACCCAAGCTTCAAGCAAGCTTAGCCCAAGACTCGCTCTGCCTTCTTCTTCCTCGTTCGATCCCCATGTATCTCTTTATCTCTCATTTTTTCTTTGATTTCTTTGAATTAATTCCGTGCATACGACTTTTACCCTCGCCTAACCATCCACTTAGCTCCGCCACCCAACCACCATCCACGCCAGCCACTCCTCTTACCCTTCCCCCTTATCTAGAACCTCCACCGCATCCGTCCTCTGCCTCTCCCCCTTGCCGGAGATGAAGCCCACCTCCCCACTCCTCCACCTCTAATGGACCTCCATCTCACCCACTTCACTCGCCGTACTTCACACATGCTTTGGCTATCCGACTAACACCTGCATGTACCTTTACTGGCTAGAGAATTGCATCCATTGCCGATTTCGAGCTCCTCCTCCGGTGACGCTTCATTGGCAGCCATCTCCAGCTACCCTCACAGCTTCACCTCTAGTCAGCCACCTTTGTCAGGTGACCACGATGCTTCGGCAACCTTCTATGATCACGGAGGAGATCAGAGGAGCTCTGACGGACTCGCTAGAGCTCCAACTATGCCGTCGCTCCTCCGACGGAGACGAAGCATAGGTGCCTTTGGATGGTGCCTCTGTGACGACCATCCAACGGCCCTGATGGAGCCACGTAGCACCCACCGAACCTACATCCATGGAGACCCGAGCCAAGAGCTAGAGCACCAGATCCTGCCACGTGGTCCGAACTTGGGTCACCTCCGAGCCTAGGTTGTCATGTGCTCAGCACGTGCGGTCTGGGTTAATTGTGAAAACATCCCCAAAGCTTTTCATATTCAAAGATAGGGTACAAGCGCACGTGCTTCACATGCGTGCATAGACAAATTGTAGAGGAACCCCCGTTGAGTTTTCATATTTACATAAATGCCCCCGTGCTATGAGGAAAAATTACATTTGGTCCCCTTTGAGTTTTGTTATTGCAAATGGGTCCTTCCGGGGACCTATTTGCAATATTTGTCTTTATTTTCTCAAGCATTTTATTACATTGTATGCCCCTGCATTTTTTTAGCATATCTCGAGCATTAAGTCCAAATCACATGATTCCAGTTTCATTGTGTTGCAAATTTATTCTCTAGGTAATGCTATTAACTTTTTCCCTGCTTTGACACTTAATTTCATGTGCTAAAATTATAGATCTTTTATATATCATTTGTGCTTATTTTGAATGCCAAAATTTATCAATGTACCTCGATTAATATTGGAATCAATTTTCTTCTATTTTCTTACCGATTTGATCTTTTCAGGGCATACTTGTATACAATACCAATGCTTGCATACCATATTACCATCTCATCTTTTAATTGTAATTTAAAAATCCAACAAAAATTACACACATCACGTGAAATTGTCTTTGCATTATTTTATCTGCATATTATTTTGCATTTGCATGAAGACCTACGATTAGAAAGTACTCACTCAATAATTAATCAATATTTTTTGATAAATATACGAAGAGGCTCTTGTCCTTGTGTTCGACCTTGGTAGACTTGCTAAGTAAAATTAACTTCCACATATTCGAAGGTGTGGTTTTTGCCGAACCGTTTTCACCACCTATACTACGATAAAAGACGACCACTAATGTAGTGAAAATGCGACTCATCAGTCCCCTCTTCCCATGATTAGCATATGTCTTAGTAATCCTTTAAAGACGAATTACATAGAGTTACCTATGTGCTTATTCTACACCCTTAAAAATTTCAAAAAATCAAGTATATTAGACAACTCAATTTGCTAACCTAAATTTTTATTTATTGTATTTTTAAATACAAAGTTAGAATGCTGGTAAAACATATAGAATAATCTCATACTAGAGATTTCAGATACATTTGCATCAATTCATTGTGTGAAATTTCCAGCTTCCCATCTCCAATCCAGTCGATATTTCTATCTTCTGGACGGTTTAATAATAATTCCATTATTTACCAATTTACTGTTTCAAATTTCCATTTAATGAGCACATTCGAACACACACACACACACACACGCGCGCGCGCGCGCACGCACGCACACATATATATAGCACCGCATCACTAAACATAAATATCGAAAATGATATTAGAACAAAAGCCAACCCAGGGATTGGAAATTAAATTTGAGATTCTTAAATTCAGATATTTAATTCATGGAACAAAAACAAACCCAAGGATTTTTTGGATAGATCTCATGCATAATGGATTGTACCTATTTATTAAGATTGGAGGAAGAATGGTTGGCTACAACAGGAAAGATTGATATTGGAGCTGCTGGACAACAATTTTGAATGTCTACAATAGCTCTTGAATGGAAGAAGGATTGGGAAAATTTAGGAAATAGAAAAGAAGAGGAATTTTATGAGAGAAATGGAGGAAAGAATAAAGATGAGGGCCTTTTTGGAAATTTCACAGGGAAAGTGAATAGGAACGGGGAAGGTTCCTGGAACCTTCCTCTATATTATTTTTATTAAATATATATATGAGACATCGTCCCATGACATCGATTACATGACATCATTAGTGACATCAACATGATGATGTCATAATTATAAATTATTTATAATTATATATATATATATATTAACTTTTTCTAGAAACCAGACTCTATTACTATACAAAAATTTTAATTGATTTTTTATATTTTTTATAATCATTTTCTCTTATTTATATAAGGTTTTAAAATTAAATGTATGCGCACCTGGAGTTTTTGATTTTGATGTGCAATATCTCATTTCGATCGTCTCTAAATGACGATCAATATGCATATAATGTTGATATACTTTTGATCGGATTTGTATTCCTGAACTTTTCGAGATGCAGTTTTGGTTTATGGTGAAATTTTGTGATTTAAAAATATCAAACGATCTCCGATTCACGAACAATCGATTCAGTTGGTCTTATTTCATCGAATCAGATTTTATGACGGTCTCGGTTTGTTTAGCGGTTTCTGAGTGTGCATCGCAACTTTTCCGTAGCACACATTACGGTGTGATCGACTTTTGGTCGATATCGCTCGAGTGAATTTTGATTCACGATCAATTGATTGATTTAAGTTATTTAATATTGTTTGATAACTTTATTGGGTTAAGCGGACCTTAATAGGGTCGAATCGGGTTTGTGCGTTTCTGGATGTTACAAATATAAAAACTTCAAAGGGAATTTTATCCTCGAGACTCGAGTCAGTCACTATATGTCTTGCCTGGGCTTTATTTGACCGTAAAAACCTCAAAGGGTTTTAAACTCATAAAAACCTCAATGGGAAAACAAGTCATATTCTTTTAATATGTAAATAATTATATATTATTGTTTTAATGATTTCTTGAGAAAAGTTGTGGGTATCGTTCCCGTATATTGGCTTCGGTCTCCCACGTATTCTCCTCGATGTTGTGTCAGTGCCACAACACCTTAACTAATGGAATCTCCTTGTTGCGAAGTTTCTTCACAACGCTGTCTAGAATCTGCACTAGCATCTCTTCATATGTCAAGTCTGGCTCCACGTCTAAATTCTTATAGCTAATGACGTATTGAGGGTCGTGCACATACTTCCTCAAATTGGATACGTGGAAGATATCATGAATAGCTGAAAGCTGCGGAGTAAGGGCTACTTGGTAAGCCACTTTCCCCACTCTAGCCAGTATCTCAAATGGACTAATATATCGTGGCGCCAACTTGCCACGGATGCCAAATCTTTGTTCCCTTCATGGGAGATACTCGAAGAAATACCCAATTTCTCACTTGTATTTATAGAAATTCCATTAATATAAGAGATTATGTTGAATTCTAATAGGTCATAACTGAAACGAATTAAAAAAGATGGTTGGTTTACTTGAAGTTCCAAATCTCTTCTTCGATGGTCTGCATAGCTTTTCTGACGGCTCTGTGCCATCAGAAGCTTCCGCCTCACTAGATCAACAACCCTTGTAGTTTCCTCCAAAAGATCCACGGAATATAGAGCGTGATCACCTACCTCATGCCAACTGAGAGGTGTGAGGCATTTTCGCCCGTGTAGGGCTTGGAATGGTGCCATACCGATACTGGAATGATAGTAGTTATCGTATGCGAATTCAACCAAAGGTAGATGATCCTTACAAGATCCTTTCCACTCCAAATTGCATGCGTGAAGTAAATCCTCAAGCGCCTGTATGGTGCGCTCACTCTGCGTGTCGGTCTGTGGATGATATGCATAAATCATCTTCAATTTTTTTGTAGTGCTGACATGAACTGATGCCAATAATGCAACGTAAACCTCGAGTCTCTGTCAAACACTACCTCACGTGGTATACCATGAAGGCTGATTATATTCTGGCCAATCTGGATGGTGTATAGGTCATTTTGACATGTATGAGATGGTCTGACTTGGTCAACCAGTCGACAACAACCCAAATAGAATCATGACCACATGGTGTCTTCGGCAAATCAGTGACAAAATCCATAGAAATACTCTCCCATTTCCACTCTAGAATGGGGAGAGACTGCAATAACCCTAGTGGTCTCATGTGCTCTGCCTTAACCATCTGATTTAAAATTAAATGTATGCCCACCTGGAGTTTTTGATTTTGATGCGCAATATCTCATTTCGATCGTCTCTAAATGACGATCAATATTCATATAATGTTGATATACTTTTGATCGGATTTGTATTCCTGAACTTTTCGAGATGCAGTTTTGGTTTATGGTTAAATTTTGTGATTTAAAAATATCAAACGATCTCCGATTCACGAACAATCGATTCAGTTGGTCTTATTTCATCGAATCAGATTTTATGACGGTCTCGGTTTGTTTAGCGGTTTCTGAGTGTGCATCGCAACTTTTCCGTAGCACACATTACGGTGTGATCGACTTTTGGTCGATATCGCTCGAGCGACTTTTGATCCACGATCAATTGATTGATTTAAGTTATTTAATATTGTTTGATAACTTTATTGGGTTAAGCGGACCTTAATAGGGTCGAATCGGGTTTGTGCGTTTCTGGATGTTACAAATATAAAAACTTCAAAGGGAATTTTATCCTCGAGACTCGAGTCAGTCACTATATGTCTTGCCTGGGCTTTATTTGATCGTAAAAACCTCAAAGGGTTTTAAACTCATAAAAACCTCAATGGGAAAACAAGTCATATTCTTTTAATATGTAAATAATTATATATTATTGTTTTAATGATTTCTTGAGAAAAGTTGTGGGTATCTTTCCCGTATATTGGCTTCGGTCTCCCACGTATTCTCCTCGATGTTGTGTCAGTGCCACAACACCTTAACTAATGGAATCTCCTTGTTGCGAAGTTTCTTCACAACGCTGTCTAGAATCTGCACTAGCATCTCTTCATATGTCAAGTCTGGCTCCACGTCTAAATTCTTATAGCTAATGACGTATTGAGGGTCGTGCACATACTTCCTCAAATTGGATACGTGGAAGATATCATGAATAGCTGAAAGCTGCGGAGTAAGGGCTACTTGGTAAGCCACTTTCCCCACTCTAGCCAGTATCTCAAATGGACTAATATATCGTGGCGCCAACTTGCCACGGATGCCAAATCTTTGTTCCCTTCATGGGAGATACTCGAAGAAATACCCAATTTCTCACTTGTATTTATAGAAATTCCATTAATATAAGAGATTATGTTGAATTCTAATAGGTCATAACTGAAACGAATTAAAAAAGATGGTTGGTTTACTTGAAATTCCAAATCTCTTCTTCGATGGTCTGCATAGCTTTTCTGACAGCTCTGTGCCATCAGAAGCTTCCGCCTCTCTAGATCAACAACCCTTGTAGTTTCCTCCAAAAGATCCACGGAATATAGAGCGTGATCACCTACCTCATGCCAACTGAGAGGTGTGAGGCATTTTCGCCCGTGTAGGGCTTGGAATGGTGCCATACCGATACTGGAATGATAGTAGTTTTCGTATGCGAATTCAACCAAAGGTAGATGATCCTTCCAAGATCCTTTCCACTCCAAATTGCATGTGTGAAGTAAATCCTCAAGCGCATGTATGGTGCGCTCACTCTGCGTGTCGGTCTGTGGATGATATGCATAAATCATCTTCAATTTTTTTGTAGTGCTGACATGAACTGATGCCAATAATGCAACGTAAACCTCGAGTCTCTGTCAAACACTACCTCACGTGGTATACCATGAAGGCTGATTATATTCTGGCCAATCTGGATGGTGTATAGGTCATTTTGACATGTATGAAATGGTCTGACTTGGTCAACCAGTCGACAACAACCCAAATAGAATCATGACCACATGGTGTCTTCGGCAAATCAGTGACAAAATCCATAGAAATACTCTCCCATTTCCACTCTAGAATGGGGAGAGACTGCAATAACCCTAGTGGTCTCATGTGCTCTGCCTTAACCATCTGACAGGTCATGCATATGCTAACGTGGTGTGCCACATCGTGCTTCATCCCGTCCCACCAGAAATGTCGATGCAGATCACGATACATCTTCGTGCTGCCAGGATGAATAGATAATCATGAACTGTGTGCCTCGTCAAGAATATCTCTATGCAGCTGCTCGTCGTTGGGCATAAAGACACTACCTGTCTTCCATAAAATGGACTCTGTCACAACAAAATCATCAACATCGTCCTTGACGACGTACATGTATCTATCTCGAATCCAAGGAGCTATCTTCTGACCTTCGACGATGCGATCCCAAAGACTGTTGAATCGTGGAGGTATGACAGTAGATGTGGATGCACTCTCCTGAGGATGCTAATAAGTCAAAGCTGTGAGCATATCCCATGTGTATAACATGTTTGCCGTACCTTCTGCATGAGCTCTCTTGCTAAGTGCATCAGTCACCACGTTTCCCTTACCAAGGTGGCAAGAGATGATGCAGTCATAATTCTTCAGTAGCTCAAGTCACCTACGTTGTCTCATGTTCATTACTTTCTGATCAAAGATTATTTCTAGTTCTTATGATTTGTGAAAATCTCAAAATTCACCCCATATAGATAGTGGCACCAGATCTTTAAGGCAAAGACAACTACCGCCAACTCCAAGTCATGTGTGGGGTAATTCCACTCATACGGTCTCAACTGTCGTGATGCGTGTGCAATCACACGACCTTTCTGTATCAATACCCCTCCTAGACCTTCTCTAGATGCATCTGTGTAGATTGCATAGTCCTGGGTGCCTGATGGAAGAGCAAGAATGACCGTTGTAGTCAATCTCTCCTTCAGTGTCTTGAAGGCCTGCTCACATGATTTATCCCGAATGAATGGAACTCCCTTCTATGTCGATCATGTCAGAGGGTGAACAACTAGAGAAAATCCGCTGACAAAGCATTTGTAATAGCCCGCTAGCGTAAGGAAGCCCCGATTCTAAGTAACTGTCTTGGACTGCTCCCAAGACTTGAATGCCTCTATCTTCACAAGATCAATTACGGTACGTGCTCCAGAAATGACATGCCCAAGAAATGAAACCTAGGATGACCAGAACTCGCACTTGCTTAGCTTGGCATATAGCTCGTGCTCTCGCAATGTGTCCAATACAATCCTTAGATCATTCGCATGATCTCATTCATTTCAAGAATATACAAGCACATCATCAATGAACACCACCACAAACTTGTCCAAGTATGGATGGAAAATCCTATTCATCATATCCATGAATGCTGCAGGTGCATCGGTGAGATCAAACAGCATCAACACAAACTCGTAGTATCCATAATGAGTTCTGAAAACTGTCTTTGAAATATCAGACTCTCGAATCCTCAGCTAATAATAGCCTGATCGAAGGTTGATCTTTGAGAAAACTGAAGATCCCTGAAGTTGATCAAATAAATCATCAATGCACAACAAATGACAACGGTTTTTTACCATTCTCTTGTTCAGCTACCGGTAGTCAATGCATAATCTCATCGATCCATCCTTCTTCCTGACGAAAAGCACTGGAGCACCACAAGGTGAATTGCTCAGCCTCACAAATCCCAAGTCAAGCAACTCCTGCAATTGTACCTTCAACTATCTCAACTCAACTGGTGCCATGCAGTAAGGAGCCATCGATATCGGTTATGTATCTGGTAGCAATGTGATCTCGATCTCGATCTCGATCTCTCTTTCAAGAGGTAATCCTAGCATCTCATCAAGAAACACATCTGGATATTCTGATACTACTATGATGTCATGTGTCATCAGCTCATGATCAGAAACCTCCCAAACAAATGCTAGGTATGAATCACATCCCTGATCAACTAATCTCCGAGCTCGCAACACTGAAATGTACTCCATATTGGAGTCATGTAAGGTACCCTCAAAATTGAAATCAGGCAACTGGAGACAACCGTCTTCCTAAAGCAATCAACAAGTGCATGATGAGCTGATCACCAATCCATACATAGAATCAAGTCAAACTCATCAAGCTATAGTAGTAGACAATCTGCGATAATCTTGTAACCACCAATCAGTACTAGCAAGTGTCTGATTATCAGTGAAATGATAAACAACTGGCCAACTCGCCCTCAAATGTGATACGGAGAAGATAGAGTCTCTGCGACTCTTCCTAATGAAGCTAGCAATCTCGATGCAAGGAAGGAATGTGTCGCTCAAGAATCAAACAAAATATGGAAAGGTCGCCCAAGATTGAGACCATACCTTTCACCACAGTAGCTGCTGAATGGGCCTGCTCCTCTGTCACTGCGTGTAACTGACCCTGTCTAGATGGTGCGGTACTGGGACCTGCCATGCTCCGTGTCTGTCTCTGCAGCCTCCTGAAGTTGGAGTCCTACCACGTGAACTCCTTGTACGTTGCGGCTATGGCTACGGTCGAGGCTCTCCTGAAGCCTATGGGTACTGAGATCGGTAATGTCCCCACTCATTGCATAAGTAACATCGGACTGGTCGGGTAGATGGAGTGGCCGTGTATATGCTCCGAGTCAGTCTTGTTGGGGGTCTGTCTGTTCGATGTGACATAGATGGTTGAGCAGAATCTGTGCCACGTCCAGCAAGTGCTCCTCCTAAGGTTGTCGATGGAGATAAGCGAGAACTGCTTGAGAATGACGAACCTGCAGGCCGGAATCGCCTGGCTGACCTCTGTTACTGGAATGGTCGACGTATTGTCCAAATGATCGATGTGATCTAGGTGTTGCTCCTGACGAACTCCCAAATCATCTCTCTCAGATGTCCTCAAACTTCTCTGCTGCATCAATAACTTTGGAGATGGAAGTGATGTGTAATCCAATCACCTTCTCATGTACCTCCTCTCGCATACCTATAATGAACTTTTTCAGATTCTCATATGGAAATGCGACGACTGTTGGAGTGTGTCAAGACAGCTCGGTGCATGGACGAAGTAATCTCTAGCTATCATTCGTCCCTGTCGAAGCTCTACAAATAAACGATGTTGGGACTCCTTCCACTTCGTAGAAAAGAAGTGGGACATGAACCTCATCTCAAAGTCAACCCATGTAGGCTCGTGACCCAACTCATAAACTACTGCCTCCCACCATCTCTCTGTGAAATCTGTCAATGAATACTCCATGAAAGATAGCTATGTGTCTCGTGGTGCAAGAATCATCCTCAATACCTTCATGACCTTCTTGAGCCACTGCTTTGCCACATCTGACATTCCTGTGCCCTCGAACATAGACACATTGGTCCACTGGTAGGAAGTGAAAATCGACGGGTGCATGCAGATAGCGGAGTACTCATGTGCATCCTCATCTGCAAAGTCTACAGGGTTATGCTCCCTATCATAGTCTCCATCCTCAGCTCCAGGTGCTGGCATATCCTCATGTGGATTGTCAGAATGAGGCTGCTCTACCTCAACAGACTGGTGTTGGTCCTAACGTGTTCCATCCTGAGATGGATGGTATGTGAAATCTGACAGCTCTTCAAATCTCATCTCCATGTATGTCTATCTATCAGCAATCTCCGTCTGCTGAGCTAGTATCTGATCCTATTGACCTCTCATAGCAGCATGCTGCTGCTGGAGAATGGTGAGTGTGGCCATGATGCGCTCCAAATGGTCAGTCATATCCTGGGTAGCTTTGGACGTCATGGCTCTGCATGAGAACCATTATTAGTCATAAAAGTTGTTGTTCGCCGATACTATGATATATACTTTTTCTCTTCTTGGGATATAATATGAAAATAATGAAATTGGTGACATATGTGGTTATTGAATTTGAATGTCATATTTTCCTTCTCGGACTCACGATAAGTCAGAAGAGTGTTGCTATTCGAGAACTTAAGATCAGAATTATAATACATCGAATGTATGTAGCGGGATACCACGGCTCTGATACCAAACTATGATGCCCTCGGATCGGGGGTACCCGTAAATGAAAATATAGGGAAATTTTTCGCCTTTCTGCCATGACATTCAAATCAAAATTCACAACCACAGAACAACAGGAAGATGTGACACCAAAGATTCAGTTCATTAAGTTTCATATGTCCAAAAGAGCTGACTGTACATACATGTATTCAAAAAATATTCAGGAAAAAATATTTTACATCATAACTGAGTAGAAACTATGACAAAAGTAACTGTACCATCTAGAATAGCAGCAAATATCTGGAATCATCAACCAGCTGTTGAGTTGCATGCTGCATGCCTGCAACACATGAAAAGTACAAGAGACGCCGGTGAGTGTTGGTACCTTCCCAAAAACTTATTAAAACTAACAGACATTTAAGGTGAAGTTTTGACTCTTCATTCTTAATGATGGAAAAGATGAGATTTTAATCTGATTCTCAATTCTATCTAACTTTTCGAGTCTAGTAGATAGTTTGTGGTCTTGGTCTGTGTGTGACCTCACACTATGACTCTAAGACGTGAAGAGTGCCTTAAGGTAGGGGTGCCTCCATAGGCATGCGATATTGTGTAATGCATCCTAACTAAGGTCTCGATCCCACCTCCAACTTAATTATAGTCAATTCAAATCAACATAACTTATAATTAATTAAATCTCTTAGCCAAGACCCATTATGCTTCATTCTGAGTTCAACTATAACTCCTACAAATTTAATTGCAACTGCTTCAGATGTAACCCTAGATGATGTAGATTTAACATCGCTAAGCCTGTTGGCAGAAAAGTGACCAAAACTCAAGCGGTGAGGAAGTCTCCTAAGAGACTCTTCCATCTCACCCTCTAAATAGAAGGGTGGTTCATTAGAGGGATATGACTACTCCAAAACTACGCTACTAAGACGAGTGAGAAAGACTCTTCAGAAAAGTCACTCTAGAGTTCGGTCCGACTAGTACGAGCAGACGGGCTCGTGCGAAAAACTAAAAACCGAGGATCCCTCGCATGGTTATCCTAAAATAAAAGGTCAACAGAGATGGTCAAAAGTCAGGATCCCAACGAGGAATAAAAACACTGCAAGCTCGTGTAAAACTCATAGAAGGGCATGGGATCCTAGACCCATGCACGTGGCGGCCATTGCCGAACTGGACTTCCTATCTCCTGCCCAATTGTGGGTCACGCGCCCTCGCACGGTCAGGTGTAAGGATCACCATAACCAGCATTATAAACTTTCAGATATTACAGATTCCTCAACAATTTCATTTTTTTGACTAACTAATACTTTCTCAATCTCTTCTGTGATTGACTCTACCGATCTTGGTATTTTACCACAACTTATCTTTATATATAATTAGTTGATTATACTTAAGGATTAGTTGATTGCTTATCATAACGATCTTAGTCTTCTTGGTTAATAATTATTTACTTTGATCCTCCACATAATTTTGTTATTAAGTTTATGCCTATATGAGAGAGACTTGTCGATGCTTGTGATTATCAATAAATCCTCTAATAATATATCATCTAAAACCTTGAGTCCAATTTTTTTTAGAATTAATATGAAAGCAGAACTTATTTTTAACAACACTTTACAATTGGATATAACAAACTCCAGCATTATATATGGAAATTGAAAAAGATGATTCAGTACTGGTATGGGCTCATTATAATGATCTAAGGACGTTTCCTCCTCCAATTTCGTAGAAAATATGTTTATATAAATTCATGGTAATTCACATACATTTTTAGATTACTAAGTATTCTGGGGAAGAAATTGTAGTTACTCAATTCTGGCTGAAACTTCCACTCTATTAAAATCTATAAAACACCAAACATGGCTGTGTTCTTCTCAGGGAATTATTATAAATGAAAAGCCCAAATCACTTCTTGGAATTCCATATCTATAATCTAAAGCCTCATATCCATGACATATAAAAATCAGTCTCCTTCTTAAAACACCAAGGATCTCCAGGACAACCTGGTTCCCTCTTCCCATTATTGGCATGTGCCTTAATAAACATTTAAAATTAGATTACAAAGAGTTACCTATGTGCTTATTCTACGCCCTTAAAAAATTGAAAAAACATCAAGTATATTAGACAACTCAATTTGCTAACCTAAATTTTATTTATTATTATTTTTAAATATAAAGTGAGAATGCTGGTAAAATTTATAGAATAATCTCATACTAGAGATTTCAGACACATTTGCGTCAATTCATTGTGTGAAATTTCCAGCTTCCAATCTCCAATCTAGCCCATATTTCCATCTTCTGGGCAGTTTAATAATAATGTCATTATTTGCCAATAATTGTTTTAAATTTCCATTTAATGAGCATATTCAAACATACACACACATACACACAACACCTCATCATTTAACAGAAATATCAAATATGATATTGGAACAAAAACTAACCCAAGGACTGGATTTGAGATTCCTGAATTCAAATCTTTAATTCATGGAACAAAAACAAACCCAAGGATTTTTTGGATAGATCTCATGCATGGCAACAAAAAGCTAAAGATTGGGTTGTACCTATTTCTTAAGATTGGATTAGGAATGGGTGCCTGCAGCAGGAAAGATTGATCTTGGAGCTGCTGGACAACAGTCTTGAATGTCTGCAATAGCTCTTGAAAGAAGGGAAGGGAAGCTCCCTTCGTTGGAGAGGTGGAAGAAGGATCGGGGAAATTTTGGAAATAGAAAAGAAGAGGGATTTCATGATAGAAATGGAGGAAAGAATAAAGAGGAGGAGGGCCCTGTTGTAAATTTCACAGGGAGAGGTAATAGGAATGGGGAAGGTTCCTGGAACCTTCCTCTATATTATTTTTTTAAAATGTATATGACATAATCCCATGACATCAATTACATGCATCATTAGTGATATCAACATGTAGATGTCATAATTATAATTCATTATATATATACTTTTGCTTACAGAAATTTTAATATATTTTTTATTTTTTATAACCATTTCTCTTATTTATTTAAGATTTTAAAATTGAGCGTATGTGCATCTGGAGTTTCCAATTTTGATGTGCAATATCTCGTTTCGATCGTCTCTAAACTACGATCAATATGAGTATAATGTCGATACACTTTTGATCGGGTTTGCATTCCAGAACTTTTCGAGATACAGTTTTGATTTATGGTTAAATTTTGTGATTTATAAATATCAAACGATCTCCGCTTGACGAACAATCGATTCCATTGATTTTATTTCGTCGAATCGGATTTTATGATGGTCTCGGTTTGTTTCGTGGTTTTCGACTTTGTGTCACGACTTTTCCGCAGCACGCATTATGGTGTGATTAACTTCTGATCATTATCATCCGAACGGCTTTTGATTCACGATCAATTGATCGATTTAAGTTATTTAATATTGTCTGATAACTTTATTGGGTTAAGCAGACCCTAATCGGGTCGAGTTCGGATTTGTGCGGATCCGTATGTTTCATATACCGACATAAATACAAATATATCAATGCAAAAGGTCAGATAACTAACAAATATATGCATACTGGCATATATATGGATTTTTTTCGTATATAGATATGAATATAGATACCATTTTTATTTTTTAAGATATAGCTACAAATATGATTACAAAATATTCTAGCAGACACAGATGCATGTATATTAAATATATCAATTACATAATATATATATATGATTTTTGGGGGAGGGGGTATGGATCGAAACGTGGATATGTATCTTTATTCTTTTTAGCGGATATTGATATGGACATATGTGAATTACTATTTTCTGATATGGATATGGATGCAATTTTTAATTTTTTTATATGGATCTTAATTATTTTCTAGCAGATACATATACGGACATGGATATGGGTTTTATTTTTTTTATGAAGCCGGATATGGACATGGATGGGATTTTTTTGCGTATACGGATATGGGTATGGAAATAGATTTTTATTTTTTTGCGGATATATAAATTGATATAGATGTCATTTTTAGTTTTTTTAGAATATGTATACTGGTTATATTTTAAAGAATATGTAAATGGACATATACATGTGTTTTTATTTTTTTGCCGATACAAACATCAATACCATTTTCAGTTTTTTATATGGATACGAATATGATAACAAATTATTCTAGTGGAAACAGTTATGGATATAAAAAAATATTAATTATATAGAAAAATATCAAAGTAGTCTCCATTCTAATTTGACTATTGATTCTGTATATCAAACATATCAATCATATGCAAAAATAAGTTGGGGGATATCTATTATATTTTCTACTCAACGAAATATATTAGAAGGTATGTTAATCTCTTTCTATTCTTTTTTTCCTTCCAAACATAATAAAGGAATGTGTCTCATAATAAATCCTAATATGAACCAAACAATGGAGTGGAAAAACTTATTCCATTCCATTGTTAACTCAATTCTTGTCTTGATTTTATTCCATTGTGATTCCTTTCCAACCAAATAAACAAGGCCTATGCTCCTACAATGTTGCATCCCCTTGTATATACACCTACTAGGTATTTACATATAAATATATACGAGTATTGTATTATTATTAATATATATGTATGTGCATATGAATTTTATATAGAATGGTGTTATTGTCGAAATTACCCTTGCAAGTAATCCTCCTAGAGATTCAACATAATTTTTGTGTGTATTGAATGGAGAACAAAACAAACAATATTTATGAGAGAAATATTATTAGAAACGAGATCACCTCACCTCTTAAAAGACTGGAGATGGAAATAATTTCAATCCCTAAAGTCTTGATGAGATAAGTTCTTCTCTATTGTTACTATTTCCTTAAACATTGTTGCATCCCAACCTTCACATGCCACAACTCATGTTTTTTTTGTGGTAGTTTTTCTTCCAATCTTGGTTCATATCCCCTAAAAGAGCCTCCGACTTTGTTGCCATGACCATCGCCAATTTTTAACATTGTTCTCCTATCATAATGAACCACCATTCTGCATATAGCATGCTCCTTCCAAAAAAATGATCGAATGTAATGGCAATACAACTTGTTGCCTGTCTCCCATCAATCTCTCTACAGAGGAATCCCGTGACTTCTAGATGCATGTGCAACAAGTGCATATTTTGGTTTAAAAAATGTAATGTGGTGGGAATCAAGGTCGGTAGGACCATATTCGAAGGAAATATGGGTTTAGACCGTTCATTGTACATGTTATAAAATAAGCTATTTATATAAATCAATTCAGTTGATCTGATACTTATAATGTTCATTAGCAATGTAAGTATAGATGGACATTGGGTTGGACCAGCCCGACCCAACCCATTAACTCAAATTTGAATCTAGTCATATCGAGCCAGGTTTGGGCTAGGCTCATTAAATATATGAGCTGGGATTCAGACCTACCTTGGCCGAAACTCATTAGCCTTTCGTCTTGACCCAAGTAGAATGTCTCGTATATACCCAATGATCCCAAATTATTATAATGTAGTTTTGTATATTCACATCAATCTTACATATACATAATTATCCACTCTCTTCTCTTAGAACAAACCGTGGTTAAGTTTTTCGTATCACGTCCATCATGACATCACTTTTCTCAATGCATGATAAGTGTCAACTTTTTGTTCCTCCGATATGTATCGCATATAATACAAACTATGATGCCCTCAGATCTGGGTACCCATTTACATGACACTCGCAGCATTAGATTCAATGTAGATCATATTATGTTGAATATGGATAAGTCATGTTGAAATGGATTAAGAAGATGATCGAATTACATGAAATTCCAAATCTCTTCTCCGATGGTTTGTATAGCTCTTCTGACAACTTTATGTCGTCAGAAGCTTCCGTTTCACAAGATCAACAGCCCTCGCAATCTCTTCCAAAAGATCTACGGAGTAAAGAGCGTGATCACCTACCTCACTCTAACTGAGAGCTGTGAGGCATCTCCGTCCGTATAGGGCTTTGAATGGTTCCATGTCGATACTGGAATGATAGTTGTTGTTGCATGTGAACTCTATCAATGGCAAATGATTCTTCCAGGACCCTTATCACTCCAAAGTGCATGCACGTAATAAATTCTCAAGCATCTAAACGGTGCGTTGTTCTGTCCGCCAGTATGTGGATGGTATGTGGAACTCATTTCAGCTTTGTCTATAATGCTAAAAGTGAATCAAAGCTTCATATACTAATAATCATTATATCCACATTCATCCTCATTATTGCATAATTGCATTACCCAGATCCGAGCTCAAATTCAAGCCTTGGTCCGTCCATGGTCCATTGATCTTGTTGGGCCTCGAGTTGTATCACATTGGACCCGAAAAGGCCCGACCCGATGCTTATCCCTATGTCCAGAAGTAGGGATGGATATTGATACAAGTGTTTATGTTGGACAAAAGCCAACCTATTGACATGGAGCAATTAGAGATATACCTTAAAGCAATAAAGCAAACATGACATTATACGAAGCAATTATTCATATGATGCACAATATGAATAACTATACGAAGCAATAAAAAAAACATGACATTATAACAAAGAACATCTTAAGGATCAAATAATTGCTGAAGTTTTTGACAAAGCAAAGACAAGATTTCAACTCAATAATAACTTTTTATTAGATTCTTACGTATCTCAAAGTAGACTTAAAAATATTAACAAAGCTTCACTCGACGAATCATAGGTTATTGATATGCATGAGCTAAATCAATAGAAAGGAAGTCAAGTTTGTGAATTTGCACCTAAAATGCAACCTTATTTCGAACTAAATACAAATTCGAGAAAATAATTAACTTCAATGTTGTAATTTTGATATTTTGTATATAGAAAAAACCTGAGGTGATCTTAGATTATAATTTAAGAAAGCAAGGATTTTATGTGATTAAACAAGTGCAATCAACCTCTTAGGTGCCGTTCGACACAAGGGGTAACCTCCCTTTTGGGAGGTTTACCCCCCACCCTATTTTTTCTCACTCCTACGTAGGCCTCACTTTTTATCTTTTTAAAAAATTAAATAAATCAATTCCTCATCATCAATTCCATCAAAAATAATATATTATACCATCATATCATATAAAAATTATAAACTACTCCACTTTTACTCAAATTTTCAAACTTCAATACAATCATATCACAATAATTACTCACTTTTTCAAACTTCAATACAATCATATCACAGTAAACCCACTTCTAACCCACCCCCAGTTTAATCCTCTATCCAAACACCAAAACCCAAAAATAGGTTACATGCTACCAGTTTAACCCACCTAAACCCACATACCAAACACACCCTTAGAAATCCCATCTTACATTCTAAAATAGAATATACATATATAAGACATCAATTTCTATAAGACTATGATTTAAAGGCATAATTGTCATTAGAATTTGTCAACAATAAAGATCAATTGGTCGGTATACTTACAGAATTCTTAAACTTTGATATATTCACATATCTAAGATGATATCTAGACATTTTACAAATTCATCTATATTGATTGTATGGTATGAAAATTACCTTACTCCATGAATAAAATGTCGATAAATAAGGAGAAGAAAACTATATTTATCACTTATTTTTTATCACCAGCTTGATAATGATAAATAGGGGGAGAGTTTTTCGAGAATTTTGAACTTTTTTGTGGAAAGAACTATATATTCTTGAAAGTATTATTTAGCTTTTAAAATGGAGTATATACGATTTTATATTTCCAAAAACAAATATAAAGTTTTTTTAATTAATAAAAAGATGATATTATTATTATTGAAATTGGATTATTGATCAATCGACTATTTCTTTTATCTCGGTTAACTAACTCTAATTCCTTTAGTTAACTAACTTTCTCCTCAGTTGACTGAGTTTCTTTGCGAATGTTCTTAACTCAAGACTCCTTTTACTTTTATTTAATTAATCTTCGAATTTTCATACTTCAATAATCCACTTAATTTACCAGGGAATCAAAACTTATTCTCTAAGCTGAAATTTTCAAATTACTTGAATTGTACTATTTAGAAGCCACTTTAGACTTTTGATCCGAATCTACTAAGAATTAATAAGCTTATTAATATCAATAAATAAGATAATTTAGCCACTTATGCCAAGAAATAAATAGCATCTTTAAGCCATTGTTCAAATAAGTGTTTTTCTCAAGCTCAAGCACTCATTTTTCTCAACTTTAGAGACACCTTTTGGAACATCACAATTATTCCTTTCTTTAGATTGATAAATAATTATCTAGTAAGCTTGTGTGCAGAAAGTTAAGCACTAATAATATTCCTTTTAATGTTATTTGTCTTTATTTATGTGACTCCTGGCTTAATTCCCTATGACGAGAAGAAATCTCTTTAGACATGCCCATGAAAGAGATTTGTATAAGATACACATTGCCTTCATGATATCGTTCTCTCACACTTGTTTAATTGATAATAACTCTTGCCTTGCATCAATCAAACATGATACGATGAATTCATGGTAACATCATCACCATCGATGAATCCTTGTCAAAAGCAATAAAGGGTATTGTTGCGATGCGAACATCACCACGAGTTGGACCACAAAGGCCAAGGTTCATAAGCCATGATAGGAATCATTACCAATGAATCAAGATCTGGCACATCGGTCGTCTCGGCTCCTTCATAGGTGAAGGTGGCAGAGGAGATAGCCTATAAGCTTACCTTGAGGAAAAAAGTGCTTAGATTCGTAAATTTCGACGTGCCTCAACATCAAATACATAAATAATGCAAAAAAGAGAGGCGGAAAAGGAGAGAGGGTAGGAAAATAAGTTACAAATATGTGAACCCACCTTCTAGTTTGGCGGTAGAAGCACTCACACTCTAAAGATCAGGGTTCAACCCACCCCCTCCTCCCATCACTAAAAAAAAGTCAAAGTATATATCAAACAATACGTCACATGAACCATATTGGAGTAACTTACAATGCGAAAGAACTTCCAAAGTTCAATGTTGGAGTAGTTTTTTTTTAATATTGGTTAGAGCATATTACACTCCTACTTCGAATTTTATGCTCTTGAATTATTTTTTTAAAAAATAATAAATAAAAATTTGGGACTAGCCGTTTTAGGGTTTAGACGGCACATGAACCATGATCCAACAGCGGTCAATCCCCATCCAAAAATGTTACCCGTTGGTATCTACCGACCACTGTGGAAGATCCCACCGAAGCTCCCAAACCCACTCCTCTCCTCTCTCTCACCACTCCCGTGCAGCAACTCTCTGCTCTCCACCAACCAACACATTAACCTCGTCCTCAAGTTGGGCCTCCTCGACCATGCACTCCACCTGTTCGACCAAATGCCCCAGAGAGATGTGGTCACTTGGAACATGCTCATCGGAGGGCACGCACGCCACGGCCTCCCCGAGCCCGCGCTCGATCTCTACAAGAACATGGTCACCCACCAACGCGTCCAGGAGAGCCCCACGACCTTCTGCACCGTCCTCGCGCTCTGTGGCAGCTACGGGTTCCGCCGTGAGGGCCTCCAGGTCCATTCAAGGGTCGTCGGTTTCGGTCTGCAATCGAATCCCTTTGTCCAATCTGCGCTTGTTAATTTTTACATGAGGATAGGTTGGCCGGTGATCGCGCTGAAGCTGTTCGACGAAATGCCTGAACTGAATCTAGCTGTGTGCAATTCGGTGCTCAAGGAGATGCTGGAGATGGAATTGGGTGAGGAGACGGTGAGATTCTTCGGGTATATGCGATCGAGAGGTGTCTACGGGAATGGTGTGTCGTTGTGCTACTTAATCCGGTGTTGCATTGACAAGGAATTCGTGGAGGAAGGGAGGCAGCTGCATTGTTCGGTGGTTAAGCGTGGTTTTGTACCGATGAATGTGTACGTTTCGAACGCTCTGGTGGATATGTATTCCGGGTGTGGAAACTTGACCGATGCGAAGAGATGCCTTGCGGAGATTTGGCTGCAGGATGTAATTTGTTGGAACTCGATTGTTGTAGTTCATGCCAAAAATGGGCGTCTGTTTGAAGCGATGGAGTACTTTGGCATGATGCTACGATTGGGATGGAGGGCTTCGGTCAGATCATTAGTGGCTTTGCTGAATCTGTCTGGCAGGATCAGGGACCTTATGTTTGGAATTCAGATCCACGGGTTTGGGCTGAAATCAGGTCAACTTCATCGCGGTGCGCACTTCCAATCAGCGCTTATCGATATGTACGGGAAATGCAGGAAGATCAGGCGATCGGTTTTGGTGTTTGATGAGATAGCAGAGAAGGGTCTGGAGTGCTGCAACTCGTTGGTTACGTCGTTGATGCGATGTAATGCTCCGGGAGATGTTATTGAGATGTTTGGGATTGTTGGGGATGAAGGTGCTAGACCGGATCATGTGACGTTTTCAGCGGTGTTGAAGGCGCTGTCCACTTCTGCATTCGGGAGCCTCATTAGCTGCCAGGAGCTTCATTGCTGTGTTCTGAAATCAGGATTCCAGTACGAAATGGCAGTCTCCGCTTCGTTGCTTGATGCGTATTCAAAATGTGGCTGCATGGCTGTCGCACATCAGATATTCAACGATGCCCCAGCCAAGAACATTGTGAGCTTTACAGCACTTATCACAGGATATGCCCGGAATGGACTGGGAAGGTTGTGCCTAGAGTTGCTCGATGAGATGGTCCGGATGAACATCCAACCAGATGCAGTCACGATGTTGAGCGTGCTGACGGGTTGTGGCCATAGTGGACTGGTGGTGGAAGGGCAATCAGTGTTCCAATCCATGGAGGCGGTCTACGGTGTGGAGCCTGACCAGAGGCATTACTCGTGCATGGTCGACCTCCTTGGTCGGGCTGGAATGATAGAAGAGGCAATGAGCATTGCCAAAGTGGCACCAACACGAAATCACCCAGGGATGTGGAGTTCGCTGCATCGTTTCTGTCAAGTACACAGAAATGAGACAGCCCGTAAAATTGACACAGTGGTTAGAAATAAATTGGAGTCGGAGTCACACTTGCAGTTTAGGGGGATCCCCTCTGAGGGGAACTCTGCGACAGAGGAGTTTAGTCAAGATAGAGGAACTGGGTGCAGTTTAATTCAGGTTGGTGTTGCGCAGTAGTAAAAAGGGACACCAAGAATTTGCTTGATTCAGTTGAACAATTGATTGAAGATTGAATGCTGTATATTGTGGGAGCTCAGGATCATGTGATCAACAAAGACTTGGCACATGTCCACTAGTAGGGAGGGGAGTCCATCATCAAAGAAAAGGGTTTAAGAAGCATATTTATCTAACAAGATCAAGCTTTGCAACTATGAGAGTTCTGCGGAAAAATGAACATACTCACTCTATGAAAGATTGTGGTGAAAACACAAACATATATCGATAACAATGTCTATGGCAGGTGTAAACATGCAGACCAATGCGAGGAGAAGCCACGATGCAGACCTGTCAACCTTGCTGTTGAGAATAGTGAAGGATTGAGTCAATTAAATAATTAGATCTTGTGGAAGATACATCTTGTGGAACCCGATATCCAATAACCATACCTTTTCTGTCCACCATCCCAATTAGTTGTCTATCCAGATAGCCGATCGCATTCAAAACCAGTGGATCAATCGAAGTTCATAATTACTCTATAGGCTCCGACCCTCAACGAACATCTCCTGAGGCTCTGTCCCGAGTGCCACCATTTCATCAGGCTTGCCCACGAATTCATCTCTTGAGGCTCCCTCCTTGATCACGGTCAACCACCTTCCCTCCCGATCATTCGGAGGAGAATTTCCTGCACTGACCATGCTCATCCCCTTTTTGCGAACATTTCCTGAGGTGCCATATGTTTAGTCCCACATCTCCTATCATGAGAGAGTTGGGTGTGAGTGGGGCCTATATAAAACCTTGTAATATAGGTTTCAGTGAGAATAATCAATGAGATACCATGGCTGCTTTGCCGTTTCTCCCATGGAGCAGGATTGATCTCCTAACTGTCTTGAACTACGTAAAAACCAAGTTTTGGTATTGTGTTTGCTGCACAGATATCTTTATTTCAGATTTTACCACTTGCTATTCTAAATCATCCAAAAAATCTGTCACCATGGGAATCTACAAACCCATCAGGTTGTCCATACTCCTGCTGCACTTATAAAGGTAAATCGTGCTCTTAGAAATTCATAGAAGCATCCCCTACTTTGAATATGCTCGATGTGTTTTACTAAGATGTGCAGTTGTTTTCACTTATCACGTGCACAGGAATGAGGATCTCTGAGGATCGTGGCAGTGGTTCCGATGGGCTTTATATTCACACTACGGGGCATGGGCAACCTAAGTGATGCTGAAGGAAACATTTGAGTGCAAGAGGCGCAAGGGATCAAGGTTTGCTCTGGACACTGTACAGAACTCCAGGAAGACATGTCGATTATATGAGAAGAATAGTAATCCATGATCAATTTAAAACTCATTACACTTGCAATGCATGATCAAGGGAGAATGTGCCCACTTGGAGATGATCAAGAAATCTATGAAGAGAATAGGCGCAGCTGTTCAGGCATACGAGCACACATGCAATGTAAATGCCATGGGTTGGCAGCTCTTTCTGTGGAGTTCCTCTGTCAGCAACCTGCAAACTATTTCCTACATGCTGAGATGGTTTAATCTCCATAACATCCGGAGCCTTCAACTGCACAGACAGTTCAATGCCTATGACAATGAAATCTGGTGGGCACCTGGTTCTTGTATTAATGATTGCAGTTTGAGCGTTTCTGGATAAATTTCAGGGGCTTCGAAACTAAGCAAAATTCTATCTTCTGAAAGAAACTTCTGCAGAAAGAAAGGATGACCTGCTGCAAGTGAAGTTGGATTAAAGATGTGGATAGACACAATGGTATGCACCTGCACAAGGGAAACAAACACTTACCGATAAATGAAGGCAAGACTTCCACACTGGCTCCAGCTGCTACAGAAATCCATTGTGCTGTAAGTAGAATTCAGCATACAGGTGAGCAGTTGAGAGTAAAATTTCCCGAAAAACTTGTGCATCAGTGACAGTGGCCATTCCACCTTCTCTTGGATCTCAGAAAAGATGATGGTTAAGATAGTAGTTAAAATTTCTGCCATTGTAATGAAGATGTCCAACGAGCATTGCCCCATGTTAGACATCTGTAAAAAAGGCGAGGGAGGCCCCATGAAATCGTGTGTCATTGCCATAGTAATGAGTTAATAGCATGAATAGGTCCACCTTATTGGATATGCTGCCTTTTCTCGTCAATTTTGCCAGAATTTAAGCGTTTGTTAACCCTTTATTTACTCCCATGCCTACACATCTCAACAGGCACTCTAGAATTATTGTGATGCGACTATATTCAGGAAGGTACATTATTGCGCAAATAAGAAATGTCATTATATTGGATGTTGGCATGAATTCTCACAGGCATGATGCATGCGAGCTACTATACCACGGAGAATACAATATTTAGCATGAGAATTCCTTCACCTATAGGGAAAAACCACATGGGTGATGGAGTGGTCACCTCTTATGATCCACAAAGAGATCCCTACAGTGGTAGAAGTTACATAAGAGGTGACCACTCCAACAGTCCCCAAGGACTCCACGAGTACAACATAGGGCATCGCACAACCTCAGCCAACATCGAGGATGATAGATACATTCATTGAGCATTCATCCTACACATGGTCTACAATAACCACATGATTCTAAGCATACTACCGTTATTCAAGGCATGCTACTTTGCATAATATGATCTAAATCAATAAAACATAACTCTTTATATTGCAAGTAAGCATTGGCATAAAGAAAATGTCAAATTCTGAAGTAACATCCGCGGGATATAATGGAGGGAGCGCTTGATTATTTTCATTTGGCTTAATCCCGAAGTTGGATGAGTCCAGCTATTGCAAGGCTGTTCCTAATGCATGCATTCTGCTATAACTGAAGCTTGAATAACATTATTGTCTGTTCTTATATTATGGTGAGCATTATCATCGGAATTCCTGATGAGATTTTTTTCAATGAAAATGCACATGATATGTGGACCTCTCTGAAGGCCACATATGGACATGATCAAACTCATGTCAAGTGTTTTAAACTTATTATAATATGGTGAATCTCAAACAAACAGGGTGCCCATTAGCCTAATATTTCTCAGCTAAATCATTCCTTTGAGAAACATAATGCGTGCATTTTAGGATGTAAATCTCCTAACAATAAAAGTACCGCAAACACATGGTGGTCATGGTATGTCTTGCCAAGCTTGACCCGAGCTATGATGTGGCCATACTCCACACTCCCCACGTTGGAGGAGGTATATAACAAACTAAGCATTCTAGTGGTTATTTACAACAAAGCCACTTAGGATATTCGTGGACAAACTACCTCCCCTGCTGCACCTTCAGGATGTCGAGGACGTCGTACGTATCAAGGACATGGGCTCAGTCATAGCATGCAAAACAAGGATGTGGTACAGCACAGTGCACATTCTGTGGGGAACTTGGGCATACTAAGAGTGCTTACTAGTCTAGGAATGATTATCTCCCTAGTGCTCGAGCTATCACCACTACAATAACAACTAATATGTGATAGTCACTAAAGGGACTTTGATGATATGATACATCAACTCGACTTGCTAACCTCTTGCGACTCTACTCGCTACCAATAAGATGATCACCCTGATACAACCACTGCAATACTTTAGGAGTCTTTTTTGGTGTTGCTAAATTTGAATCTAATACTGATTAGTTAGTCCATAGCAGGGCCTTCCACTCATCTAACCCTTGTTTGGAAACACTTCAGAAAGCAATGAAAGCAATAATACATCCGAGAAGATCAGAAGATCTACATGCAAAGAAAACAACCTATGCAAACACATGAGACAAGTATGCCTGTAGAGGATGTACAACTATTTGATGGGAGATTATCCCATGTCATTGGATGAGAGGAAGTTAACTCGAGACCTAACATCAAGTTCACCCATGTTGTATTTGTTCTCAAATTCTTAATCAACTTAATATTCGTTAATCAGGTTCATAGATAACTCTACTATTGAGCTATCTTTGACGATACCTCATTTATTTTTCATGATATTGTAGAGATAGTTATTAGTCTGCGATGTTATTTTAGTTTCTTTATGTACCTCTCATGTAATTTACCCAAGGGCTCTCTCCCTATATAAGAGACCCAAGGGCTCTATGGAATAATCATCTGAGTATTCTAACATGGTATCAGAGCCATAACCCTAACCCTAGGGTTCTCCACCGCCGTCCCCCCCCCCTCTCTCGCCGTCTAGGGTTTCGAACCCTACCTCCCGCCGCCGCCTAGGGCTCGCTGCCTCCTCGCTGCCCTCCGCAGCCCCCAGCGGGCTCCTCCAGCAACCAGCCCTCCCTCCCAGCGGGCTTCCAAGCCCCCCAGCGGGCTTTCCAATCGCCGCCAGCCCCTGCCAGCGGGCTTCCACCGCCGCCGGGGCCCTCCTCGACCAGCCGCCAGCCCCTGCCGGGCCTCCCCATCGCCGCCAGGCCCTCATCAGCCGACGCCGGGCCCCTCCACCTGCTGTCCAGCCGCTGATCGTTCCTTGACAGCCGTTATTTTTGCCAAGTAGAGGCTTCCAAGGCCTCTACTCGGTGCCGCGTTCTCCCTAGGACTCGGCGTTATGTTTGATTCAAGTGCATAATCGTCTACCTATGCACTTGGATCCTACAAGGTCTTGGTAGACAGTTTTCTCTTGATCTATCAGTAGTTGCTCTTCTCCGGCGTCATGTCAGATCAGAAGCTTGATATGCCCGCCATAGGTGCCTTCAAAGGTTCGGCACCAATCGTCAAGATGGACGGGACGAATTACGAACTGTGGGCGATGCAGTTCCTCAGTCTCATGAAGTCGTGTGGTAAGAAGCATATTCTTACCGAGGATGAACCGCCGGAGAAGACAGGGATCTATGCCTCATGGGAGGCGGATGATGCGTACGCCAAAGTGTGGCTCTCAGGTACGCTCACGACGGAGATAGCGAACGATGTCCTTCACCAACCCACCGCTAAGGCGATGTGGGATATTTTGGCTATGACGTACTCTCAGGTCCGCAATGAGACGAAGATGCTCCAGTTGCAGCATGATATATTTACCACGAAGCAGAATGGGAAGCCTCTTCATTCCCTGTACACGTCGCTTCGTGGCATGTTCGAGAAGCTCTACAGCACTATTCCGCTTACAGCCACACCGGAACAGCAGAAGACGTTCCGCAACGCCACTATGGTTGGCGTATTACTCGCTGCCCTAGATCCGGAGTACGAGGCAGCACGCGCCCAGATACTGGCAGATGCTACCATCCCACCGATGGAAGAGGTATACAGAAGGCTCAGTCGTGTACCCGTTCCATCCAGTACAGCGACTGCGACTCCGTCAGCAATGGCAGTTTCCAGGGGACGTGGTGGTTCGTTCTCGTTTCGTGGCAGAGGAAGTGGTGGACGTGGACGTGGAGGCCGCATACGTTCTACGTGCTCGTACTGCCGCCGCACTGGTCATTCAGAGGATACATGCTATTCCAAGCATGGTTTCCCTCCCTCTGCACGAGTAGCTGATCATGTTCAGGGTCCACCCGCATCTACTCCAGATCACAGGTTCGAAGAATTGGTGGCACGACTTCGGGATATTATGCCACAATCTTCTTTATCAGAGGGTGCAGACGTTTCTGATGTTGCGGCTTCGGCGTCAGCCAGTACATCGGCCTCAGCCAGTGCTTCAGGTAGCCCTTCAGTCTCACTTCATAATCATGACCTAACAGGATGGATTGTTGACTCTGGAGCTACCCATCACCTATGCCGTGAGAAAGATATTCTGCAGTCCTACAGAGCTGTTCAGCCAGGTCGCTCTGTACTTATTGCTGACGGTACTCACTCTCCTATCATTGGTCAGGGGGAGACAGCTCTGCTACCTTCTATGCACTTACAGAATGTGCTACATGCTCCAGAATTCTCTATGAACCTCTTATCTATTAGTCAGATTACACGTGATTTGCACTGTCGTGCTATTTTTGATCCATCGTCTGTTATTTTTCAGGACATACTGACGGGCAGGGTGATTGGCTGTGGTTCTGAGCACAATGGCCTTTATCGTCTCGTTCATAGCTCCTACGCTGGCGTCTCCTTGCATAACCAGGCCTCTGTTTCTCCGTACACCTGGCATCTTCGGTTCGGTCATCTACCACTGCAGAAGATGCGTCATCTCCTGCCTCAGATATCCCCGAGTTCCTCTTTTCGGTGTGAAGCTTGTCAGTTAGGGAAGCATCATCGGTCTAGCTTCCCCAGTCGTCAGAGTCGGAGCAGTAGCTCCCCGTTTGAATTATTTCATATAGATATTTGGGGTCCAAGTCGTGTCCCGGATCACCAGGGGCACAGGTTCTATCTAGTTGTAGTTGATGATTTTTCCAGAGTGTCGTGGACCTTTCTTCTCAAAAATAAATCTGAAGCAGGAAATGTTCTCCAAAATCTAATAAATGAAGTTCAGAATGTTTTTTCCTCTACTGTTAAGTATGTGCGTACAGACAATGCCTTGGAGTTCTGCACTCGCTCTCTTGCTAGCTTCCTTTCATCTAAAGGCATTGTTCACCAAACCACATGTGCCTACACCTCTCAACAAAATGGGGTTGCCGAACGAAAACATCGACACTTTCTTGACATTGCACGCACTTTACTTATTCAGAGTTGTGCCCCATTATCCTTTTGGGGTGATGCTATACTTACAGCATGTTATCTGGTCAATCGAATGCCTACAACTGTTTTGGGGGAAAAGTCTCCAATCTCTGTTCTCTTTCCTGACAGAGATTTATTTACACTAACACCTCGGGTATTTGGCACTGTCGCTTTTGTTCACCGCTTATCTCCGGGGCTTGATAAGCTATCCCCTAGGGCTATCAAGTGCGTTTTCGTGGGTTACTCCAGGACACAGAAGGGGTACCGTTGCTATGATCCTGTCAATGACAAGTACTATGTGAGTGCAGATGTTACTTTTTTCGAACCAGTCATGTACTTCTCCCCTGCAGGTGACAGGTTGGTCTCCTCCACATCATCAGACTCCCAGATCTATGTTCCACCACCTCCAAGCCTTGGTCCGTCCTCTACTCCACCATCATCAATATCAACACCACCACCACCATCTCCGCCACCACCACCACCACCGCCAGTTGTTCCTCTCACTAAGTTCTATACGAGACGCACAGGCCCTGCTCAAGCTACATCTCAACCATCCAGCACGCCTCAGGTATGTTCTGATATTAATGATGGGTTAAATAATGCACATGTGCAGGAGCTTTTACCACAGGAGGATGACCAACCGGTCAGCACTGTTTTGGATGACTTGGACCGGCCCATTGCTCATAGGAAACAGCGAAGACAGTGTGCCTCATATCCCCTAGCCTCTCATGTATCCTTTCATCGACTCACTGGGGATTTCCAGAAGTTTGCCACAGCTGTATCATCCGTTGAGATTCCACGGACATATCAGGATGCCATGAAGACTGAATGCTGGCGTTTAGCAATGGAAGAGGAGATGCGTGCATTGCAATCCAGAGGGACTTGGTCTCTGGTCCTTATTCCTCCAGGTGCGTCTGTTGTGAGCTGCAAGTGGGTCTTTACAATCAAATATCATGCAGATGGTCGTCTTGACAGATACAAGGCCAGGCTTGTCGCACGAGGGTTTACACAGACATATGGGGTAGACTACTTGGACACTTTTTCACCGGTGGCGAGACATTCTACCCTTCGCATTCTTCTATCGGTTGCAGTGGTACGTGACTGGCCCATATTCCAGCTTGATGTTAAGAATGCTTTCTTGTATGGTGATCTACAGGAGGAAGTCTACATGCAGCAGCCACCCGGGTTTGCTGTTGAGGGGAGTCACAGAAGGTGTGTAGACTTCATAAGGCTATCTATGGCCTTAAGCAGAGTCCTCGTGCGTGGTTCCAGAAGCTATCCCAGCTTATTGAACGACAGGGTTTCAGAAGATCAAATGCGGATCACTCACTGTTTGTCCGGAAGACCCCTAGAGGTACCATCGTTGTTATGGTATATGTTGATGACATACTGGTTACTGGAGATGATGCACAAGGGGTTGAGATGACCAAGTCTATGTTGGGCAGCCAGTTCACTACAAAGGATCTAGGCACAATACAGTATTTTCTGGGGATAGAATTTGCAAGAAATGCACAAGGAATGGTGATGAATCAGAGGAAATATGTCACAGATTTGCTGGTAGAAACAGGAATGACTGGATGCAGACCTTCAAGTACACCCATGGACCCAAGCATGAAGCTGTACGATGAGGACACTGGGGAGGTGGACAAGAGAAGGTACAGAGAAATGGTGGGCAAGCTCTTATACATCACTATAACTCGACCGGATATTGCACTTGCAGTAAACCGGGTGAGTCAATTTATGGAGCAGCCGAGGCAAGTACATATGGACGCATTGTACATGATATTGAGATATCCGAAGTCTTCTCCAGGCACAGGGTTGCTGTTCAAGAAAGCCACAGATTTGTCTATTTCAGCCTGCGCAGATGCGGATTATGCAGGATGTCCACGAGATCGTAAGTCTACTTCTGGATTTGCTGTCTTTGTGGGAAGCTCTTTAGTCTCCTGGAAAAGCAAGAAGCAGACTGTTGTGGCAAGATCCAGTGCCGAATCCGAGTACAGGGCCATGGCACAGGCAAGCACAGAAATGATGTGGGTTAAAGCAGTTCTAGAAGATCTGAATGTTGAAGTTCCCTTGCCTATGAACCTGCAATGTGACAATCAGGCAGCGTTATTCATTGCCAACAATCCAGCCTTCCATGAGAGAACAAAACATATAGAGGTGGATTGTCATTTCACTAGGGACATGATTCAGAAGGGCTTCATCTCCACGTCCCACGTCAGTTCAGAGGATCAGACAGCAGACATATTCACGAAGCCATTGCTCAGAGGACCTTTCCAGAGATGTTCTTCCAAGCTGAGCATGATAGATATCTATGCTCCATCTTGAGGGGGAGTGTAGAGATAGTTATTAGTCTGCGATGTTATTTTAGTTTCTTTATGTACCTCTCATGTAATTTACCCAAGGGCTCTCTCCCTATATAAGAGACCCAAGGGCTCTATGGAATAATCATCTGAGTATTCTAACAGATATCCTGACTGGGAGGATGACTGGTGCAGGCCATGAAGAAGGGGGAGGTTATCACTTGGTCCGATCCAGTTGCTAATGCTTTCTCAGGAGTACAATTTTCTCCTTCTTTAGATGCTCTATGAGCCCGCACTTAGGTCATCGCTCTCATGAGAAGCTTTGATGGTCCCTAGTTCCCTCCAATTGTCAACTTAGATTGTAAGGCCTACCGACTGGGAAAACATCACTAGAGTTCATTTCCTTCTTCTGGTACTATTCATCCGATAGTTTTGTTTGAGTTGTCCACCTTGGTGTCTGGGATCCAATCGATATTATCTTGTTCTCACTTATGACTTATCCCTTGTCTCAAGTTTTTTTTCCCTCAAAACTCATGATGTTAATTCCATTATTGTTAAGTTTTTAAGAAATAAAAACTCAATTTAATGGCAATGTGAAATCCCTTGACTCTGATAATACTAAAGGGATTTTTTTTACAAGACTTGCAGTTTCCTTCTCCTTCAGAGAGATTATACACTAGACTACTTGTGCTCAGATCTGATAACATAATGGGGTCGTCAAGTGAAAACATCAATATCTTCTTGATATTACATGCACCTTATATATTATCATGTCTCCAATTCACATTTGGGGGATGTATTTCTCTCTCCCGACTTTCTCATAAATCGCATGCCCTCTACCCCTATTAATGAACATGTCCCAATTGAGGTTCTCGAATCTCTACCTTGGCAAGGGGATTTTCCCAGTTCCTCCCGCAGTGTTTGGGTATGCTGCCTTTGTCTTCATTATTCATCCTGAGTGAGACAAGTCAACAACGAGAACAATCAAGTGCATTTTCTTAGGGTATGCAACATAAGGGATACCGTTGCTACAACCCAAGGTTACATAAACACTATATTAATGCAGATGTCACATTCTTTGAGTCAATTCTATTCTTCAATGGTACGGGTACCCATGTGTCTCTGTCTCCTATTATCTCTGATACTGCTTTGATACCTATTGTTATTTCGTAGGACACTTGGTTTAGCCTTAAATATCAACAGAGACAACCCCTTTTTGAGCCAACACCTACTCCTCCTACCAAGTTGAGTTTCGCAACATTTTCCTGAAGGGATCTCCGAGAAATACAGAAGATGGTCCTTGATCCGAAGTAAGCGTCTGCTACAATTTCCCAAAGAGGACCATTTGGACATAATTAGTTGAAAATTGAACAAAAAGTGGACACAATGAAAATTGTTGGGAAAAGCAAGCAATCTATTATTCCAGGGAACCTTAGTCTCTCATATATAAAGAGAGACCTCACGGGTAAAATACATAAGAGTCCAGAAAGTAAACCGTGTAAACATATATTATTCACTTATGTACTTTTTTGTTATTTTCTGTTCCTGTCGTACTCTTTATGTAATTTACCCATAGGCTACTCTCCTATATAAGAGATCCTAGGGCTGATGGAATAAACAAGTCCTTTCATTTTCCCAACATGGTATCAGAGCGATGGTCCTAGACCGGAGTTCTCGAACCAAAGAAACCCTAACCCTATCCCCACCGTCGAGCTCCTCTCCCTCCGAGCACCGCCGACCTCGTGCCTCGGCTTCCAGCACTCGCGCCTGCGCCTCCTACGCGTGCTTCGCCTGCGCCTCCCACGCGCATCGCCTGCGCCGGTGCCTCCTGCGCGCGCTTCGCCTGCGTCTCCCGCGCACATCGCCTGCGCATCTCGCGTGCGCCTGCTTCGCGCGCGCTGTGCGCATCATGCGCGCTCCTTCTCCTGTGCGCCTCACGCCTGCTTCGCGTGATCTGCGCATTCCGCGCACTGTGCGCTAGGCGAGCACGTGCTCCTAGCGCCCTTGCTCCTAGGACTGAGTTCTGTGAGCCCTAGTTCAAGACTTGCGCGCGTGTTCTAGGTTTTGGATCTGTACGTGATCTCCTAGGGTCTCGATTCTCGTGCAGACAGGACCCTAAGTCAAGCGAGCGCGACTCCAAAGTAATGGGTTTGGTTGCCTGAAGTCTACACAAACAACCAAACCCGTCTATGTCCGTGTAGACGATCATATCTCCAGTCTACCACTTCAGTCTTCTGTTATAAGTATGTCAGAAAGCAAGGTAGATATTCCATCTATAGGCACCTTCCGAGGTCCAGCGCTGATTGTGAAGATGGATGGTTCGAACTATGAACTGTGGGCTATGCAGTTCATGAGTAGTCAACCGGTAAGAAGCACATTCTTACTGAAGAAGAGCCTGCTGAGAAGACTGGAGTTAATGCCTCGTGGGAGGCAGATGATGCATATGCCAAAGTATGGCTATCTGGAACTCTGGCAATCGAGATTGCTAATGATATTCTTCATCAACCCACAGCCAAAGCAATGTGGGATATTCTGGCTGCCACATATTCTCAAGCGAAGAATGAGACAAAGATTCTGCAACTCCAGCATGACATATTCACTATCAAGCAGAATGGACGTCCTCTACACTCACTGTACACATCTCTACGAGGAATGTACGAGAAGCTGTATAGCTTCATGCCCCTGACAGCCACACCAGAGCAACAGAAGACCTACCGAAATGCTACTATGGTAGGAGTTTTCCTCGATGCCATTGATCCTGAGTATGAGGCAACACGGTCCCAGATCTTGGCAGATTCTACTATTCCTCCGATGGAGGAAGCCTTTCACAGATTGAGCCGGATCACTGTTCCTTCTACGGCCACGAATCAGACTGCTTCAGCCATGGCTGCCAACAGAGGCCGTGGAGGTCACCATCATCAGACCCGTGGCCGTGGCCCTCGTGGTAGAGGAGGCCGTGTTCGGCCAACGTGTACCTACTGCCATCGCACCAGACATACTGAAGATACATGCTACTCTAAGCATGGATTTCCTACATCAGCACGAGTCGCTGAGCAGATAGAGCCTCTATCTGCTGCCTCTTTAGATCAGCGCTTTGATGATCTTGTTGCCCGTCTAAGGGGCATTATTCCTCCATCTGGCCCAGCACCCACTACTGAGAACCAGTCTGATGTTGCCGCATCCGCCTCTGCATCTACAAGTGCATCAGGTAGCACACATGCCTTTACTAGTAGTGAATCAGATACTTTAGCATGGATTATGGACTTTGACGCCACACATCATCTATGTGGCGATCAAAGTCTACTTTCAGGGTACAGACAAATCCCTCCATGTCGGAAAGTGGTTATTGCCAATGGTACACATTCCCGATTACTGGTCAGGGGGAGATTAGACTGACATCATCTATGCAGCTCAAGAATGTGTTACACGTACCTGATTTTTTAATGAATTTATTGTCTATCAGCCGAATTACAAAGGATTTACAATGTCAGGTGATTTTTGATCCATCTTCTCTCGTTTTTCAGGACATCCGTACGGGCAACGTGATTGGACGTGGCTATGAGCAAGGAGGCCTCTATCGCCTCAGTCAGACTTCTTTTGCTGGAACCTCATCTCTACCCACTAGACCCGTCTCCCCTCTGCTGTGGCATCTGCGCTTTGGACATCTACCGCTTCAGAAACTGCGTCGTGTGTTACCCCAGGTTTTGCCTCACACATCTATCTAATGTGAGGCGTGTCAGTTGGGAAAGCATCATCGGTCTACCTTTCCCAGTCGTCAGTGTCGGAGTAGTACCTCCAAGTTTGAGTTATTTCACATTGATATCTGGGGTCCAAGTCGTGTTCCTGATCATCAGGGACACATGTTTTATATAGTTATTGTGGATGACTTCTCTCGTGTGTCATGGGTGTTTTTGTTAAAGAATAAATCTGAAGCAGGGAATATTATCATCAATTTTCTTAATGAGATTCATAATGTCTTTTCTGCATCTGTTAAAATTGTGAGAAGTGATAATACCCTGGAATTGTGTACTCATGTCCTATCCAGTTATTTCTCATCCCAAGGGATTATCCACCAGACATCCTGTGCATATACCTCCCAACAGAATGGGATCGTCGAAAGGAAACATCGCCACTTACTGGATGTAACCAGGTCACTCCTTATATAGAGTCATGCTCCTCATTCTTACTGGGGTGACGCTGTTCTTACAGCATGTTACCTAATCAATCGTATACCATCATCTGTTCTAGGTGAAAAGATCCCTTTCTCCCTTATCTTCCCTGGAAAAGAACTATTTTCCCTTACTCCTCGTGTGTTTGGTTCGGTTGCCTTTGTACGCCAGTTGTCTCCTGGGACTGACAAGCTCTCTCCTAGGGCTGTCAAGTGTGTTTTCGTTGGGTACTCCAGAACTCAGAAGGGGTACAAGTGCTATGATACATTGCGCAGGCGGTACCTTGTCAGTGCAGATGTTACATTTTTTGAATCTGTTATGTATTTTTCAGCCTTAGGTGATCAGTTGATACCTCCAGCTAATACTGATGCCATTTACATGTCACCACCACCACAATCACCACCATCACCACCACCACTACCACAAGAATCGTTACCATCTTCTACACTTCCTATTACTATACCAGTTTCACTATTACCATTTCATTATACCCGCAGGCCTGCTTCTTCTCATGGTCATTGCTCATCACCTAGCTCGCCTAAGGTATGTCATGAGGATATTACTATTGATGGATCTGATGATTTTTCTGAGCAGGACGTGTCACAGAGACCAGAAGAGGACACAACTGATTTAGATGTTCCTATTGCTACACGAAAGTCGAAGCGGAGCTGCGCATCATATCCTTTAGCAGCCTCTGTTTCATTTGAACGATTAACTGGAGATTTCATGAACTTTGCCGTCACATTGTCAGCAGTAGCTATTCCACGGAATTATCAAGACACTCTGAAGGATAGTAGATGGCGTCTAGCAATGGAGGAAGAAATGGAATCACTTCAGTCTAGAGGAACTTGGAGTCTGGTTCCTATACCTGCTGATGTGTCCCCAGTGAGCTGCAAGTGGGTATTTACAGTCAAGCAGAATGCAGATGGCAGTATTGACAGATACAAGGCGCGTCTTGTTGCTCGTGGCTTTACACAGACATATGGGGTGGACTATCTTGATACATTCTCGCCAGTGGCCCGCCATTCCACTCTACAGATCCTGCTGTCAGTTGCGGTCACTCGTGAGTGGCCACTATATCAGTTGGATGTGAAAAATGTATTCTTATATGGCGACTTACAGGAGGAAGTCTACATGCAACAACCACCTGGTTTTGCTGTTGAGGAGGAGTTCCCAAGGTGTGCAGACTTCATAAGGCTATCTGTGGCCTTAAGCAGAGCCCCAGAGCATGGTTTCGGAAGCTCTCAGACCTCTTTGAGAAACATGGATACAAACGTTCTAATGCTGATCATTCCTTGTTCGTGCAAAAGACTTCCAGAGGTATTATTGCAATCATGGTCTATGTAGACGACATTTTAATTACAGGTGATGATGAACAAGGAATAAAGGAGGCGAAAGAAATGCTGGGTCGTGAATTTGTTACCAAGGACCTTGGAGTTCTTAGATATTTTCTGGGACTGGAGTTCGTCAGAAATCCGTCTGGGTTGGTAATGTCTCAGAGAAAATATGTCACTGACCTGTTGAGTGAAACATGAATGCTTGGTTGCCGACCTGCTACCACACCGATGGACCCTAGTATGAAGCTATATGATGATGATACATAGGAGGTGGATAGGAGAAGATACAGAGAACTGGTGGGCAAACATACCCCTCAGAGAGGTGTAGCTTCTCAAACATACCTCCTCCTCGACCACGACCACTTCTACCTCTGAAATGGGAGTAGCCTCCTCTGCCGCGAGAAGAAGCCATGGCTGAAGGTGTTGGAACTCCACCATGAGATATGGAGAGTCTGCTCAACCTGCGATAGGCCTCTTCCATAGGTGGTATGGTGGCATCTTTAAGGATTTGTGCTCGGGCGGCATCATACTCCGGATCAAGGGCTGATAGAAACACTCCAGTCATCACCGAGTCCCTGTATGCCTTCAGCTGTTCTGGTGTAGCTGTCAATGGGATGTACCCGTGTAGCTTCTCAAACATACCCCTCACCGAGTCCCTGTATGAAGAGGACGCTCGTTCTGCTTCGAGGTAAAGATGTCATGCTGGAGTTGTAAGATCTTGGACTCGTTCTTCGCCGGAGAATATGTGGCTGCCAGGATATCCCACATAGCCTTCGCAGTGGGTTGACTTAGAATGTCGTTGGCTATTTCCATGGATACGGTACCGGATAGCCAAACACGGGCATAAGCATCGTCAGCCTCCCATGAGGCGTTAACCCCAGTCTTGTCAACAGGTTCCTCTTGTGTGAGGATATGCTTCTTGCCATTGCACTGCATAAGACTCATGAACTACATGGCCCACAGTTCATAGTTCGTACCGTCCATCTTCACAACAGGTGCTGGACCTTTGAAGGCACCCAGAGACGGAAAATCTACCTTGTTGTCTGACATGACGACAACAATAACCTGTAACTGGGGTTACACAACCAGACGACAATGTCTACTTGTACATAGACTCAAACCACAACTCCCTCCATACTCTGAGGGTTTCTCTGACCAGTTTAACTACTATAGAGAACTAGTACGTCACCAGCGGTCCTGCGCATAGAACATGTACATCCAACGAAGCACGGCTAGGGCGTATAAAGCACACAGACATGGATTGCTTTGCACAGGACTGCGTTACAAAAAAAACTGCGTCACGCTGGGAGTTACCTCGTGCTGCCTCACGCAGGTGGTAGTACGCAGGTGTAGCGCGTGCTAGTACGCAGGTGGTAGCCCCGTAGATCGTTGCAGGCGTCTCGCGATCAAGGACTAGCACGTAGGGCTAGCACGTACGTTGCAGGCGAGACTCAGGCGTCACCGGGAGCACAAGTAGGGCTAGCACGTAGGGAGAGCCAAGGCGTCGTCTCAGGCGCCGTCGATCGAGGACTCAGGCGGCGTCGATTTGCCTCGCCAGGAGCTCCAAGGCATCGCCTCGCGAGAGCTAGCACATAGGGCTAGCGCGTGCAAGGGCGATCAGCGCACAGGGGCGATCAGCGCACAGGGGCTAGCGCGCGCAAGGGCGATCAGCGATGGTGGGTCGGAGTCGGCGCTGATCTCGAGAGAGAGAAAGGGCGGCGCGTGGGGTAGGGATAGGGTTAGGGTTTCAAGAACTCCGGCCTAGGACCGTCGCTCTGATACCATGTTGGTAGGGAATAAAATGAGATGAAATTTATCTAACCCTAGAGCTCTCTTATATAGGAGAAAAGCTCTATGGGTAAATTACAGAAAAAGGACAATTAAGAAAAACAAATAACATAACATAATTACTCTAACACGCCTATTGTGTTGTAGCAGGGTAAATGGATCCTGGAGGAGATCCATTTACCCCATCCAGTGTTTAGTACCACATCGTCCAGTGGTGGGACTTGGAGGCTCTGGAGAGGCTATATAAGGAGCCCCAGACCTCCTGTACTCATTGAGAAAAAGCAATGCATAGCATGCCCCTTTGAGGGCTTCTCCTGTGGTTTCATCCCGCTCCTAACGGAGTAGGGTCCCACATAAAATCCCGCTGTTCTTTCTTTTTGTTATTTATCTTTTTCCATGTTATGCTTCCGCTTCCGATTTTCTAACAGCAATAAAACCCGACGTTTAAACGTCGATTGTAGCAACTAAGCTCGACAGATAAACATTTAAACATCGAAAACGTCCCATATAAATGTCGATTTTGGTATCGATGGTTATACTGCACACAGGCAGCGATTGCATTTGCTATATTACTAATCACACCAATAATACGGCCCACTTGTTCCTCTCTGCTTACTTACATATAGCAGCAATAAATAAAAACTATAGTTATGTTGTTAGATAACTTCTGTTTCATTTATTATTGTACTTCTATCACAAATGCAACAGAAGAACAGATCAGCATCAGACAAAGATTTGCATTTTCGTATTTGTGAAGACCTGTCTGAATTGGTCAAACTACGTACTTTTGAAATTGGGATGACAATGGATGTAGATTTGAAATAGCTCACAGCTGTTGCCTATAATCCTCAGATACCTATGGGTTTAAAGTATATGAACATAGAAGCTATTTACAGAAAAGAATGACATTCAAGTACAGAATATATTATATTACATCAGATGTGGCTAAGTTTGATATGAAAAAGGCAATTTAAAAATATGGATGCACCAGCCGGGAATCGAACCCAAGCCTGTACGGTGTCATTGTACTGTTTTAAACTAAGCTTTTTTTACTCATACATCTTTAAATTAAATAGTTTATAACATATAGTTCGAGTAATAAGGCAGTCATACCAAGAAAAACAGATTCCTCCCAATCCAACATCATTCTTCATGGTATTTGCTATTTCTTGAGTCATGTTCTTCACCTGCTCCATTTGCCTGCAAAGGATCATCTTTATACAAAAACATGCAGATTAAATAAAAAGGAATGCAACATAATTATGTGTGGATGGAGTTGCTCACTTGTGAACCTCCCGGTCACCTATTTCTTCTGTCATCCACCAAACTAGCCCTCTACGAGACTCCACTAAATACAAGCTGGGCTGTGATATCTCCCATCCATGTTTCTTCATAATTCTTATGCACCTGGAAGGATAAAAGTTTTCTGCTTTAGAGCATTGACTTCAACATATCCAGCAGAATCGTGTTGTTGAAATAATAATACTCACTCTCCCCCCCATCAAAATGTTGAAGTCCAATATCTTCATCTCATATGAAATGTACACATACTCAGCTACAATGTTAAGATGCAAGAACCGTTTTGCCAACCACCTTGTGTCAGGAGACAGGGATTCTGATCATTATCATATATTGCCAGCTTCAGCAAAATTGTGAAAAAAATCCTCACCATTTAGTTTGTTTAAGAGCATTCACGTGGATCGCTCGTTTTGACCACTCAAATCCATCTTATTCACTGGCTTTGTCGTGATAATGGAACAACATCTTTGTAAAGTTCTCTGAAAACTGCAGAATGAAGTGCACTTCAGTGGAATCTAATATATAAAAAATAACAAAATGCAGTGGACTGTTTACTATATGTGGCAGGTTAAATGACAAGATGTACTTTAATTTATGGCAACGAGTAAAGTATGAATTTGCAGGGATGTCTTACGCGGTAATTAAGAACTTATCTGCTTTCAGGTGACCACATTTATTCTCAGTATAAAATGTCGTAAAGGAGAAAATGCACAGTATCTGACTAATTACTCCAAGGTGTCTCTTCATTTCTCCAACATATTTAGATCTCTCGAGATGCATTAGATCAGTCCATTCTCCGGAGAATTGATTCGTCGAGCTTATGATGAATGAAAGACACCTAAAAAGAAGGCTTGCAAATACACAAGACCCTCCAGACCCACTTGGATTGTTGCTTCATTTGCTCACGTAGTGTTGCATGATTTAGTCTATCTGTAGACCATACTCCAAACAGAAGTTAGTCACTGCTGAAATAATACCTACAGTACTATCAAATAAATATTCAAGCAGTTGAACCAATGTTTCTGTTCAATTATGCAGAAGATGATAAACCTGTGAACTAAAATGTAGCTGATGCAAAAGATATTTTATCTCTCGCGACTACGGTGACCAACCATTGAAATGGTTCAAGATACGCTCCAGGTCTAGGGAACTCAACGTATATTTCTAGTCTTCCAACAAATATGATAAGGCTGGATATTTATTGGATAGAAACTTGTTGAGAACAAAACATGGATACGTATTAAGCAGTAGTAGATAACTGAATGTTTCCAGCATCAATTCAACTTAATTCAAATTTCAATGTACACTTCATCGTAAACAATTGGTCATATACGTATATCGAAATCTGTTGTTGGCTAAGTAATTTGAGAACCAACGTAAAAGCTTAGGACTCCTATACAGCAGAGATATCAAACACAATAATACAAAGCATACAAAGTCTGATCAAGATTAATATCCACAAAGCAGTAGTAGATCTTCATAAATTCTTATTGAAGAGGTGCTGAGTTCCTTGATCAATCTTAAGAAGCACATATCCCAATTGATTAAACAAGAGAAAGCATCTCAAACCAATTCTGATTTTATTAACATTCCATAAAACTATAAACAATGGGAAATTCTTGATGGGTTGTTGAGATATTTATGTTATTTTGTCCTTTTTCTATATTATTTATTTCTATTGTTTGGTTTCTGTAATTTACCCTTAGAGCTTTTTTCCTATATAAGAGAGCTCTAGGGTTAGATGGAATACAACTTTCGTTTCCCTTTCCACATGGTATCAGAGCAACGGTCCTAGATCGGAGCCTGTGCCCTAAGATACAATCCCCACCAAAAACCCTAGCCGCCCCGCCAAGGGCCCCACACGCATCGGTTGCTGTTGTCGCTGGTGTCTCGCACCTCCGCCTGTGCCTGCGACCTTCGTCGGTGTCCCGCGCCGCTGCCTCTCGCCCCAGTGCTCCCTATTGCACCCGTGCGCCATCGCCGTATCGCCCCCGTGCGCAGCCTGTTCCCTGCGTCGCCGCCCTATCTCCCAAGCGATGCCGCCCATGTGCAGCGTAACAACGTTACCTATTTGGGGGCCTCGTGCGAGGGTTGTGGTGTGTTGACGCTTCATCTCGAGAACTTTGGGTATCTATGGTGTGACGTTAACATCTAGAAACACCCTAGTTAACCTAAGGACTCTCTAGAAGGATGGAAGAGGTTGTGGTATCTGTCTACACCCACAACCATCTTCATGTATGTCAGTGTAGACGCCTGGTATCTCTTGTTGCTAGCCCAGTCTTGAAGATAGTTGTCATCATGTCTGACAACAAAGCAGAAGTCCCATCCCTAGGTACTTCAAAAGTACGGCACCCATTGTCAAAATGGATGGAACCAACTATGAACTGTGGGCAAGGTTGCAAAAGTCGGTAGTCGGTACTCGGTCGGTTGGGTCACTGTCTAAGGATTACTCGGCAATCGGACGACTACTTGGATTAAGTCGGACTTTAATCGGCTTTAAATTTTATGATTATTTTAAATATATAACTCATTTTTATACATATATTTACATAGATTTTGTACATTTTTATACTATCATAATAAAATAAAAAAGTAATTGGATTTAAATAAAAAACTAAACATATTATAATAAGTTTGCTTATAAAAAAAGCAAAATATATAAGAATATGGTATCTCCAAGCAAAAAATTGATCGACTAATGTACCTAGTCGGAATTAGTCGGTACTCGATCGGCCACCCCACTGACTAGACTAGTCGGACCTACTAGTCGGGTCAATCGGGCGACTTTTACAACCCTGACTGTGGGCCATCCAGTTCATGAGTTTAATGCAATGTAATGGCAAGAAGCACATCCTCACGACCGAGGAGCCACGTGACAAGACTGGGACAAATGCCTCATGGGAGGCGGATGATGCGTATGCTCGTGTATGGCTATCTGGGACGATATCCACGGAGATAGCTAATGATATACTGAGTCAGTCTACTGCAAAGGCTATGTGGGACATTCTTGCTGCGACATACTCTCTGGAGAAGAATGAGTCGAAGATACTTCAGCTCCAGCATGAGATCTTCACATCGAAGCAGAATGGTCGCCCTCTTCACACCTTCTATACATCTTTGAGGGGTATGTTCGAGAAGTTACATGGCTACATACCCTTGATTCCTACACCTGAGCAGCTCAAGGCATAAGGAGATTCCGTGATGACTGGAGTATTTCCAGCAGCCTCGGATTCGGAGTATGATGCAGCTCGTGCTTAGATCCTCACTGATGGTACCATACCTCCTATGGAGGAGGCATATCGCAGATTGAGTAGACTATCTATATCCTATGGTAGTACCTTACATCACTGGACAACTTCAGCTATGGCGGCTCCACGTGGTAGAGGTAGCCATACAGTATATCTGGTCGGGGAAGCTCCAACCGCGACAGAGGAGGGGGCGGTCGGGGTCGACCGTGCACCTTCTGCCACAGGACATGCCATTCTGAGGAAACCTGCTATTCTAAGCATGAGTTCCTGCGTCAACCAGGGTTGCAAAGCAAACACAGTAGACTGGGAGTTCATCCCCTGCATCTGATCAGAACTTTGACGAGCTTGTAGCACGACTGATAGAGATTATGCCTAGCACATCTGGATCCACCAGCTCTCCTTCAGGATCCTCTGAAGTTGCTGCCTCAGCATCTGCGTCTACATCAGGTATAGAATATGCTTTTACTAGTTGCTACGGGGCAGACTTATCTAAATGGATCATGGATTCCGGCGCATCTCATCATCTCTATGGTGACAAAGGTCAGTTTAGTGTTTTTCATCCTACTCAGCCTGGACGATCAGTTGTGATAGCAGATAGTTTTCAAAAAAAAAAGTTATGATAGCAGATGAAACACATTCCCCCATCACCGGTCAGGGGGAGGTGCAGTTGACTTCTATATTGAGGCTTCCAAATATTCTCTATGCTCCTGATTTTTCTATGAATCTATTATCAATTAGTCAAATCACTAGAGATTTACATTGTCGTGTCATATTTGATCCATTTGCTCTTGTGTTTCAGGACATACTCACAGGCAAGGTGATTGGAATTGGTCGTGAGCAAGGGGGCCTTTACAGACTAGTGCAGTCTCCGTATGCTGGCGCTTCTTCTTCTATCCACACTGGATCTGTTTCTCCATATATGTGGCATCTGCGATTTGGTCATCTTCCTCTGCAAAAGCCGATTCATGTTCTTCCTCAGATTTCTCCTCGCTCCACTTATCAGTGTGAGGTCTGCCAGCTTGGGAAGAATCATCGGTCCACTTTCAACAGTCGTCAAGGTCCAAGTAGTCATTGTCTGTTTGAGTTGCTCCATTTCGATATTTATGGTCCTAGTCGTGTCCCAGATCATCAGGGACACAGATTCTATCTTGTTGCAGTTGATGAGTTTTCTCGTTTGTCTTTGGTTTTTCTCCTTAAGAACAAGTCTGATGTTGGTTCTGTTATTCAATATTTTATTAATGAAATAAAGAACATTTTCTCTGCAAAAGTCAAGTTCATACGTTCTGATAATGCATTAGAGTTTTGCGGTGCTCAACTTTCTCAATTTCTTAGGTCTCGTGGTATTGTGCATCAGACATCATGCGCATATACTTCCCAACAGAATGGGGTGGCTGAAAGGAAACACCGTCTCCTTAAGAACAAGTCTGATGTTGGTTCTGTTATTCAATATTTTATTAATGAAATAAAGAACATTTTCTCTGCAAAAGTCAAGTTCATACGTTCTGATAATGCATTAGAGTTTTGCGGTGCTCAACTTTCTCAATTTCTTAGGTCTCGTGGTATTGTGCATCAGACATCATGCGCATATACTTCCCAACAGAATGGGGTGGCTGAAAGGAAACACCGTCATCTTTTGGATGTTACCAGAACTCTTTTGATTCAGAGTCGTGCTCCTCATTCCTATTGGGGAGATGTGGTTCTAACTGCTTGTTATCTGGTGAATCGTATGCCCTTTTCGGTGCTTGGGGAGAATATCCCGTTCTTGATTGCGTTTCCCGAGACGGATCTTTTCTCACGTACACCTCGTGTGTTTGGTTCTGTTGCATTTGTTCATCAACTATCTCCTGGTCTTGACAAGCTCTCTCCCAGAGCTGTCAAATGTGTGTTTGTTGGGTATTCTAAAACCCAAAAGGGATATCATTGTTTTGACCATGTTCGACGAAGATATTATGTTAGTGCTGATGTCACCTTCTTTGAGTCTATTATGTATTTTTCTCCCACAGGTGACAAGCTTACTCCTTGAGAGGATGGAGAAGAGATCTATATGCCTCCTCCTCCGTCGTTACCATCTTCTACTCCATCTCCACCCCAACCACCTCCACCACCACTTCCACCACCGTCCTCTGTTTTCTTTCCACAGGTCTACCAGCGAAGGCCCCGTGCTCATGCGCCTCCTCCATCATCCAGCATGCCCAAGGTATGTCCTGAGCATTTGAGTTCTTCTAATGGCACGGGTGATTTGCACGTACAAACTGAGGTGCAGAGCGCATATACTATCTCTACTACTCCCGTTGAGGATCTGGATATGCCTATTGCGCTTCGGCGTCAGAAAAGAGCATGCACTATGCACCCTATTGGTTCTCATGTTTCCTTGGAGCGTCTATCCAAGGACTTTCAGCACTGTGTTGTGGGGTTGTCTGCTACAGAGATACCACAGACATATCAGGAGGCTCTGCAAAGCAGTCAGTGGCGTCTGGCTATGGAGGAGGAGATGGCAACTTTACAGTCACGAGGTATGTGGAGTGTGGTCCATGCTCCACCAGGTGTGTATGTTGTTGGCAGCAAGTGGGTATTTACTGTGAAGCATAGGGCTAATGGTACCGTAGACAGATACAAGGCCATGCTGGTTGCTCGTGGGTTCACTCAGACCTATGAAGTGGACTATCAGGACACTTTTTCTCCTGTGGCGTGTCATTCTACATTGCGTATTCTTATTGCCATGGCGGTGGTACATGAGTGGCCTCTTTTCCAATTGGATGTCATGAATGCTTTCTAGTATGTTGATCCGCAGGAAGAGGTTTACATGCAGCAGCCACTTGGGTTTGCTGCTGAGGGGGGGTCCAGTATGGTGTGTCGTCTTCATAAAGCTATATATGGTCTCAAGCAGAGTTCGAGGGCTTGATATCAGAAGCTCTCAGAATTGATTGAACAGAAGGGCTTTGTCAGATCTACTGCAGATCATACTCTCTTTGTAAAGAGAAACCAGAGAGGTATTGTAGTCATTTTGGTTTATGTTGATGATATTGTTATCACTGGCAGCGATGAACAGGGCATTCAAGCAGCTAAGGATTTCCTTGGACAGCAGTTTGTTACCAAGGACCTTGGCACGCTTCATTACTTTCTTGGCCTGGAGTTTGCACGGAATCAACAGGGTATGGTTATGACGCAAAGGAAGTATGTTACTGATCTTCTATCTGACACAGGTATGACAGGATATAGACCAGCTGCTACCCCGATGGATCCTAATACGAAGCTCCATGATGAGGGATCTAAGGAGATGGACAAGAGACGGTACAAAGAGCTGGTAGGGAAATTATTGTATGTTACCATTACCAAGCCTGATATATCTTTCGCTGTGAGTAGAGTAAGTCAGTTCATGGAGCAACCCAGGAAGGCGCACATGGATGCAGTATTCATGATCCTGAGATATTTGAAGTCATCTCTGAAGGATATGGAATAATCCTCAAGCGAAAGCGTGAGCGTCGTGTCGAATACGACGAACAACGACTAGTCGTACTAGTTGTTCTAAGCAGCGGAATTAAAATTTTTTCATGCGATGAAACCACATGATCCAAGAACGATTCTCGGATCGTTTCATCTATAACCACAACAAGTATAAAGGAATACCTCTTGAAGCATGGTTGATCGAGTCTCTGCGAAAAGAGACATCCTATCTCAAGTCCGATCGTCGGAGAAGAAGCTTGCGAGCGCGGGGATGAGTCGCGTGATCCTCGTAATCCAACAAGTTGATCCAAGTACAGGGAACTCCTGATCTCGTCGTACGAGATCGAACGTCTTCTTCGCGAGCGTAGCACTCCAAGAAGATGGAGAACCGAACAATGTCGAAGCAACGGCACAGTGGCGAGGGCGTCGACGACCTCCTCCTCTAGGGTTTTGGTGGACGGCCACCAAGGAGAGAGGGAGAGAGAGTTGATGTGTGGGAGAGAAAGAGAGAGAGATGTGCTTCAAAAGCATAGCCTTAGAGAGCATGGTATGCCTCTCTATTTATAGGGTTTTGGGATCCATGGATCTCAACCCATGGGACATATAAAATCAATGGATGAGATTGATTTATGTCTAATCCAATGGTCAAGATTGTTGTTGGTAAAAACCAACAACCAATAGTTTAATTTAGATCAAATATATTTGACAAATCAAATATACATCAATCCTAAATTAAACCAATCAAATAAGGGAGATTACCAACATGGAGATTGCTTCCCTATGCATCATGGTGGATGGCCACCAATTTCCATATTGGTTATGGTGGCCGTCCACTTGATTACAAGTAGGAGCAATCTCATGAGATTTCATGAGATTGCATATCTCCATGGAAATCTACTTTATTTAATCCAACAACTTTTGTTGTGATTTATTCTTCAAAATTAATTCATAATTAATTTTGAGAATATTGCATTCTTACCATTGGAAATTTGTGAATCACATTCACAACCTAAAACAAAATAAAATTTACATTTTCAATCAATCACACAATGTGTATCCAATACACATTAATTAATTGACAAATATAAATTATAATTAGCTCTCTCTAATACATTATAAATTACATTTATAATATATTATGAATAATTGGATATTGCTATCCACATTATTCTTATCTACAATAATTAAATCACATTTAATTATATTGGATAATTTCCACACACATTAAGATAATTAAATCACATTTAATTATCAATTTCTTCATGCTTAGATCCATGGAATTATTCTTGAACCCTTTCAAGAATAATGCGATTTCTCCGCAGATACTTGAAGATAAGGACAGGGCGATTGTATTGTTCCACGTATAGTGACTTGGATATTGAGATCACATCTCAAATCCAGATCCCATGGACCTCCCATAGATGCTTGATTAAATCAAGGTCGTAAACCTAATCTTCTCATTGTGTCTGAATCTTATTTAGATCAATGTCCAGTACATGGACTAAGATTAGGTCCCTTCTCTACTGAGAGGAGTCACTAAAATCCAAACATGTTTCATCACTCCCTCGGAATGGAAGCGTCATGGTTATACAATCGTTTATTATCGCATCACCCCTAGGTATTCCCACCACCTGTACATCCTGCATACTGGAAGACCTATGATCATCCTAAAGATACAGATCACTTTTATACTGTCATCTTCAGGGTTTGATCGCTAAGTTTCTCAATCTTGGTCTTTGGGATTTGGTATAGATCATATGCTTTCACAAAGCATATATCATACCTTCAAATTCATGTCATGCTTCCAAAGCATGACGACCATGCATGGAATTTGATCAGTCCCAATACCTCATGAGTGAGCTCATGTCTCCTGGTTCACAAGTGAACCTGTATGATCCCTTTGAGAGATCGTATTACTCATATGTCCTTACATGCACACCAGCTCGCCGGTATATAGACCTTGGTTAGGTCATCTACCTATTGGTCTGCCAAATGTACATACTCAGACATATAGTAACACATCTGTCTCTGGTCAGAGGATGCATGCCTATGCTGTGACAGTATTCAACATAGGTTTTTGGTTATCTCGATCTCGTTAAGTCAACCCATTGACTCAACTAATCTGATACTTCCGCATCACTATTCCCATGCAGAGGACATGCATCAAGAGGTCGATCAGATATCAGCCTAATGAGAAAGGATTGCCATCTCCTACTCAGGCTTGAGATCATCACTTGACAATCATTTGATGATGCTTGATGAGTCCTCTATCTAACTCCTAAGATATTCATCCAAGCATCAGCCTCTATGATTCAATCAATGAATCAACAGCTGTATGATTATCAAGTTGGTCATGGTACATAACCCTTATTGTACAGAGGGACCTTATAGTGCATTCATTCATTCAATCTCAGAAAGGGAGTGAAACATAATCAATAACTTTTATTGATAAATCATTTATTACTATAACATTTATTATAGGAATGATTCTCCTGGGGCTCGCATTGCTAACAATCTCCAGGCGCAGGTCTTTTGTTTAGAAGGGATACGTCTCTCTTAGTTACAGGGTGTGCAGATGCAGATTATGCTGGGTGTCCTAAGGACAGGAGGTCTACTTCAGGCTTCATTGTGTTGGTTGGCAGCTCACTTGTCTCATGGAAGAGTAAGAAACAAATCGTTATTGCTCGATCTAGTGTAGAATTAGAATATAGGGCAATGGCCTAAGGTAGCACGGAGATGATGTGGGTCAAATCTATCTTGACCGATTTAATGATTGAAGTGCCTATTCCTATGCATCTCAAATGCGACAATCAGGCAGCCTTGTTTATAGCTAATAATCCAGCATTCCATGAAAGGACAAAGCACATTGAGGTGAACTGTCATTACACTCGTGATTTGATCCAAAAGGGATTTATTTCAACATCTTATGTAGCGTCAGGAGATCAGATTGCAGACATGTTTACTAAAGCCCTGGCTAGAGGTCATTTTCATCATTGTTGCTCCAAGATGAGCATGATAGATATATATGCTCCAGCTTGAGGGGGAGTGTTAAGATATTTATGTTATTTTGTCCTCTTTCCATATTGTTTATTTCTATTGTTTGGTTTCTGTAATTTGCCCTTAGAGCTTTTCTCCTATATAAGAGAGCTTTAGGGTTAGATGGAATACAACTTTCGTTTCCCTTTCCACATGGGTTATAACATGAAAAGATACAAAGTCTGACCAAGATTAATAACCACAAAGCATTAGTAGATCTTCATAGATTCTTATTGAAGAGATGCTGAGTTCCTCGATCAATCTTAAGAAGCACATATCCCAATTGATTAAACAAGAGAAAGCATCTCAGACCAACTCTGATTTTATTAGCATTACATAAAACTATAAAGAATGGGAAATTCTTGATGGGTTAATAGGTTATAACATGAAAAGATAAAAACTCTTTTATGTCAGCAGCAGACACATAAGCTTGTGACATTGGTAATCTTGTGGCATTAAAAAACAATCCCCTGTCAATCCATGAATTTCAAACAACTTTGGTATTTACTGGCTTGACAATGAAATTGAATGGGAATTAACGGTTTCTGCTACTACTATGAAATGTTGGTAAGCAACCGTTTTTACAGCATCATCGCTGTTATTCTTCAGTCCAACGCCCACCGTCACCAGCTACTTTGGCTTTGGCTTGACAGTCAGATCCTTCACAGAAAGGAAAACAAAATAATTTACTCATATAAATCATGTGTACAATTGTGTGCATATGTGCATGCATGTCGTGATTAGTTATATGCACATCTATGGGGCACCATCAATTACATTTCATTTCAAAGTAGGTCACCAAATACAATGCCCAAGGTGTTATGTAAGGTAAGTTGTTGTTTCCATGAGGTTTGTTTCAGATTTTTTCATAAAATTGCGCAGATTGAACAGTAATTATTTTTGTAGAGACTTATATTATTATGTTTTGTATCGTTTCTTCTTGTTTACTTTCTGGACTCTTATGTATTTTACTCGTGAGGTCTCTCTCTATATAAGAGAGACTAGGGTTCCCTGGAATAATAGATTGCTCACTTTTCCCAACATGGTATCAGAGCCCAGGGGTTAACCCTAACCCTAGGCCCTTCCACCGCCGCCGCCGGATCCCTCCTCCTCCACCACCCTTCCGCCGCCTCCTTCCCCCACCACCCCCCCCTCTCCACGCCGGGCTCCCTCCTCCACTTCGGGCCCCCTCCTCCACGCAGTTGGGGCCCTCACCGTGCCGTAGGCCACCCTACTTCGCCGATTCAAGCCCTAGGTAGGGGACCCTAGCCATCGGGTCCCCCTTATACGCCGACACCAACTCTTTCGTCGGTCGTTCTATCTCCATAGATTTGAGTGCGTAACGTCTACATATGCACTCAAATCCGATCAAGTTTTTGTAGACACTGGTTTCTGGTCTACAATCCCTAGTTCTTCATCTACGGAGACATGTCAGAGAACAAAGTTGATATGCCCTCCTTAGGCGCATTCAAAGGCCCTGCGTCAATAGTCAAGATGGACGGGTCAAACTATGAGCTCTGGGCGATGCAGTTTATGAGTCTCATGAAGTCAAACGGTAAGAAGCATATACTTACCGAAGATGAGCTGGCAGAGAAGACTGGGATATATGCCTCTTGGGAGGCTGCTGATTCTTATGCCAAGGTTTGGCTGTCAGGCACACTGTCGATGGAGATTGCCAATGATGTACTCCAACAGCCCACTGCCAAGGCAATGTGGGATATTCTGGCCGCTACGTATTCCCAAGTGTGGAATGAGACCAAGATGTTACAGCTCCAGCATGATATATTCATGATGAAGCAGAATAGCATGCCACTTCACTCATTGTACACGTCCCTGAGAGGGATGTTCGTGAAGTTATACAGTACCATACCACTCATGGCGACTCCAGAGCAGCAGAAGACATTTCGGAATGCTACCATGGTAGGCGTACTACTTGCAGCCCTCGATCCTGAGTACGAGGCAGCCCGCTCTCAGATATTGGTCAATGCAATCATTCCTCCAATGGAGGACGTTTACCGGAGGCTCAGTCGCATATCAGTTTCTTCCAGTACATCTACTCCACCCCCATCAGCGATGGCAGTATCGCGTGGGAGAGGTAGTCAGTCTTCTGGTCATGGACGTGGACCCCGTGGACGGGGAGGTCACTTTCGCCAGCCATGCTCGTTCTGCCATCGCACAGGCCACTCGGAGGATACATGCTACTCCAATCATGGGTTTCCAGCATCAGCACGTGTAGCCAAGCATGTACTGCCCCAGTCAGCATCCACTGCAGATAACCGGTTCGAAGAACTTGGGCACGTCTACGTGATATTATGCCACAATCGTCTAGTGATTCTCCAGGTGAACCTTCAGATGTTGCTGCTACAGCTTCTGCCAGTTCGTCTGTTGCTGCTAATACCTCAGGTAGTGCTACTGTCTTTACATCTTGTCATGATATATCTGATTGGATTATAGATTCTGGCGCCACCCATCATCTCTGCTGCGATAGAGAGAGACTTGAGTCCTACAGGGACATCCCACATGGCCGCTCAGTGTTGATAGCAGATGGTACTCATTCCCCCCTTGTTGGACAGGGGGAGGTTTCCTTATCACCCTCTATGCATCAACAGAATGTTCTACATGCTCCTGAGTTCTCCATGAATTTGTTATCTATTAGTTAGATTACGAAGGATTTGCACTGGCGTGCTATATTAGACCCATCATCTCTTATTTTTCAGGACATACTAACGGGCAGGGTGATTGGTTGTGGCTCTGAGCAGAATGGTTTGTATCAGCTGGTCCGGAATTCTTATGTTGGCATCTCTTCTCATTCCGTCGGACCAGTATCTCCGTATATTTGGCATCTTCGCTTTGGCCATCTCCCGCTCCAGAAAATGCGACATCTATTGCCTCAGATTTCTCCCAATTCATCATTTCGCTGTGAAGCGTGTCACTGGGAAAGCATCATCGGTCTAGCTTTCCTAGTCGTCAGAGTCGGAGCAGTAGCTTCCCGTTTGAGTTATTTCACATTGATATTTGGGGTCCGAGTCGTGTACCTGATCATCAGGGACACATGTTTTATCTAGTTGTGGTGGATAACTTTTCTCGTGTATCTTGGGTCTTTCTTCTAAAGAATAAATCTGAAGCAGGGGATGTTATTAAAAATTTGATTAATGAAGTGCAGAACGTTTTTTCTTCTACTGTCAAATATGTTCGTACAGATAATGCATTGGAATTCTGCACCCGGTCTCTCTCTCAGTTTCTCTCGTCTAAGGGTATTATTCACCAAACCACCTGTTCTTACACATCTCAGCAGAATGGCATGGCAGAAAGAAAGCATCGTCACCTTCTTGACATCACTCGAACCCTCCTTATTCAGAATTGTGCTCCTATCACTTTCTCGGGGGATGTTGTCCTTACAGCATGCTATCTGGTCAATCGTATGACATCCTATGTCCTTGGTGAGAAAATTCCTCTTTCTATCATTTTTCCTGATAAGGAATTATTCTCACTTACTCCTCATGTCTTTGGTACTGTTGCATTTGTTCATCTCCTGTCCCCTAGACTTGACAAACTCTCTCCTAGAGCTGTCAAGTGTGTCTTTGTAGGTTACTCTCGAACTCAGAAGGGCTATCGTTGTTATGACCCCATCATCAAGAAATATTTTGTCAGCGCTGATGTCACGTTTTTTGAGTCTGTTATGTACTTTTCCCCTGCAGGTGACAGGTTGGTCTCGTCCACTACCAACGATGATGTCTATGTTCCTCCTCCTAGTTTGAGTTCATCTGAGTCCACTCCAGCTCCAGTTGCTACGCCACCACCACCACCGCCACCTCCACCACCTCCACCTCCACAGCCTCCTATTCCACCTTTACCAAAATCCTGTACGCGTTGGTCAGGTCCTGCTCAGGCTACATATCAGGCATCCATCACGCCTCAGGTATGTTCAGATGGCATCACTACTGACAGGTCAGATATGGTACATATGCAGGATTCTTCATTGCAGGAGGAGACTACACCATCCAGTACAGTGGACGACGACCTTGATATTCCCATTGCTATCCGGAAGCAGAAATGGACTTGTGTGTCTTATCATTTTGCTTCCCAGGTGTCCTTCCATCGCCTCACATGCGACTTTCAGAGATTTGTTGCGGCTTTGTCTTCCGTGGACATACCACGGACCTATCAAGAAGCTATGAAGATTGATTGCTGGCGACTGGCTATGGAAGACGAGATGCGCACCTTACAGTCTCGTGGCACATGGAGCTTGGTTAATGCACCTCCTGACGCATCCATTGTTAGCTGCAAGTGGGTATTCACAGTTAAATACCATGTTGATGGCAGTTTAGATCGATACAAGGCATGGATGGTCGCGAGAGGTTTCACACAAACCTATGGCGTGGACTATATGGATACATTTTCTCCAGTGGCTCGTCACTCTACTCTTCGCATTCTTTTATCAGTTGCTGTGGTACGTGACTGGACTATATCTCAACTTGATGTCAAGAATGCATTCTTGTATGGAGATTTGCAGGAGGAAGTCTACATGTAGCAACCACCAGGGTTCACTGCTGAGGGAGAGAAGCATATGGTGTGTAGACTTCACAAGGCAATTTATGGCCTTAAACAGAGCCCAAGGACGTGGTTCCAGAAGCTTTCCCATCTGATTGAACGACAGGGGTTCAAAAGATCCAATGCAGATCACTCGTTGTTCATTCAGAAGTCTTTTACAGGTATGATTGTCATCATGGTCTATGTGGATGATATTCTGGTTTCAGGAGATGATGTTCAGGGAATACAGAGGGCAAAAGCATTTCTGGGACGTCAGTTCGTCATGAAGGATCTTGGAACCCTAAGATATTTTCTGGGGTTGGAATTTGCCAGGAATGCACGGGGTCTGATGATGACCCAAAGGAAGTACATTACAGATTTTTTGGTTGAAACAGGCATGGTTGGATGCAGACCATCAAGTACTCCTATGGATCCAAACATGAAGATGTATGACGATGACACCGTCGAAGTAGACAAGAGGAGATATAGAGAGATGGTGGGTAAGCTCCTTTATATTACCATAACTCGACCCGATATTACCTTTGCAGTAAGCCGGGTGAGTCAATTTATGGAGCAACCAAGACAAGTTCATATGGATGCCATATACATGATACTGAGGTATCTGAAGTCTTCTACATGCTCAGGGCTGCTATTTCAAAAGGGCACAAATTTATCTATTTTAGCATGTGCAGACGCCGATTATGCAGGGTGCCCTAAGGATCGAAAGTCGACCTCAGGATTTGCCGTTTTTGTTGGGAGCTCTCTGGTTTCTTGGAAAAGCAAGAAACAAACTGTTATGGCAAGGTCCAGTGCGGAATCTGAGTATTGGGCCATGGCGTAAGCAAGCACGGAGATGATGTGGGTTCGATCTATGCTAAAGGATCTACATATAGCCGTACCTTTACCCATGCAGCTTCAGTGTGACAATCAGGCAGCATTTTTTACTGCCAACAATCCAGCATTATATGAAAGAACAAAGCATATCGAAGTTGACTGCCACTACACGAGAGACTTGATCCAGAGAGGCTTGATAACTACATCTCACGTTAGCTCAGGGGATCAGACTGCTGACATATTCACCAAGCCGTTGCTCAGAGGACCCTTCCAGAGATGTTCTTCCAAGCTGAGCATGATAGACATCTATGCTCCACCTTGAGGGGGAGTGTAGAGACTTATATTATTATGTTTTGTTCCATTTTTAAATTCCTATTTGTTGGGAAAATGACAGTACTTGTTTATTCCATCAGCCCTAGGCTCTCTTATATAGGAGAGTAGCCTATGGGTAAATTACATAAAGAGTACGACAGGAACAGAAAATAACAAAAAAGTACATAAGTGAATAATATATGTTTACACTCCCCCTCAAGATGGAGCATAGATATCAATCATGCTCATCTTGGACGCACACTTCTGAAATGAGCCTCGTAGTAATTCCTTGGTAAAAATATCTGCCGTTTGATTCTCTGAACTAACATGGGATGTAGCAATGAATCCCTTCTGAATCATGTCACGCATAAAGTGACAATCAACTTCAATGTGCTTGGTTCGTTCATGGAATGCTGGATTGTTTGCAATGAACAAGGCCGCCTGATTGTCACATTCTAAAGCCATAGGAAGTGGGACTTCTATATGTAAATCTGTAAGCACAACCTTTACCCACATCATTTCTGTGCTAACCTGGGCTATAGCCCTATATTCAGATTCAGCACTAGACCTTGCTACCACAGTTTGTTTCTTGCTCCTCCATTAGACTAGGGAATCTCCAACATATGCAGCAAACCCAGAGGTAGACTTCCTGTCCTTGGGACACCCTGCATAATCTGCATCTGCGCAGGCTGAGATAGTAATCACCTTGCCTTTCTTGAACAGCAGGCTTGCACCTGGAGATGACTTGAGGTACCTGAGTATCATATGTATGGCATCCATGTGAACCTGACGTGGTTTCTCCATGAACTGGCTCACTCGACTCACAGCAAAAGATATATCGGGCCTAGTGATAGTGACATACAGAAGCTACACCTCTCTGAGGCTACTCCCATTACACCTCTCTGAGGTACCCTTTACACCTCTCTGAGGGGTATGTTTGAGAAGCTACACGGGTACATCCCATTGACAGCTACACCAGAACAGCTGAAGGCATACAGGGACTCGGTGATGACTGGAGTGTTTCTATCAGCCCTTGATCCGGAGTATGATGCCGCCCGAGCACAGATCCTTAAAGATGCCACCATACCACCTATGGAAGAGGCCTATCGTAGGTTGAGCAGACTCTCCATATCTCATGGTGGAGTTCCAACACCTTCAGCCATGGCTTCTTCTCGCGACAGAGGAGGCTACTCCCATTTCAGAGGTAGAGGTGGTCGTGGTCGAGGAGGAGGTAACAGACCTCCTAGACAGCCGTGCACCTACTGTCGCAGGACTGGACACACTGAGGAAACATGCTATTCTAAGCATGGGTTTCCTACTACTACGGCACGTGTGGCAGAGCAGGCTCAGCAGGAAGGGGGTCCTTCCCTAGTCACGGATCAGAGGTTTGAGGAGTTAGTATCGAGACTCCGGGAGATCATGCCTAGCCAGGGACCAGCTAGTACTTCAGGATCTTCAGAGATAGCCGGCTCAGCATCAACATCCTCTTCAGGTACAACGTATGCACTTACTAGTTGTTACAAAGCAGATCTATCAGAGTGGATTATGGACTCAGGAGCATCTCATCATTTATGTGGTGACAAAAAGCAATTGGATGATTTTATTGCAACTCAGACAGGACGCTCCGTGGTAATTGCTGACGAAACACATTCTCCCATTACTGGTCAGGGGGAGGTGCAATTGACCCCTGGGATACGACTTCAGAACGTTCTTTATGCTCCTGATTTTTCCATGAATCTACTATCTATTAGTCAAATCACTAAAGATTTACATTGTCGTGCCATATTTGACCCATCCGCTCTTGTGTTTCAGGACATCCTAACGGGCAGAATGATTGGAACTGGCTGTGAGCAAGGGGGTCTTTATATACTGGTGCAATCTCCTTATGCTGGTGTCTCTTCTATGAGGGCTGGATTGGTGTCACCCTACACTTGACATCTTCGATTTGGCCATCTTCCGTTGCAAAAGATGGTCCATACTCTTCCATAGATTTCTCCTAAGTCTGATTTTCAGTGTGAGGCATGCCAACTTGGCAAACATCACAGGTCGTCATTTCCGAGTCGTATAGGTCCAAGTCGTCATGGTCTGTTTGAACTGCTGCATTTTGATATTTGGGGTCCCAGTCGTGTCCCTGATCTTCAAGGACACAGGTTTTATCTTGTTGTTGTTGATGAATTTTATAGGTTATGTTGGGTTTTTCTACTTAAAAATAAGTCTGATGCTGCGTCTGTTATCTAGTCTTTTATTATTGAAATAAAAAATATTTATTCTGCTAGAGTGAAGTTCATACGGTCTGATAATGCTCTTGAATTATGTAGCTCTCACATCTCAAAATTTCTCATGTCTCATGGAATTGTGCATCAGAAGTCATGTGCTTACACCTCCCAACAAAATGGGGTAGCTGAGAGGAAACATCGTCATTTGTTGGACATTACCAGGACCCTATTGATTCAGAGCCGTGCCCCTCACTCCTATTGGGGGGATGCGGTTCTAACTGCTTGTTATCTGGTCAACCGTATGCCTTCGTCAGTGTTAGGAGAGAAGATCTCGTTCTTGACTGCGTTTCCCGAGAAGGATCTTTTCTCCCTAACACCTCGCGTCTTTGGCTCCGTTGCATTTGTTCATTGCTTCTCTCCTGGTCTTGACAAACTCTCTCCCAGAGCTGTCAAATACGTTTTTGTGGGTTATTCCAAAATCCAAAAAGGGTATCAGTGTTTTGATCCAGTTAGACGACGGTACCATATTAGTGCTGATGTCACCTTCTTTGAATCAATTATGTATTTCTCTCCTACAGGTGACAGTCTCACTCACTCAGACGAAGGAGATGATATCTATGTGCCTCCTCCACCATCTATTCCATGCTCTACTCTGCCGCAACCACCACCACAGCCTATACCACCACCACCTCCACCACCACCTTCTACTTTTTATCCTCAGGTCTATCAGCGTCGACCCTCTGCTCATGTGCCTCCTCCATCATCTAGCACGCATGAGGTATGTAATGAACATTTGAGTACTACTAATGGCACGGGTGATTTGCATACGCAGACAGATGTACAGGGCACAGATGATACTACCACTACTCCAGCTGATGATCTTGATCTTCCTATTGCCCATAGAAGGCAAAAGCGTGCGCGGACAATGAATCCCAAATATGGGATGGACTTTGCATCACAGGCCTGCTTGGAGCGGTTGTCCCCGGAGTTTCGCAAGTTCGTCCTTGGGTTATCAGCAGTGGAAATCCCAAGGTCATATCAGGAGGCACTACAGAGCAGTCCATGGCGTTTGGCTATGGAAGAGGAGATGGCGGCATTGCAGTCACGTGGTACGTGGAGTGTTGTGCATCCTCCACCAGGTGCGTCAATAGTCGGAAGCAAATGGGTTTTTACTGTTAAGCATCGGGTTGATGGTACGGTTGATAGATACAAAGCCAGGTTGGTTGCTCGTGGGTTCACCCAAACATATGGGATGGACTATCAGGACACGTTTTCTCCAGTAGCCCGTCATTCTACCTTACGGATTCTCATTGCAGTTGCTATTGTCCGTGACTGGCCCCTGTTTCAGTTAGATGTCAAGAACGCTTTCTTGTATGGTGACTTGCAGGAAGAGGTCTATATGCAGCAGCCACCAGGGTTTGCTGCTGAGGGGGAGTCCAGTATGGTGTGCCGTCTTCATAAGGCCATATATGGCCTGAAGCAGAGTCCACGGGCTTGGTTTCAGAAGCTCTCGGAGTTGATTGAACAGAAGGGCTTCGTCAGATCTACAGCAGATCATACTCTCTTTGTAAAGAGAGACCAGCAAGGTATTGTGATCATCTTAGTGTATGTTGTTGATATTATTATCACTGGTAGTAATAAGCAGGGCATTCAAGCAGCCAAGGATTTTCTTAGTGAGCAGTTTGTTACGAAGGATCTGGGTACACTTCGTTATTTTTTGGGATTGGAGTTTGCAAGAAATGAGCAAGGCATGGTAATGACACAAAGGAAGTATGTTACTGATCTGTTATCTGAGACAGGAATGGCAGGATGTAGACCAGCTACTACTCCTATGGATCCTAATGTTAAACTCTATGATGATGACTCTGAGGAGGTGGACAAGAGACGGTATAGAGAGCTCGTGGGGAAGTTGTTATATGTCACTATTACCCGACCAGATATATCCTTTGCTGTCAGTAGGGTAAGTCAATTTATGGAGCAACCCAGACAGGCTCACATGAATGCTGTTTTTATGATCTTGAGATATCTGAAGTCGTCTCCAGGTGTTGGTCTTCTGTTTAAAAAAGGATACCTCTATATCTGTCACAGGTTGTGCTGATGCAGACTATGCTGGGTGCCCTAATGATAGAAAGTCTACTTCAGGCTTCATTGTGTTTGTTGGCAGCTCACCAGTAGCGTGGAAAAGTAAGAAACAAACTGTCATGGCTCGATCCAGTGCAGAGTCAGAGTATAGGGAAATGGCCCAAAGTATTGCTGAGATGATGTGGGTTAAATCGGTTTTGACTGATTTAACTATTGAAGTACCTCTTCCTATGCATCTGAAATGTGATAATCAGGCAGCCTTTTTCATAGCCAATAATCCAGCCTTCCATGAAAGGACAAAGCACATTGAAGTGGATTGTCATTATACACGGGACTTAATCCAAAAGGGGCTTATTTCAACTTCTTATGTGTCATCAGGAGAGCAGATTGCAGACATGTTCACCAAGGCTCTTGCTAGAGGTCCTTTTCATCTATGTTGTTCCAAGTTGAGCATGTTAGATATATATGCTCCAGCTTGAGGGGGAGTGTTAGAGTAATTATGTTATGTTATTTGTTTTTCTTAATTGTTCTTTTTCTGTAATTTACCCATAGAGCTTTTCTCCTATATAAGAGAGCTCTAGGGTTAGATAAATTTCATCTCATTTTATTCCCTACCAACAAGGCGCATACAACTTTATACTCCAACAATTGCTATAGGCAACGTTTATATGACTTTACCGACTGCAGTCGACGTTTAGTTTGCCTAGCTGAGAAGAATCGACGGTTTCATTTTTTAATCGATTAAATTCAATTTTGACACGGCTGAATCACGTAATTTTTTGACATCCTTATGAGTTGGAAAAACTAAATTCAACGTTTACTGGGGTTTTTCTCGATGTTTGCAAACATAGCTAATAGGTCTCTGTTGTAGTACAGAAGCTTCTTATAGAGCAGTTGGTTTCAAGACTAATACGTGTTACCAAAGGTAATGGGATTAACTCCTACCAAGTCATTATTTTTGAATAAATTTAAAATTAAACTGTGATTCAATTTTGGTTTAAGAGGGTTAAACATGATTTGAAAAAAAAATTAAATCGGTGATTTGACCCAAAATCAGAAGACTGAACCAATAAAAACCGGTCAACTGGTTGGACCGGTCGAACCGGCCAATTGATCTAGTTTTCAAAACATTGCATAAGGATATCAACCTGAAAATTATCCAGTACATATGGGTAGGTATTGGTATATCTATATTGGTATATCCTCCGAAAGGTATTGATACATCCGCTACAAGAAAATTGATCCAACACAGTGAATACTTTGAATATTCTTCGAGATATCTTCTGATGTTAAATATATAACAATAAATATTCTTCCTTCGTTCCAAAATTAACTTTTGTTCTTTGTAATTAGCAACGAATGCCAATATAATGAACGCTATTTTTTCATTAAAAATTATATTAATCGTTGCTAAACTTAACAACAATTAGAAGAAAGAGTTAACAAATAAGTGTTACGTGATTCGTTGCTAGGATTATAGCAACAAACGCAACAATCGTTGCAAACTTAAAAAAATCAAGTAAAGAATATTCATTATTATAAATTTAACTACGACAGATATGATGCCGTAATTGTTTTGCATTTATGCAGTCAGAGTTAAACATTGCATCCGTGAAGATGCGAGTTCTTCATCAAACATTCATGACAATGCAGCATATCGTCATCAATAAAGACTTTCCAAGAACAATGGTTTTTACAGTTAGGAACAACTGAAATATTTGAATGAAAAACATCCACATGAAGGTTGACAATAACTAATTCTCAACTTGGACATGATCTTTCTGTCCCCACTAGATCACCATTCTTCTATCAAATATTCTGATTAAACATTCAGTTCATCCAGAGTATCAGATTCTGCATATGCTCATTTATGGAAAAAAAAACAGCAACTTCTCAGCATGGTTGGGACAGATCCACATATCTCTATCTACATTATACATGTATACATGGAACAGTACCATAACAGATCACCAAGTGACATCACATTGGAAAGATCAGTTGGATGATTCCATTACAAGTAGAGGAGTAAAGCAAAGACCACAGACAAAGGGGGCTCCCTTTTGCTTGAAGCCTACACATGATGTAGTGGAAGGGGTGAGAGGAAGAAAAGAGAGGAGCATCCTCTCCACCTCCACAACAATAATAATGGCATGCATGACAATATGATGCATCTCCTTCAAAGCCAAGCCACAGCCACCGCCCACAAAAAGGGCAAAAAAAGACCACCCATCACACCCCACAGGTATTTGTATAAATACTAGTTACCAACCAAAAGAGGGAAAATCACAGGATCAGAATCACACATTAGTTGCAGATTATATTTATAAACATGTCAAGGCCTCAGTTGATGCTCCTCCTCCTCGTCTCTCTCGTCTTCCTCGCCAAGGCACTGGTGGTAGAGGAGACTCATGACGATATCAAGCTGTGGGGATGGGGAGGAGAAGATGATGTTCATGCCGATAATGATGAGGAGTTGGTGGTGGAGAGTGAAGGGTTGGGGAGGACTCCTGTGAACGTCGATAGCTTTGGCGCTGTTGGAGATGGAGTCGCTGATGATACACAGGTAGTGTAGTAGTCTTTGCGAGCATGATTGTTGAACTTTGTCTTTGAAACTTGCAATGAATAACATACTCTACTACATCATGAATCTGACTGTTGGATTAAGCATGAATTCTATGCAGGCTTTCATCGATGCGTGGAATGTGTCGTGCAACACCAAGAACGCGGTCTTCCTCGTCCCCGAGCAGAAGAAATATTTGGTCAGAGCAGTCAGATTCAAAGGGCCCTGTGAGGATAATCTCATCGTCCATGTAAGTTCTATGCGTTGCTCGTGTATACTGGAATTCTGATTTCGAAGTTTAGATTGGTTGGTATGATAGTCATAACTATATTTTTCTCTTAGGTTGTCGTGTAATCCATCTTATAAGTTTTCTTGTAGATCATGTTGCTTGTTTAGGTAGGGTTTATGAAGACTGGATACGACGCAACAGCATGTCATGTATTTTATGTGGGTTCTTTATTAAGATATACTGAATTAAACAATTTAGATAACTGGTATTAAATTATTTTATTCTCCAACACTAGTAAATTATTTCATGAGATTCAACTTTTCTTTTAAAGTATCTATAGGATCTATTTTTGCAGCCTATTTTTGCCGGCAGATCACATTTTCAAATGTACCTATCTTTTCCGTGCGTACTTATGTGTTTGAATGAGCTACCACTGCGGATGTTAAATATATAACAACGAATATGACTCATTGCAAAATTAGCTTTTGTTGTTGCAATTGGCAATAACTGTTGTATTCATTGCTAAAGGTTAACGATGATTTATCCGTTAATCTTTGCTTAATTTTGTATTCATCGTTATTAAATTTAATAATGATTAGAAGAAAAAGTCAATGGATATACATTGTTAAATAATTCGCTGCTAGGAGTATAGCAATCTCACAAGTAATAAAGGAAGAATTGATCTTTGTAAAGAAGGCATAGTATTGCATGGGAAGTAGTAGGAATTAGAAATACATCATAGATTTTAAAAATCATCACAGATAGTTTTGGAATACATCTCCTTTATTTCTTAGCTTTGTTCGGAAACAGATCGCGGGGACGATCGTGGCACCGGACGAGCCCAAGGACTGGGATCCGAAGAACCCGAGGATATGGCTGTACTTCACAAACCTGAACAGAGCCTGGTTTCAAGGTGGTGGAACCATAGATGGCTCAGGCACCAAGTGGTGGGCTTCCTCTTGCAAGATCAACAAGACCAATGTGATCACTCCCATCCTCTTCTCTCCGATGACTAATTCATATACACGCAACCTGATCGTCGATCGTATGTTCCGGCTAACTGTTCTTCTTCTCTTTGTTTTGCAGTCATGCAGAGCAGCACCGACGGTAAGCCCGTGCTTTGATTTCTCCAGAAACCACAGATTCAAAATCTAGAAACCAGTTTGATTATCTTCCAAAGTTCCGAAAAGGCGGTAACAGATTTATGCAGGCACTGACAATTGATTCGAGCACTACGGTGAGGGTGAGGGACCTCAACATCCAGAACAGCCAGCAGATTCACTTCACCATCACCCGCTCGAATGCGGTCAGGGTGTACGACATCCGTGTCCACGCGCCGTCGGATAGCCCCAACACCGATGGCATCCACATCAGCCAGTCCACTAACATAATCCTCCAGGATACCCAGATCGGAACAGGAGATGATTGCGTCTCGATTGTGAACGCGAGCTCCAATATAAGAATGAAAAACATCGAGTGCGGGCCGGGACATGGCATAAGGTGACAAACCCAAAAACCAATTTACGATTTCATCGTATGATCATGCCTTCTGGTTCTCAAGCAGGGCTTGATTCAATCTCTTCTATGTGATTTTCAGCATCGGGAGCCTTGGTCAGGACAACTCAGTAGCCGCAGTCAGCTCGATTGTCCTGGACACTGCAACGATAACAGGCACGACAAATGGACTCCGGATCAAGACGTGGCAGGTTAGTGTTTCTTCCTGCTCGGATACGGTTAGTTTACATGGGGAAAGTCCGGTATATCATCTGAATTGTCCGACGGGCCTACTTTCTGTGAAGGGTGGATCTGGATATGTTCGAGCTATCCGGTACGAGAACGTGCAGATGATAGACGTATCCAACCCGATCATCATCGATCAGTTCTACTGCGATTCCTCGAAACCTTGTGGAAACCAGGTTTATCTCCAAAACAAACATAATTTAACCCAATACCGATCACTGCGAGTTAACCGGAACGGCGAACTTAAACAATTCTCCATGTTTATACTTCTCAGTCATCAGCAGTGAAGATAAGCCAAGTAGTGTACAGAAACATCAAGGGGACGTCGAAGACTCCAAGAGCCATCAACTTCAAATGCAGCGACACGGTTCCATGCAGCAGCATTGTCCTGAACAACATCGACCTACAGAGGGAAAACGGAACGGCCGAGACCTTCTGCAACTGTGCCATGGGGTTCGACTACGGCTTCGTGCGTCCTGCTGCAGACTGCCTACGCTCTGATGGCTCGAAGTGCAGCGGGTCACAAACAGGGAACCTGACGGAAACTTACAGTACAGTGCACACGGAGCTTTGATCCCTCTCATGATATATGTACATGTATATATAGCATGATTCGCTATTGGAGAGAGTACAAATAGGTAGCAAAAGATGTAATGGAAGTAGATGATTTTACTGATTAAATGAAGGTCTGGATTATGAGTATAGTTCATAAATTGTATACAACCATATCACTACATTTATAGATGAAAAAAAATGTACTGTTTTTCCTGCAAGAGAATGACATATGACAGCCTTATTACATGGCAAGGTTCAAACGAGAAAAAGGCTAAGCGGCAGAATGCTCTGGAGAGTTGAAAACAAGCATAAATCCGGAGATTCCCGAATAGATCAACTTTTCAAACTGTTGCTTAATCTATAGGTAAGCAAGTTTCACAGTCATGTTCCGAAAATACGGAAACAAAGGAATTTCACGCCAGAATATGGCTTGTCGAAAATACAATAAAAAACACACCTATTTTTAAGTGAATATAACGACAAAAATTATCATAACATGCATTACAGTACAGACCATTCTCAGCATTGAGCTCTGTAAAATCTAATGAAAAATCCAACCCAGATAAGAAGAGTTAAGCACATATTGTAGAATATCCAATTCCACATGATATTTCAATATTTCTTATTTCTACCATGGCATAGATATTGACGCGCAAAGTAAATGAAGTATATAAGCATGAAGAAACTGGAAATTCATGATGCTTTATATATAAATTGGATGCCCGAAGTACGGCTCTAATGCACCTTATATCTGGATAAGAAATAAGGTGTAGACTGACATAATACAAGGAAAACTAAGCTAAGATCAAACATGCATATTTGGAAGCACAATTACGCTTTATATTGTATCAAAGACACTTTGATAGATGGTTGGAATGGGAAGCACAACCAGACGCTATATCACGTCCAGGAGTTGAAAAATTTACTACTCTTTTGGGCAGAGGCAAGGCAAAACTACATCACAAGGAAATGAACTCAGCGCTAACCTCGATTACATCGAGGTGCCATTAATCATGAGCAGGGAAGTATCGGAAATAAATGAACATGATGACAACTTCACAAACATCGAAAATGAACCTTGACTACTTTTTTCTATCTTGGTCCATGATAATTGAAGTATCAGATCATCTCCTTGTCTGCTTTTTATAGAAACTTAGATACTTGATTGCAGGTTAATCTAGATATAAGTCAAATCCGATGTTTCAGATTGGATCTTCAATCTATACTATATAGAAATAATTACATAAGGAACTATGGAAATGAAGTACCGAAGGAAAACTAGAATTCAAACTTTTAAAATGATAAACAGAGTGTCTATTAATATTATAAGGATTCTGACACTGTTACATCTACAAACATCATTAATGATTAGTCCTGAAAACAGCAACGATATTGTGCTGAGTTCATAACCAAGTTCGGAACCCAGGAACAGCGCTAAGGGGTGGAGATCTCTTCACATACTGGAGAAAGAGTACATCGGAATGCACCTTATATACCTTCATCTGATGCTGTACACCATTTTAGAAACCAAGAAAGCTGCATTGCTTCCTCGCGTGCTCGGGTATCAACTTAACCAGAAATTCCAGGGATGCCCCTTTCAGCTCTGAATTCAAATGTTAGTTTCACAAAGTAGTATACATAAATCAAAAAGGGAATTTTGTTTTTTTTTTATTCATGTAAATGGTATAGAATGGAGAGTATACCTTGAGATTTGAAGTTAAATAAAGGAGGCAGAGGGCGGCCATTAGGGAGACGTGTATTTGGGTCACGAAGTTCGTCAAAGAATGGATGTATGCAGGCCTCTAACTGGCAATATAAATAACTAATTAACAATTCATAAATATACATTGAATGGTGAACAGAACTTGGTGGAATATGCATTCAGTTTCATAGTAAGGCCATATAAAATTGCCTGATCTCCATTTTACCACTGGGCAAGGAGAAAGTCCATTTCACACTAAATAATGGACCAATGCAGTAAGTATATGAAGTTTAGAAATTTTATATATAGGCAGGAAGCCAGGAATTTTTACTTGGGGGGCAAGCTACTAAGTAATGATTTTTTTAAAAATAATTATTAAAATATTCATAATTAATTAAATATGCATCAAGTTTGAATATTAAAAAATAGTTACCAATCAACATCTGAGGTGTGGATTTGGGCAAGTAAGGCCTAAATCGGCACCTCAAGTGCCGATTTGGATTTCCTCCTTTCATATCATTTATGTTGATATTCCCCTTTTTATTATCGAACAAATCACCCAACATTCAATTTGTTACTCCAAAGGAGGGGTATGAATGCAAATGATCAAATCACATCAGCACCTCAAGTGCCTATTTTGGGCTTGTTGGATCATTTGCACTCATACCCTCCCTTTGGAGAAACAATCGTTGGGTGATCTTCTTCTCCACCAATTTGAAGAAGCAACATGTGAGATATAAATGTAAATGATCCAAAAGGACAAAGCCCAAATCAAAACTTGAGGTGCTGATTTGGGGCCCACCTCTTAATTTGAGCATGACTCCTCAAATCAACACCTCAAGTATCGATTGATAACTATTTTTTAAATATCCAAACTTGATGCTTGTTTAATTAATTACGAATATTTTAATAATATTTTTTAAAAATCCACTAAAATATTATTTATAAATTTTATTTTAGAATCATGTATAATTTTAGTTTTCAATCTATCTTTATTGAACTTCATTAGTAGCATAATTGAAGGAAAATACTTATAAAATATTTAGTATTGTATTTGTATTTGAAAGGAATTTTTTGAAAAACACCATAGTAAGTTTACAACTTTACATAAGTATCTCCCCAAAAGTTGTATTAATAAAATTATCCCTCAAAATCTGTCATTTTAGAGAAAATACATTCCTCGCTACAATAATACAAGTCTGAGTCATGCTCTTTAAAAGTATGTTACCATACTGTTCTTTCTTAAATATAGTGAGGAATATTATTCATTGTGAAATAATTTTGTATATCAGTAGTGAACATCAGATCTATCGCTATATCACTAGCAACCGTCCGTATAAAAGGATGCAAATGAACGTATACATATAGGGATATGGTATCCTTATCCATTTTTAAATTTGGATGTAGAAATAGATATCTTGCATATTTTGAAAATCGCAAATTATATTTTTAAATATGGATACATATAATTATACGTCGGCTACGAATATTTAACAAACAAATATTGGCTTTCCTACTGATAACAAACGTCTCTTCATAGCTTAGTAAAGTTGAAACTTAGAGTTAGATTAAAAATATTAATCGCATATGAGTAATATCAGGAATAGTTTATGAAAATGGATATACTGGTACAAATATAGATATTTACGAATATCAAAGTGGTGTCGATGTCAGATTCCATTTTAAAACGGATAGGACGCAAATATTAAAATTAATATAAAACATATACATTGGCATATCGGATATGAGTATATCCTTATCCGTTTGCATCCTAATCCTAACCCATATGTGTCGACCCTAAACCCATGGCCATGGATATCCAATAAATTATTACAAATCATACACCCAATATCATTTGACCACTAATATATGGTGTTTCAAGCATATCAATGAAATAGTTTTAAATTTATAACTATTGATCATTTAACACATGTACATTGTAATAATTTATAGTACATAATTTAAGTATATATAAGTATATTTTATGAGACTTGGGGGGTCAAGCCCCCCCCCCCCCACTGTATATAGGAAAATGTATAGGAACATGAATGAAGTATAATGACAGCATATGACCCCAATAATACAATTGAAATTGGCAACGTTAAATAAATGAGTCACTTGCACTTTCCGTAGACCATATAGTGTACAAATGCATTGTTAATTTTAAAAATCCGATACACCACTAAAATTTAACTTGTTAAATTTGTTAGGTTTCTAGTGTGAAGCATGATTAAAACAGTATAATGGGGACAACTCCGCCAATCCAGCTTCAGTGATTTTTTTATATATAAGGCTAGCCTCTCCGAGCTTAGGATAATTATAAAAGGCCGGCTTGATCCACCATCATTCAATCCCTTTGTCTTTGCTATTACCTATTGAGATCAAGAGCAGTAATAGATAGACCTATCAATGGTGGACTTTCACACCGGCCCAGGGCACCTTCGGGTTCATCCCATAAAGGACTTTGTAGGGAAGAACGGAAGTAATTACTCGCTCGTCGACCTTTATTGGTGGAGGAAAGCTCCCGCCTTATTCGTGTTAAGGAGTTCATTAGACTCGATGAACTCATCCTTTAGCAACTCCTCCCTGAGGAGAGGACACAACGTTCAGTGCAAGAAGAAAAGAATTGGCCACCAAATCAGAAAACAAAGAAGAGAGGTAGGATTGGACACCAAGTCGAGTCGGATTGGCCCATTTAGCAACATACAAGATCCCACTTAGCACACAAGTTTAAAAGCCCCAACCCAATCAAGCCCATTTACTGTCGAGTCGGGTTTAGCCTACTTATTATCAGGCAAGGTTTCACTTTAGAAGCCGAAGCGCCCACCAAAAGTCCACAAACTGTTGGGTTGGAACTAACCGCTGATCAAGCCCACAAACTATCAGTTTGGATCAAGCGTCGATCAAGAATGACACATATATTCATCTCAATGTCACAAAGATGCTAGTTGATGAATGAAACCTTGAAAGGCTCATGGAAAGATATAGAAATGAAAATAAATCATCTCTAAATTAGTAGATGGATTAATGTCATGCAATTAATTAATCAAATAAAAAACAGAATAAGTATATATAAAGGGAAAGGGGTGGCTGCACCGGGTGGTGCAGCCAAGAGGCTGCACCCGGCCTCCTGGCCGTCCGATGGCCCAGATCAACGGCGCGGATCAGGCGCGGATGGGGGCTGCGGCTCACGTGCGGATGGGCGCGGGGCAGGTATGCGGATCGCCGTTGATCTGGGCCATCGAACGGCCAGGAGGCCGGGTGCAGCCTCTTGGCTGCACCACCCGGTGCAGCCACCCCTTTCCCATATATAAATATATTAATATGATGTTTCCTATGCTCCATCATAATTTAATCAATCAAATAATTTCCTTGAAATAAAAATATAACCATTACATTAAATATGAGAAAAAATCTACCATATATGCTATCTTGTTAATAATTTCGAAATTTGAATTTTGTGTATGGTATTATTAATCTTTGGACATAAGTACTAGCTAAGTGCACATTATATATCGTATTACGTTCCCAATTATAAAATTTCAGATCATATATACCTTATATATGATTTTACATTTGAATAAATCCATCGATGCTATTACTTTTATTATTCGGGCCAATCTGAATCGAGTTGTCAAAAAATCATCATTACCCAAGCCAAAGCCCAATTATTTTTGGTTCAAGCTAGGCTCGCATTTTTTCAAGCTGACATTTTAAAGTGGGGATTTTTATCCTACGAAGTCTAGAAACTTTGTTAATTACCTTCTCGATCTTGTAAACATCGTAATTATCACATGAACCCTACAAATTTGCTAACTCACACTACGAACCATGTAGTTAGCTGCCACATATTTGGTTGTTACAATCGATTGGATTCCGTCAAAAGTATCTTAAATCCCCCTTAAGTTTTACTAAATGTATAAGAATGTCATTCTTCTTTTTCCTTCTCTCACCTTCCCTCCTCAAACACCTTCCTCGCATCTCTGAAGCATGTAGGTTCTCCCCAGTCGCCCTCTTCTCTTCAAGGGAAGGCCAAGCGTAGATGGGGGATCTGCACGTCGTGTTGTAATGGTCGAAGCTTGAAGAGAGTCGACACACGACCCAGATCATTGGCGAAGCTGCTGAAGCGGTGGGGCCGACGACGCCTCCTATCAATGGTCCCAAGGTAAAGAGTTTCCGGTATGCTACGATCAAGGACCACTGCGAGGCTGCTTCTTTATGGTGGTGTTGGGTCATGTACGGTGTACGTGGTTCCGATGGCCTACGACTCCTCTCGCCAATTGTGAGGCGCGACTTGCAAAGAAGGATGGTGTACTCGCTTATAATTTTTGTTGTTACGAGGTTCTCTTCTTTGACTAAAGTACAGGGGAGGGGTGCGGAGCGGCCAGGAGAATATCTGATTTTCGAGTCTAGATGGTGAAGCTTGCGATCTCGATGTGGCACTAATGCTCCAAGCAAGGAGGTGAACTTCTCGAGATGGTGTTCTGTGTTGTTCGGTGGGAAGAGATTTGCGTACAAAGTCATAGGATCCTCCAAAAGGAAAAGGAGAAGACGTTCGAGCCCCTCACAAGTGTTGCAAATGGATTTGGAATACAAGGGACAAAAAGTTCCAAAAGGATGGTCCTTTGGATTCTATTAGCCATGAAAACTGGGGTTGATCTGCAGCTGCATTGGGTTCGCCTTGAAGATGAAGAATAAAGTGAAGGAAATGGAGAGATCCTTAAGTGCATCACGAAAGCGTGAGGATTACACGTATGCGATCAGGAGCGACTAATCGCACTAGTTGCTCAAGGCAACGGAATTTAAAAAATTTAATGTGATGAAATCACATGATCCAAGAACACTTCTCGGGTAGTTTCATCTAAACCACAATTAGATATAAGGTTTACATCCTGAAGCGTGGTTGCGATCGAGTCTCTAAATGAAGAGACCTCCTGTCTCAAGTCCGATCCGATGGAGGAGACGCTTGCGAGCGTATTGATGAGACGCGTCCTTCTCGCAATCCATGTTGATGATCCAAGCAACGAATCTCCTGATCTCGTCACACGAGATCCGACGTCTTCTTCACGAGCGAGGCGCATTGAAGGAGACGGAGATCCACGAGAAAATACTCCGGCAGCATAACGACGATGCTGCGGTGATGACGACTCTCTCTAAGGCTCCATGATGGACGACCATAATAGAGAAAGGAAGAGAGTCTTGGCGTATAGAGAGAGAGAGGGAGAGAGCATTAAATTACGTTATGAAACGTGTAACCTGAGGAGTAAGGGGTGCCTCTTCTTATATAGGATGCGTTTGGTTGGTGGGTTATCCGGGGGAAGATAACCCGTTTTTGTGTTAGTGTGTTTGGTTGGTGGGTTAAGGGTTGGAAGGGTTTGTGTGATGTGATTGTATTGAAAGTTGAAAAAGTTGGTAGTTATTATGGTATGGTTGTATTGAAATTTGAAAAAGTGGGTAGTTGTTGTGATGTGATTGTATTGAAGTTTGGAATGGTGAGTAGAAGTTGAGTATTTTATGATTTTTAGATGATATGAGGGTATAATATATATTTTTTTATGGGAAGGGAGTGGGGCCCGCTAGTAGGTTAGGATTGTGGGGTTTGGGGGGTAACTCGCCCAAATTGGGGGGTAACCCCCCAACCGAAGGGGCTCATAGGGTTTTGGGATCCATAGATCTCAATACATGGACAACACAAAATCAATGGCTGAGATTGATTTGCGTTTCTTTAAATGGCCATGATGTTGTTGTAAAAAACACAACAATTGATTTAAATAAAATTACTTTATATTGATAAATCAATATAATTAATTTCAAATTTAAATCATTTGACTGGTCTTGGAGATAATGAGAAGATTGACCACATTCTCTAAAGAAAAGGGGACGGCTACCCTTTTGAGATAGAATGGGTTTATCTCCTCATAATCTCCTGAGATCTCATTATCTCATGATATCTCCAATGTTGTTGTAAATTATTTCACAGAAAAAATTCATAACTATCTAGTGAATATTGCAATCATGCCATTGGAAAAACGTAAATCACATTCACATCCCAAAACAAAATATAACTTATATTTTTAATTAATCATCCAATGTGATTCCAATTCACAATAATTAATTAACAAATATAAATCACAATATGCTCTCTTTAATATATTATAAATCACATTTATAATATATCTGATTAATATGGACAGTGATCCACATTATTCATATACATGATAATTAAATCACATTTAATCATCTTGGATCTCTATTCTCTTATGCCTAAATGATATGAATCACATTTACATTATTCACATCTTTGATAATTAAATCACATTTAATTATCTCAGACAACTCTCCTTATAATGTGAATCAAATTCATATTATTCATGATAACTAAATCGTATTTAATTATCAATATCTCAATGCTCGGATAAATATATCAATGAAATTATCCATGAACTCTTTCAAGGATAATGCGCTTTCTCCGCGGATACTTGGAGATAAGAACATGGTGATTGTACTGTTCCATGTATAGTGACTTGGATATTGAGATCACATCTCAAATCCATATCTTGCAGACCTCCCATAAATGCTTAATTAAATCAAGATCGCAAACCTAATCTTCTCATTACATCTGAATCACATTCGGATCAATGTCCAACATTTGGACCAAGATCAGATTACTTCTCTATGAGATGAGTCACTAAAATCCAGACTTGTTTCATCACTCCCTCGGAATGGAAGCGTCATGGTTATACAATCGTTTATGATCACATCATCCTCAGGCATTCCTAATACATGTACATCCTGCATACTGGAAGACCCAAAACAAATTCGAAGTTTTAGATCTCTTTTAGACTGTCTCCTTCAGGATTTTATCATTAAGGTTCTCATTCGATCATTGGGAGTCGGTATCGATCATATACTTTCCAAAAGCATATATCATACCTAGGTGTTGATAATATACTTTCTAAAAGCATATATCAAACCTTACAAATTCAGTCAAGCTTTTAAAGCGAGACGACCACGCGTGGAATTTGATTCTTCCCAATATCTCATGAGTGAGCTCATGTCTTCCAGTTCAGTAATGAACCTGTATGATCCCTTTGAGAGATCGTATTACTCATATGCCCTTGCATGCACACAACCGCACCGGTGTATAGACCTTGGTTAGGTCATCAACCTATTGGTCTGCCAAATGTACATACTCAGACATATAGTAACGCATCCGTCTCCAATCAGAGGATGCGTGCCTATATTGTGACAGCATACGACATAGGTCTTTGGTTATCTCGATCTCGTTAAATCAACTCTTTGATCTAACTGATCCGACACCTCCGAATTTCTATTCCCATGCAGAGGACCTACTTCAAGAGGTCGGTCAGATATCGACCAAGTGAGAAAGGATTGCCATCTCCTACTAAGGCTGGAGATCATCTCCTAACAATCATTTAACGGTACTTGATGAGTCCTCAATCTAACTCTTTAGATATTCATCCAAGCACTAGCCTCTATGATTCAACAATTGAATCAATAGATGTATGATCATTAAGATGGCCATGGTACATAACTCTAATTGTACTAAGGAACCTATTACGCAAATTAGTTATTCTTCATTTCAGACCAGGGAATGATATTTGCAATAGCATTTATTGCATAATGGCTCTTTGTGGGCTTGCATGTCCACCATAAAGTGCTCCTTCATGAATGTCAAACAATCCAGTGTCATTAATGATCGACCCTTTGCATCTGAAGTTTTTTAGAAGATTGACCTACAAGAGGAATGTGGTTCGTGCTTTTGAAGGCTCGACCAAAATGTGACGTTCAGAAGAAGCATAAAGTAGGGGTAGAGCTTACTGGGTTGATGGAGGATTGGAAGCTATTGTCGATGAGAGGTCGCATAGGAGGAGAACAAGAATATGTTGATGTATAGAAGATGGATGCGAAGATTTGATGGGTAGAATGTGGTTGGGTGGTGGGTTTCAAATGGAAACAAGAAGCATGATAAAAAGAAGACAATAGAAGAAGAAAAATAAAAATGGAGAAAAAAAGGAAAAACAATATACTACATGGGATGAATATGAAATTTGAACGAGGCTTTCAAAAGCTCAGCAGGGGCTTCGAACAATATCGATGAAGGTGGCCGAGAAACTAAGCAAGGGCTTTCAAAAGCTCTGCAACAAGGTCGTAGGGACCTTGGATCGCACCACTACATGGGGATATGGCCGTCGTCGCCTCAAAGTTATCACCGAGGTAGAACTGGATGTCAAGCACTCAACTCACAATTATGGTGGATGGGGAATGATGGTTGTTAGAAAATAGGATTGCGGAAGCGATACTGATAAACAGAGCATAGAACATAAAGATAAAACATGAGATACAGGGATTTTACGTGGAACCCTACTCCCTAAGGAGCATGATGAAACCACGGGAGAATGCCTCAGAGGACTGATAGTTTATTGCTTTTCTCATCTTAATACAAGGGATGTGGGGGTCTATATATAGCCCCCATTGAGTCTCCACATCTCCAAACTGGGAGATGTGGGACTAAACTTTGGATGGGTAAATGGATCCTGGAGAGATCCATTTACCCATCTTTCAAATAAGAGACGCATAACCAAATACTCCAACACTCCCTCTCAAGCTGGAACATGCAATGCTCAGCTTGAACAAACAGAAAGAAAACTCAACTCACGCTACAAGACACTACAGACAATATCAACTCAACGCGCACAACTGTCGGTTGCTGTCGAGGACGTTGCTTCTCATGTCATGCAAGTGAGGAGGACAAACGGGCTGGAGTGTAAGTCGATTGAATCTCCTCGTCGAAGAGCATGTGCTATGTACTACGTCTGTCAGAGAGTCACTGCAACTGAAATGAGTCTCCTCGTCGGAGTACTCTAGCCCATCACAATAATGTGGACAACTGCTCCATCTCTGAAAAGGGTCGAACTGAAAAGACCGTGGAGTGCAATCCTCGTGGAGTCCACGCTCGCTGGAGAATGGAGTCTGGAAGTCTCCTCATCGGAGAACTGGGTCTCTCCCATCTGGCTTAGATTATGGTACTCTACTCTGGAGTACCTAGATACCACATGAAAACCCTTGCCCACATGGCATAGGGAATGGTCCTCTACTCTGGAGTCCCTATGGCTCACATGAAAACTCTGGCCGAAACAACAAGAATGATGGGGACCACACAGAAGATGGCATACATGTGCTCATCTGAAAAGACCGCATATATGTACGCGTCTGAAACTGAAGACTTGGAACCATCTGACGTCGAGTCTGAATATATTATCATCTGTAGAGTCTGGAAAATTTGGCTGAAAAATCTGGAATATGGATCCGACTTGTGACTCTACACAATACTCCCCCTTTCTCCCATACTTGTCGGGATGACGAACATCAACCAAGTTGGGAGAAGACAATAATGATGGGGACAAACAAAACCAATTAGCCTCACAAATTTTTCGTCTTCTCAAATCACCATTTTTAATCATTTTTTAAGCTGCCTTTTTTACGGCTTTTGCAAAAAAAAATTCTCCTCTTTTTTAAATAAGTAGTTGACATTTTTTTACGGCTTCCCCCTTTTCAAATATTTTTGTATGGTTTTTTTATTGTACGTGCCTTTTCTTTTTCTTTCCCTTTTTTCTTCTTTTTTAATGGATATCACGACCCAAAGGGCCCAAAGACACAACCCCCTCTTTTTTTTTTTAAATCATGGCAGGCCCCTCTACATTCTCCCTTTTTTTAAAAAAAACTGGGCAGGACCCACTTAGGGCCTCAAAACTCAGCATTTTTTTAACGGGCAACCCACTTGGGCTTTTATTTAGGGTTCCATCGGGGAACCCTCTCTGGAAGGAAATAACGTCACCCCAGTTTGGGGGGCTTCTGCCCTCGACGCTGCCACCCTCGATGGGTGGGGCAAAGGTGATGCCGCCGCCTGATGGGAGACCTTCAATCTGCGTCGATGGGAGACCTCTATATGCGATACCTGATGGGAGACCTTTGTCCTGTGCCTCGAGCTCGGAGAAGAGATCTGCACCCTGTGGGAGTTTTCCGTCTACGATGGCGGTCTCGCGTCGCTTGTGCGAGGGTGGTGGATGTTAAGCGGAATCACCTGGAGGCAGTCACACAGGGAAGCAGGACGCGTGCAAGGTTGCGCCGCCTCACAATGGGGCTCCGCCTGGAGCTCCTGGATGCATGTGAATCGGAGAGGGGGGACGTTGCTTGATTCCTTCGCACGATGGGGTTTGCGTGGTGGCTGCTAGAGGCGGAAGCCATGGTGACACGAGTCGAGGTTCGCTGCCGTAGCATGGAGCTGCCTGGTGGCGCAAGTCGCGAGTATACGGCTGGATCGTGCGCGCTTGGGAGGAGCAGGCAAAGGGGCATGGACTGTGCATCGCCCCACATCCTGTAAGATGAGACTTTGCTATCAATTGAAGGAATGTTGCTTGGAGATCGGAATCGCGTCTTGCGCCTGGAGGCTGCCTCGTCGCAGAGATTAGGGTTCCTATTCGGGAACCCTAGTTTTCTTCATATTGCACTCTATACAAGGAAAAACAATTCAAGGCAGATATTCCAAGAACATTCTTTCTCATAACATGAATAATAATCTCCAACAAATAAATATTCAAAAACTAAAAAAACGATTCTCGGATAAAGAACTAAAACAAAATCCTCGAGAATCGACCCGCTCTGAAACATTTTTTTTTGAAATCCAGAAGCAAGGGGGATACACTCGACGATGCACTCCCCAAAAATCTTATTCAATAAAAAGAGGGAACAAAGAGGCCAACAGAAAAAAAAACAAAAACCACACTACAAAGTCATTACGACGCCCAGTCCCTCACCAGGTGTTTTGCAAAAGAGCCCACATTCTCCTTATAGAACATTTGGCCCGAGAACAATAAGTCATTTCTCCCCCGCCAAATCGCCCATAGCACGCGGGGGATAGAACCTTTGTAAGATATAGTATTTGCGGGCCCTCTCTGAAACATGTTAGAAAATAGGAATGCGGAAGCGATACTAATAAACAGAACATAGAACAGAAAGATAAATCATGAGACACATGGATTTTACGTGGAACCCACTCCCTAAGGAGCGGAACGAAACCACGGGAGAACACCAAAGAGGGCTGATAGTCTATTGCTTTTCTCATCTGAATACAAGGGATGTGTGGGTCTATACATAGCCCCCACTGAGTCTCCACATCTCCAAACTGGGAGATGTAGGACTAAACTCTGAATGGGTAAATGGATCCTGGAGAGATCCATTTACCCATCTCTCATATAAGAGACGTATAACCAAATACTCCAACATTGGTGGCAAAGGAAGGGATTTATGGGTTATCGAAGAGGGTAAAACCTGAAGAAGAAAGGGGATATGGTCATGGGATCTTGTTTGGTAACATTTATAGCCCGTTGGCGTCATAAGAGGTTTAGGCCATTGTTGGGCATCGGACGGAGGAGGTATGCAGGGAGGGAGGGGAGGAGAGGGGGGGAGGGGATTGGAGAGGAGCTGTAAGATATAGTATTTGCAGGTTCAGGTGATAATTACCATGACACTCGAATCCGAATTATTCAGACCCGACCCAATTAAGGTCTATTTGATCTGATAAAACTATTGATCAATATTAAATGATCTAAATCGATCAACAGATCATAAATCAAAATTCGTTTGAGATCAATCGATAAAAAATCGATTGCATCAAAATGCGTGCAACTGGAAAACGTAAAAATGATCTGAGGCCCTCATAAAATTCATCTCGATAAAATAAAACCAATGAAATCGACCGTTCGTCGATCGGAGGTCGTTTGATAATTTAAAATCACAAAATTCGATCAAAAATCAAAACCGTACTTCATCAATTTCTGTATCCATCTTGGATCAGAAAAGTACGAAATTTATATCATTTGATCATCATAAATAAACGGTCGAAACGAGATATTGAACATCAGAATCAGAGATTCAAGATGCAAATGCAGATGACTTTGATATCTCAAATAAGACATAGTATGTTTGCGGAATTTAGGTGATAATTACTATGACACTCGAATCCGAATTATCCAGATTTGATCCGATTAAGGTCTATTTGATCTGATAAAACTATCAATCAATATTAATGATCTAAATCGAATAGATCGTAAATCAAAATTCGTTTGAGATCAATTGATCAAAATCGATTGCATCGAAATACGTACAATTGGAAGCCGTAAAAATGATCTAAGGTCCTCATAAAATTCATCTCAACAAAATAAGACCAACGAAATCGATCGTTCTTCGATTGGAGGTCATCTAATAATTTAAAATCACAAAATTTGATCAAAAATCAAGATCATACTTCATCAATTTATGTATCCATCTTGGATCAGAAAAGTATGAAATTTATAGAGTCAAATTCCTAAGTAGTACCTGGGAATTACTTAAATACCCAGGTACTACGTAATGTTTTTTTACTCAAAAACTACAGAGGTGTCGCATGTTCAACATGCGACACCCCTTAAGTTTTTTTTTACCCAGGAACTGCGTTTGTGTCGCATGTTGGATGTGCGCTATAGATAACGCATATTCAACATGCGACATATATCCAGGGAGTTCCCCTCGAAGATGGTCTCGAAATGTCTGTACAGGTATCGCAGGTCTCGAAATTTCCTGTACAGGTATCGCATGTTGTATATGCGACAATTTTGCAGGGACTGATAACGCATTTTCAATATGCGTCATCCTTACAGGAAATTTTCCTCGAAAATGGCTGGGCAGGTGTGGGCTTTGAAATTTGAACATATAACGCATGTTCAATATGCGTCATCCTTAGAGGAATTTTTCCGCGAAAATGGTTGTCTAAGTGTGGGCTTTGGAATTTCAAGTTTCTAAAAACCCTTGAAAAGGCATGCCAATTCCATGTTTCTAACGTAAATTGACATCTTTTTGTAAACATTCCAGACATTGCAAACATTCTAGACATTCCAAATATCAAAGAAGACATTTCAAATATTGAATATAAGTAGACTTGTTCATGAATACACATTACATTTTTTGCATCATATTAAAAATTACATTGATTACAATTCAACGTTTTTTCCTCCGCTGGTATGTAATCGTAGAATCTGGAGGATGGAACGGTAATAGACAGTTCGCTTCGTCTATCATGTGGATTTGAGAGGGTCCTGGGGCATCTTCCTCGAATGTTGGCATAGACGGCGGCGTTAGTGTGCAGTAAGTTGGTCGTGTCTGGCTGGGGTCCAATCCATGCCTCAACGGTGCTTGAGGCGTTGGCAAGTCCTCTCTTGGTCGCTCGGTGGCAGGTGTGAAGTAGTCTCCTTGCGCAATGTTATCATCCTCCGCAGCGGCTTCTTCAAAGTCCATGGGTAGCGCGACTTGTTGACGCGCCCTACCTCGACCTCTTCCTCGTCCCCGTCCTCTTGCCCTTCCTCGCCTTGCCTCCTCCCTAGCCACATCTGCACGTTCGTCATGTAACATGACTGCATCTGCAAATTGTAATGACAGCCACTCCGTCATTTCCGCCTTCGCTTGTGCCGCGATCTCGCGGCATTCCTCGTGTCCAATGTCGTAGACACGGCTCCACAGAGCGAGCTGCATACAAGGAAAAGACGTAGATGTAAATTTGAAACAGTTTTGTTAATTAATTTACCAAAAAAATTATAGTTCGGGTACTTACGTTGCTTGCCAGAGTTGCACCCAAACGTCCGACAAATCTTCGAGTAATGGTCCGATACCATTGCTCGTATGCGGGCGTCGCGAATACCCCTCTGGACCGATCGATGCGAATAATTCTAACTTCCCGCTCATCCCAGCGGGCAATATGCAAGCTGTGTTTTGCCCTCCAATCCACATGTACTTTCCCCCTCAAATCGATAGCGTGGAGTTCTTGAAATGTGGAGCAACGACTTGGGATATCTTGAAGACCCCCAAATTGTCTCATGAACCGATCTGGGTAGTAATACTCCACAATGTGGAAGTATATCAAAGGCACTTCAGCTCTCCAAATGTGTTCCTTGACAAAAAACCGACCATATCAAGCTGATGGATTCCTTGACAATGAAGTCATATGTGATAAAATGTGGAACTTCTTCACAGCGTAAACCAAATCCTCCCTACATTTGAACGTCCTACCCTTGCGGATTTCGTCAGCAACACCATCAAGTCTAGACTTGCTTCGAATGTCGTCTTCATATGTTGAACGAGTATTAGACCCTCTAACCCCAAAAAAGGGTATACGAGGTGTAATAGTATGCGTGGTTTGTTCATCAGTTGGGAGCTCCTCGTCCATCAGATCATCTTCGACATCTTCGCTACCTTCTTCCAGGTCATCATCGGTCCCCCAAGGGATGAAATCATGATCCATCCGGTTAACCTCTCGCAGCAACGGCTCACTCAACCCCAAATCCTGAACCGTGCTTGGCTGCGTTACAGGCGCATCCGTATCAAAGTAGGGTCCCATGGTTGGGACAATTCTTGGTGGCGTGTTGCGGACAACTGCTGCTTCTGTGCTCGGGACTCCAGACGGTCCCTTGTTAGTCATAACAGTTGGGACTTCGCTCACAGATACATCTTCAACATAAATATCGGTAGGCATTGATTTCCCAATGGTCCGAGCGTACACAAGAACTGCCTGCACATCATCATCATCGACAATAGATGAAAATGACGGTTCCTCCCCTGGGCCTCGAGGGATGCGATGTAATAATCGGATGTTTTGACTGTCAATATCCAAGTTGAACTTACGGTAAACCAAGTTCAGCATCTCATCGAACGTCATATTAGGAGTCAACACAAACCCCCTCACGTTGGTTGACGATCCGGACATGAGTGTACTACTCAAATGACACATACAATACAACTGCTCCATTCTAACCTAATACGTGACACAACGTACAAGCAAACGTCATACATTCGAGAAATGAAAATAACATGCATATGATACAAAAAAAAATTAAAGAAAACATTTTACCAAGTCCAATTGTTCGCAACAAGTGATTAGCCCTAATGAGAAGCGGGGACGGCTAGGACGGTGCCAATCACTGAAAACACGGAAAAGGAGTGTTCCGCGGGGCTAGGAGTGACCAAAAAGGGTGTTGTTGAGAGAGGAGGAGATCAGAAGATGCGGGTGCAGAGGAGGGCGTCGGGGGCGACTGGGTTGCTGGAAACGAAGGAGTTGTCAGGGCAAGGGCGGGGAAATGAGAAGGCCGCTGGGCGCGGGGCTTAATTAGGGTCGATATCGCATGTTGAATATGCGTTATCTATAGCGCATATCCAACATGCGACACAAACGTAATTTCTGGGTAAAAAAAAACTTAAGGGGTGTCGCATGTTGAACATGCGACACCTCTGTAGTTTTTAAGTAAAAAAAAACATTACGTAGTACCTGTGTATTTAAGTAATTCTCAGGTACTACTTAGGAATTTGACTCAAATTTATATCTTGATCATCATACATAGACGATTGAAACGAGATATTGAACACCAAAATCGAAGATTCGAGATGCAAATGCAGATGACTTTGATATCTCAAATAAGTGAGAGAGAGAGATGACTTTAAAACAATTAATTTCAAATTCCAGTCAGCAACAGTCTACACTTGGCTCACTCTCATCTCCACTTGTCAACAATTGAAGCTCCCTCCTCCCCTTATAAATATCATCCGAGTCTCCTTTCCTTTTCTCTCATAAATTCTCTCTTTTCTCTCCATTTTCTCCAGCCGAGGAAGCCTTTCCTCCTCAATTTTTTTCCTTTTGGCTGCAAAACAGCTACTGGTGCTACTTAGATCTGTAGCACTCATGTTGCTACCATTCAAGGAGCTGCAGCTCCTTCTGCTGCTGCTTCCTTCCTTCTGATGATCCCCTAGAGCTCCCTTTTCCCTTTACCAGAAGGCCTTCAATGCTGCAAGAACCAAGCAACATCTGCTGCCTATTTGCAGCATCCCTTTAGGAATATTCAAATCAAGCTCCTGGAGCTTCTGCTGCTCCTGGAAGCTCCTGCTGGAGCTGCTTCTCTCCCAAGGAGTTGCTGCTCCATTTTTTTCCCTTCCAAATAGGAGGTCTAAAGGTATAATTCTTTTCCTCCTTTTGCTGTCATCTATTTCTTAAAAACTCAAATTTTAACCCTTATATATTTATTGATTTCATGTTTTTAAAATAAGATTTTGGGGGAGAATGCATGTATGTTAGATCTAAATCAAGAGCAATGTTTTACTGTTGTTCATGCTTTTAATTTTGAAAGAAATGGGGGTAATATGGCATGAATTAGATCAAATTTCAGACCATTATTCAACCACTGATTTCATGATCTAAAGTTGGAAACATAGGGGGAAGGGGTATAATAGCCTAATTATGATTATGTTTCAGACCAATGTATTATTGCTATTCATCCTTTAAAATTTAAAGATTTGAGGGTGTTTTAGCATGGAATTGTGTCAATTTTCAAACCACAATAGCTGCAGTTTGTATGTTTAATTTGTGAAAGATTGGGGATGAATTGTATGTGCAATTGAGTCTAAAATTCATCCCTATATTGCTACAATTTTCACGCTTAAAAAGATGAAATTTGGTATCTTAAAAGATGAAATTTTGGGGGAGATTAGCATGCATATAAGACCGATCATTAAATTGCTACTATTTTGATTAATCATTTGGCTAAGGATTTGGGTTTCGTATTACATATGTTCTGCTCAAATTTTTAGTTTAAAAATTTAAAATTTTAGAAGCGATATCTACTGTTCAAAATTTTAGTTTAAAAATTTTGAATAAAATGTTTAAATTTAAAAGCATTTGTTATGCTTAAATTTTAGTTTAAAAAAATTGAAATTTAAGAAGCTGATACTATATCTATATGCTACTGATATCTACTGCTCAAAATTTTAGTTTAAAAATTTTGAATACAGATTTTAAAATTTAAAAGCTACTGTTAAGAAGCTGCTACTATTGCTACTGATATCTATTGTTCAAGATTTTAGTTTAAAAATTTTGAATAAAGATTTTGAAATTTAAAAGTTACTGTTGCCAATAACATTGATTGGGAATATAAAAGATTAATTCAAGATAAATTCTAAGCTCTTGATCTCGAAATGAAGTGTTGAGAAATTGGGGTTTGGCATGCGAATTAAGTATAACTTCAGACCAAATAGCTACCGATTTTATGTTGATTGAGGAGAAATTAAAGGTGAATTGTAAACAATTAAGTCAAGTTTTAAGAGCACCAATTATCCACTAACCCCATGGCTAAAATTTAGAGATTAGGGGATGAACTAGCACACAAGTTGAGACAAATTTAGATTTAAATAACATCTAATCTCATGACTAAATAAGAAAGATTGGAATTTCTGCATTGAATTGAACTTAGATCCAGATCCAATGAATAGCTGCTAAGCTCATGATTTTAGAAATAATAACTTGTGACCGCAAAGACCATCTTCATGAATTAATCCTTTAGGTATACTTTACTAACTATAGATCACTATTAACAAAATTATTGACAAAAGACCTAGATCTATACGGTCAAACCATAGAAAGGATTGAAAAAGGATAAGGAATCAAGTCAGTGATGATGGTTCAGTGATGACTAATAATAAATAGTGCCGGTCACGGTGACCCTTACACCTGACTTTGCGAGGGCGTGGTGACCCTCAACTAAGCGGGAGATAGGAAGCCCAGTTAGGGCAGCGACCGCATAGAGCGCGGATCTAGGATCCTAGTCCTTTTTACGATTTTTGAGCGAGCTCGTAGTATTTTTACGCTTCGTCGGGAGCCAAATTTTTGACCGGTTTCGCTGACCTTGTTTCAGTAGGGTACCTAGGCAGGAGGACCTTTGGTTTTATTTTTCGATCTCTTTTTGCATGTACCAGTCGGGCCTATTTTCTAGAATGACTTAATCCGGAAAGTCTCTCTTACCTGTCTCAAGGGCATAGTTCTGAAGTGTGCCTAATCTCTCCTGGACCGCACTTCCACCAGGAGGGTGAGATGGAAGAGTCTCTTAAGAGGCTTCCTCACCGCTTGAGTTTTGATTACTGTTCTGCCAGTAGGTCATGGCGAAGAATTACAGTTGAGTTTGATATTGTTCTTGAGGTTGTTTAATATTCCGCCAGTAGGTCCTGACGATAAAAAGATCATAAGACAGAAATCATCAATCAACACCAATCATCGACATTTAATCAGAATTTAGAACTACTACTACGGATGTTAGGTGAAGCTAGTGGATGCGTTGGGAACTTAGTTAGGATGCATTATACTCCACTGCATGCCTACGAAGGCACCCCAACCCTAAGGTGTTCTACACGCTTTAGAGTCATAGTGTGAGGTCATACTCAGACCAAGACCACAGACTATCCATTAAGCTTGAGAATTTAACATAGACAAAGATCAGATCAAGGTTTCAACATCTTCAATACCAAGATCCATCAACATGAACTATAAGTAATAAAAAGATGATAGCCTAGATATGGATCTATAATCAAAATGTGAAAATATTAGGTATGGGAAGTTAAGGTATGATGAGTAAGAAAGGGGATGCATATACAAAACAACTTGAAAATCAATTTACATACGAGTAGCTTGCTAAATTTACATGGCAATACCTATCTAGTTGCTTCTTTTTGAAAACACTGAAATACAAGTTTTATATTTTAATAAATTTGATTGTACTCAACTTTTATTGACAATTCTCTTGTCCCCAACATGAATGGCAGGTAAAACACATGTATCACAATAGTCCGACAATTGGACCCTGAGCTTCCGTAGTTACTTTCAACAGTACACTTGTTATAATATTTGTACAGGATAATGTAAATGTTTTTTCTTTTCTTCTATATTATGGGATACATGTACAGATTATCAGTTTCTTCTGTTACATGTAAATATATATGGAAATTAATGAAAATGTGAATTTGGTGACACTTGTTATTCTGTGGCTTGTTATTAAAAATATGAATGTCATTCGAAACGCAAAAATTTTCCATCATTTTCTTTAACCTAATGTGATCGATAGCGAATGAAATAGTGTGAGTGTTGTGTAAACGAGTAACCCGGATCTCCGGGCGTCACTCTTACGATGTTTATGGGGTCAAAAAGATAATTTTTTTTGAAGTCTGAAAGGTAGGGGGAAACACTCAGTGGTGTCCGCCCCAAAATATATTAAAAACGAAAGAAAACGATAACAGGAACAACCGAGTCAACAAGCACTGCACCCCACCCATTACAGATTCCAGTCGTCAAGCAGCTGATTAACTAACACACACACATTTTCTTTGTAAAAACGTTGGCCCGAAAAAAGAAGGTCGTTTCTTCCCCTCCAGACCGCCCAGAGAATGGCTATCGGGATAACCCGCTCCCTCCGTGGTCTATGAAGGTTGGCATGGGCCGAATCCCAAAAAGAGAGGAATTCACCGCTGCTGCACCATGCCGGTCCCAAATCCAGCCAGACCTGAGTTACCACGGGGCACGAGAAAAATAAGTGCTCAATCGATTCGATCGCCGCGTTGCATAGAAGGCACCTATCAGAAATAACCCCGAGCAGCCTCATGCATCTATCTGTTGTCATCAGTCGCTTACGCCTAAGGAGCCACAGAAAAAAACCAATCCGCTCCGGGAGCTTCAGACCCCAGATCAGCGAGCAATCTCTGGAAAGCAGCTCCGAGCCAGCCGGGGGAGGTCTAGAAATTGCACCATAGGCCCCTCTCACCAAGAAGGAGCCATCCTTCCACGCCCAGTGGTCCCTGCCCACACCAAGCGGACGCACCTCCCGCAGGGATTCCAGTAACGCCAGGAATTCGTCGAACCTCTGATCAGAAAGGGAAGCCGCGAAGATGGGGCACCAGAGGCCATCGCTCCAGCAAGAGGCAACTGAGCAAGATTTATCACCTGCAATCGCAAACAACCGGGGAAAACGAGAGCGCAGCGCCCCACCCCCCGACCAATCATCAGTCAAAAAAGCGAAGGAATCCCCCCGCCCGAGAACAGGCCTAAAAAGGGCAAGGTTGCTCACAAAGGCCTTCACCACGCTGCACCAAAATGAGGTGGGAGAGTTACTACCAAAGACCATCGGTGAAGGGACCCCGGAAACGTCGTAAATTTTGCAAATCGCAGTGCACGCCATGTCATTACCCGGACCCCAGATTCTGCTAGCTCATTTTAAAAGAAGAGCCTCGTTCATTTGTTCAAGAGATTTCACCCCCAAGCCCCCGTCATCCTTCTGACGCAAGACCTCCTTCCAGCCCACCAAATGTATCCCCCTAGTTAGGGTCGCACCGTTGGCCCATAAGAAAGCACGCATTCGTTTCTCCATCCGCGCCCGCAACCCCTTAGGCATCTTACGGTTGGAGAGAAGGAAAATAGGGATGGAGGAAAGGACGGACTTCAATAGCACCAGCTGACCCCCCTTCGAGAGGACCGCAGCCTTCCATCCCGCGAGCTTCGCCTCAACCTTCTCCACCACCCTCATCCAATCTCGTATCCGAGTTCTCCCTAGCGACAAAGGGGTGCCAAGGTACTCAAGAGGAAGGGAGGATCTCCCCGAACCCAACACCGTCTCCAAATTATCCGAAGCAAGCTCCGCCTGCCCAAAGGGGATGAAAACCGTCTTCAAGTTGTTCTTCGTCAGGCCCGATAATTCCAAGAAAATCTCAAGTGTCATTGCTATGCCGGTAGCCTCCTCGATGCCCCCCTCGATGAAGAATAGAGTATCATCAGCGTATTGGGCAATCGGGACCTCCAACCCCTCCTTCGAGAAGCCCCTAGTTAGTCCGTGAGCCGCAACGCCTTCCGCCATGTCAGAAAGGACATCAGCTGCGAGAATGAATAACATAGGCGCGAGGGGACACCCCTGGCGCACCCCCCTGCGAGGTTGAATCCAGCCCCCCTCCGGGCTCCCGTTGACCAGTACCGAAAAAGACGTCGTAGATATGCAACGTCGCATCCAAGTGATCCAAATGTCGGGGAAGCCCTTTCTCTTGAGCACGCTCCACAGGAATGTCCAATCCAGAGTATCGTAAGCTTTTGAAAAGTCCACCTTCCAAAGAATGCTGCTAGTGCCCCCCCTCCGCCAATCCGCAATAATCTCAGACGCGAGCGAGACGCAGTCAGAGATCTGACGACCGGGGATGAAAGCCGCCTGGGCCGGAGAGATGAGGTTCCCAAGGATAACATTCGCCTACGGGCGAAGACCTTCGCCGTGATCAGGTATAAAGCATTGGATACGACGATAGGCCTGAAGTCCCCGATCGAAGAAGCCGCCGACGACTTTGGAAGAAGGACAAGGTGGGCGCGATTGATTCTATCAAAGCCCACGTTAACTGAACAAAACTCTTTCACGACCCCCAAAACCTCCGCCCCAATAACGTCCCAAAAATCCTTATAGAAGGAGATCGGGAACCCATCTAGGCCAGGCGACGCGTCGTCGTTGAGATCCCACACCGCGTCCCGCAGCTCCTCTAGAGAGACATCACGGATCAAGTTCTCGCAGGCGTCTCCTGCCACCGACCTGGACCTCCGACCCCGCCACCTCCGTCTTCTTGGAATAGTTGTAGAAGTCATAAGCTTGAAGTAGTTGGAGATGGCCGTGCCCATCTTACCATTTCCTTCCACGCTTCTTCCATCGATAGTATTAGTAATAGAACGGAAAGAATTAGATCTACGCCTCCCATTAGCACAGCGATGGAAGAAAAAGGTGTTTGCATCCCCTTCCCTAACCCACCTTAACCTTGACCTTTGCCTCCACTCCGCAATGCGTTTCTTTTCCTCCAGAAATAGCCTTCTTTGGGCCTCGGCGCGAGTAGCGAGCTCCTCGGTAGATAGTAATCTGCTATCCTCCAGTGCGTCCAGCAAATAAGTGGTCGCTTCCGCTTCCAGTTTGGCCGCCGCCCTCGCCGCCCTTGTTTCCCTCTTAAAAGCCGCAAGTCGCACTCTCAAAGAGCAGAGCTTGGCGTGGAATTTCTGCGTAGCAGAGCCAGATACCACCGTCTCCCTCCAATGCGACGTCACCACCTCCCGGAAGTTAGGTTCCTGCAGCCAACATTTCTCAGATCTGAAAAGACCCCGTTGAACAAGGGAATCTCCCGACCACCACATAATAGGGTTGTGATCCGAGCACACCCTAGGCTTCGCCTCCACAGATGCTAAGGGGAACCTTTTCCCGACCTCCTCCGAGGCCAGGAAGCGGTCGAGTCGCGAGCGAGACCTAGCATTTCTCCAAGTATAGCCGATACCCGTGGCGTCCAGGACCTCGAGGCCAAGCGAGTCAATGGTGTCAGCGAAGTAGGAGGAGCCCGGATCTTGGTCGCCCCTACCGCCAGACCTATCCGAAGATAGGAGAGTCACATTGAAATCCCCCCACCAACCAGGGGGTCCCAACCCGAAACGAGCCGCCTCCAACAAATCCTCCCACAATTGCGCGCGTAACCCCGCCTCACAAGGGCCATACGCGCACGAGACCGCGATCTGAAGATTGGATCTAGTGTTGTCCAAAATCACCGTTAAGAGGTGCCGCCCGCGAGTCAAGGAGTTGAAGGCCCACTTCGAGGAACGCCAAGCCACAATCATCCCACCTGAGGATCCCGTCCCCTCCACGGTCCTGAATTGATCTACCTCTCTGGCACCGAACCCCTTCCAATGTTGCTCCATCAAGCCGTGAAGCTTCGTTTCTTGGAGGATGTCGCATCCCCACACAACTAACCGCGCGCCCACCATCTTTCTTTTGTCAAGATCCCCCAACCCTCTCACGTTCCAGGATAAAATCTTCATTTGGAACCTTCGTCGCTCCCCATAGTTTGCATCACATCGGCCGCCTCCGCCACAAGGAGTTTGAACGTGTATCCTGGCTGTGCTAAGGACCTGGCCGCCTTGGCTCTATTCCTTCTTCGGTAACGCTTCGCACTCCTTCCCACGCTGGTCTCTCCCTCCTGAACCTGGTCAGAGGGACCCTCATAGAAGGTTGTCTCTTCTCCAGGAGACTCGGTCGGAGCTGCCGCCGTTAGTGTATTGGTTGGAAGCCGAGGCCTTTCCTCGGATAAGATATGAATAGGCGTCGCAACAGCTGAAACATGGGGCACATCTGCCCACACCAAAGGGAAATGACTGGCACAGGCCAAAAGAGGAGACTGACCCGTACCATACGACGCACCCAGCGCTGAGACGGGCAATTGGGTCGCCCTTCCGCTGCCCGACTCCGAGGGCAACCAATTACCTAATAACGAGTAGGTAATCGGGTCAATCGGGTCAAGCCCCTCGCCCGAAGATGAAACGATGAACGTCCCAAGTGCCGGTTCAAAAGGCGGGCCCATCGAGGGATCGACCACGTTGCCATGCAAAAGGAATGAAGTCGGGGGCATGGGCAATCTTTTTGGGAAGTTCTCGAGCCGCCGCGTGTTAAGGTTAAGACGTAACTCTTGGTACAGGGGACGTCTCGGAAACCCAACCGTCGTCTCCACGTTCGAGGCGGCCCACGCCCCCTCAGCTGACGCCGCCCTCGCGACCTCCGGAGGAGGCGGAGGCGGAGGGGTGTCGATCGTCAGCACGATCTGGAAGGAAAACCCGTCAACCTTCAGCTCGGAGAAGCAGCTCCTGTCGCCAACGTAGTCGATGAAGGACTTGGAACATTCTATCAGTATGGTCGTAAAATCGACCGCGGTTCCCGGTCTGAGGCCATCATCGATCTCTTCACGAACAAGACCCCACTGGCCCAAGGCCTTCCGCAAGCAGTCGACGGACCGGGACAGGAATGGGACTCCTTTTACCTTTGTCATGCAAACCTCAAGCTTCTCGTAGGATCCATCAGTGTAACGTAGGCATCTCCAGACTCCAGCTAATATCGCCTACGTCCCCATTGAGGATGAGGCGCTCCCTCTGGGCTTCGGTTAGGCCCCGAACACAGCATCTTCGATCTCCCACCATCACCACATCTCCTGTAAACTGTGCACCAAAGAACCCGGAAAGATGCGAGTTGATGATGTTCATGTCGATAACTCCTTTAGTTGCGTACCCGGTTGCTGCATGCGAGGATGGAGATGTAGGCGTATTCCTAATTTTTGTCCAGGGCTTGGCAGCAACCGCCTCCCCTCCTTCGGTGAAGGGTGGTAAAATGTTCATCGCATGAACTCCCCGAGCACTTAGCTTTACTGCTTCCGCGAAGGTAGGACCACCTTGGTGGGTAGTATTTGCGTTCCCAGTCCACCGACCGTCCAAAGTAGTGGCCTTACGTGGTGAGGGCACCGAAGTCATTACCTTATTGCGCGAAGAGCAAGTGGCCTGACGATGACCGACCTTCCCATAAACAAAGCATCTTGGGGGGAGGTGACAGAAGGAGGCCAAGTGCCCTCTGCCGCCGCACCGGAAGCATCTGGGGCCAGGCTTCCTATGAGACACCTCCGTCCACGCACCCACCTCCTTCTTTCCCGCTGCACCAACCGGAGTGAAAACACCACGAATATTTTCTTCGTGGTCGTCGACCTTCTTCCCCTTGTCGCGAACCACCCTTACCCATCTTGCGTACTCCGGTTGAGATCCTCCGCCATGCACGCTTGTCCCGCCAGCGAACAGGGAACGTCGCTCGTCGCCCGTCGCTCGCTCCGCTCTCGCTCGCTCCGCTCTCGCTCGCTCCGCCATCCGCTCTACGACCTCTCCAGAGCAACTCCGTCAAAAAGATAATTGACAAAGTTTCTAAGGTTCATGGTGTAAAAACTCATTTAAAGTAATATGCAAGTCCAATCTAAACAGGTCAGATACCCAAAATCTCATTGGGTACTCAACCCAATGCCCATACCTAAAGAGAGGGTAAACCTATGCCCTATCCATTGGTGTGAGAAAGCGAAGGAAATCAACAAGGTATTGGAGCGTTGAGGGCTTCATAGCGAGGAGGAGGAGGAGCGATCCTGCAAGAGGCCGTCGCACCCCCTCCTTATTTGTCTGCTTGGACGACCCTGACATCCTTGAAAGGATCCGCATCCTCTACAAGATCGTGGAAAAGACCCCCCTTCACTCGAGTCCTCCCCCGACTCCGCCGACATCCGTGTCTCCATCAAGGACATCAAGCTCCTCCTCAAGATCTCCTACTCATGCATTGCTTTCGTCGCATTGAAAGGAATGGAGAGCATTAGATGTGTTCAAAAGGAATAGTGACTTACTTTCCTATTTTAATTGCATGAGAATAATTAGAGAAAAATAGCTACCATAATCATTTTCCTAATATAAAAGATTGCAAAATCACAAATGGTGTTAAAGGTGGTTTTGGTCACTATCATCCGATGTAAAATTGATGGATGATATCGCGTGCTCATCAACTTTCAAATAGGCTTAGAGCTCATAGGAAAATCCCCCCTCTCTATATACTAATCCAACGTGCTAAGTGTTTGAATCCCCCAATCTCCCTGATGAACCAGAAATACATCTCTTTAATAATCGACAATTGTAGTATAGGAGACATATTTCAATTCAGCAAAAGCCACAATCTTTGAATGTTGTGGAGAATTTTTACTTGGTAAACCTACCAAGGTCGAACACAGAAAACAATAATCTTTAGTTGTATGATTTGAAATTAATTTAAATAATTAATTTATGCGCAATGTTAATTTCTTTGTCAAGAAAATAAAACAAAGAAGGATGGTATGAAATAATGCATGTAAAATAACCTCAATAAAGCAAAGGATATATGACTATGATTATTTTTTAATTCTCAATAATATCCATCAATAACCTCACAGTGAGTCACATATCCAAAGAAGTGTTTGTCTAAGAAATATAATCAATTTTGTTAGAAAATCACATAGCTCTGATACCATGTTAGAAAATCGGAAGCGGAAGCGTAACATGGAAAAAGATAAACAAAATATAAAGAAGACGGGATTTTTAGTGGAACCCTACTCCGTGAGGAGCGGGATGAAATCACAGGAGAAGCCCTCAAAGGGGCGGATATTTCATTCCTTTTTCTCAATGAGTACAGAAGGTTTGGGGCTTCATATATAGCCTCTCCAAAGCCTCCAAGTCCCACCACTAGGCGGTATGGGACTAAACACTGGATGGGGTAAATGGATCTCCTCCAGGATCCATTTACCCTGCTACAACACAATGGGCACATACAACAAATGCTCCAACACTCCCCCTCAAGCTGGAGCAGGACACTACGGACAATATCAACCCAACACGCACATTGCTGCAGTCGAGGGCGTTGCTTCTCATGCCGTGCAGCTGAGGAGGACGAACGGGCTGGAGTGTGAGTCAACTGAAGACTCGGAACCTGACCATCGAGTCTGAAACTGCGCCTGAAGTCTCCTCGTCGGAGAACTGGGTCTCTCCCATCTGGCTCAGAGAATGGTGCACTGCTTTGGTGTATACCTATGATACCACATGAAAACCCTTGCCCTCAATGGCATATGGAATGGTCCTCTGCTCTGGAGTCCCTATGGCTCACATGAAAACTCTGGCCGAACAACAACAAGAATGATGGGGACCTCGAACTGATGATGGCAACTTATGCTTATCTGAAAAATGACCGCACACTCGTGCGTGTCTGAAACTGGACTCGGAAGCTCTTGAATGTCGAGTCTGAATAACTGAGAGTCTGGAAAATATGGCTGGTCTGGAAATCCGAATCTGGATCTGGAGAAGATATCTGAGATGACCTGTGACTCTACACATACTCCCCCTTTCTCCCATACTTTCCGGAACATGGACGTCGACCAAGTTGGGAGAAGACAAAGAGATACATAAATAGGGGAAAACAAACATCACTTGCGGCTTTTCAAAAAAAAATTAATAAGTTGTTACTCTTTTTTTTTTCATCACACTTTTTTTTAAATTGCATACGGCTCTTCTTTGTATGCGACTCTTTCAAAGGTTTTTTTTAACCATGCGTACGGCTTTTTTCTTGTACGTGCCTTTTTCACAATTTTTTCTTCAAATTTTCCCCTCTTTTTTTTTCTCATTTCTGCTCTTTCTCTCTCTCTCTTTTTACACGCAGGGCTTATATCCCCCCCCTTTTTTTTAAATAAACACTCTCGGCTACTTGGGCCTTTAGCGGATACCATTTTTTTCTTTTAAGGGGCCCGCCACCTAGGGTCCCAACACGGGAATCCTTATTCTCGCCCGAAGTTCCCCCCCAATGGGAGAGGGAGCGCCGCCATCGACTGGGGGGGGGGGCGCGTAGGAGGAGCCGCCAGGGAGGGGGGAGTCGCTCGGATCACAGGAGGCGTGGTTGCGTCGCCAGTAGCAGCGGAGGAGGTGCGCACGTGGAGGGAGGAGAAAGGGCGCGCCACCGCGTGGAGAATATCTGAGTTGCTATACCGCCAGGAGGAGTATTGCGCACAGGTCGCTGATGATGACGCGTAGCGGGGTCGAGGATAGGAGGCGCGTGAGTTTGCGGCCTGGAGGGAGGAGCTTAGCATGATGTCTCTTCGGGGGGAGCGTCGTATGCGAGATCTGGATGTGCCGCCTGCCGCCTGAGCACCGGGAATCGTGCCGCCGACAAGGCAAGGCGCAGTGGGGAGGTGCTCGCCTGTGCGCACGGTACGCCATGCGTGGGTTTCGCGTGGGCCTGGGCTGCGCGTAGGGACACGCGCGCAGTGTGAAGCCGTGCGGTGGGGCTTGCGCCGATGTAGGTGCTGCGCCGCAAGGAGAAAGGGGGCGCACCGAGCACAAGGGCATGGGTACGCCTGTGCAGCTCTGAGAGGGAGGTGCCCTCATGCGAGGGCTCTAAAGATGCACCTCCGCCTGGAGGCGCGCCGCTCTGAAGATCAAGATTCGGGAGGATCGTCGACAGAGGGCTAGATCTGCGTCTTTTGAGGATGCCGCCTGAGTTGGATATGCCTCGCTTTTTTGACGGCAGAAAAATAGGGTTTCAAAAAAATGAAACCCTAAACATAAATCCAGCCGTAGAACAAGAATGCCATGAAAAAGACCTCGAACACGAACAACAGATCTTCACCATAAAACGAGTCTCGAACGTATTACAAATGAATACAAAAGAAAATCCTCGAGAATCGACCCGCTCTGATACCATGTTAGAAAATCACATAGCTCTGATACCATGTTAGAAAATCGGAAGCGGAAGCGTAACATGGAAAAAGATAAACAAAATATAAAGAAGACAGGATTTTTACGTGGAACCCTACTCCGTGAGGAGCGGGATGAAATCACGGGAGAAGCCCTCAAAGGGGCGGATATTTCATTCCTTTTTCTCAATGAGTACAGGAGGTCTGGGCTCCTTATATAGCCTCTCCAGAGCCTCCAAGTCCCACCACTAGGCGGTATGGGACTAAACACTGGATGGGGTAAATGGATCTCCTCCAGGATCCATTTACCCTGCTACAACACAATGGGCACATACAACAAATGCTCCAACAAATTTAAATTCCAAAGTGCATGCTTAAATGATCACCAATTTAAATCGAACAAAAGCTCAGAGATCAACAAAATATTTTCAAGATAATCTAGCAAGATTCCCCTGAAATTTCCTCAAATAAATAATCCTTAATCACAATAATTATTAGGGAATTAATTCCTTAATCATTTTTCTCGAAATTCCTACAAATTAAATCAAGATCCTCAACATGGAACTTCAAAAGTATGTCAAGTTGGGCTTGCAAATATTCTCTAATGATTGCCTAATTTGATTGGGCCCCAAAGTTATCTAATCATTATTGATTAAACAAAAATGTCAAGGGATTAAATCAATTAGACCCTCCTTAATTATGACCTCTGCAATATATCGAATTCCTCAAAGAATAATTGACAATAATCACGAGAGGACTAATCACATTAAAATTTCCACAAATAAAATATCGAGGAAATACATTAATTTCTCCTCGATCTTGCCCCCTTGCAGAGATTAATTGATTAAAAAGATCAAGTATCAATAGAGAATTAATCAAATTAAAATCCTTAATCGAATCCCTGCAAAATAGATCATTAATTTTCTTAATAAAATATTGCACAAAAATGTCAGAAATCAGCCTGCATGTATCAAGAGGTTCAACAATTAATAATAATCAATAATCAGCCTCAGATCTGTCCACAAGATGTATAAAGTGATAGAGCACTGAATAAATTTTAAATCAACATATTGTGCGTAAAAATTGGAGTTCAAATGCAAAAGATATGATAAAATGAAATGTCAAGGACTAAATTGCAATAATAATATGTATTTCTGTTTCATAAAAGTCCCTGGAGGGGCTTATCTGCAAATATCAAAAATCTGTTGGGATCCTCTGCAATTTACCCCCGACAGGGGTATTTCTGTAACTCTAGAGAATCGGAGGGCATGGAGCACAATTTGCACCCCCACGCACATGTTGCGCACATGATATAAGAAGTTCGGGGCGGAAGCAAAGGCTCGGCACCAGTTGGCGAGGCGAAGGCTCAGGGACGGAGGCAGAGGCTCGAGAGACCGAGCCTACATCGCGGGTTGGCGAGGCTTGGACCGAGGCTCGAGGCTCCCATGTGGTGGCGAACTAGCCGTTGGATCAAGGGCTTGGGCCCTATCCAACGGTGGTCGAGGTTGCGACGAGGCCAGGTGGAGTAGCGGAGCAACAACTCAGAGCGGTCGAGGCGGAGGTGGTTGATGACGGCAAGGCTTCGGCAGCTAGCTGCGACTAGAGCTCGATTGACACACGGTCGAGGTCGAAACGGGGGCGAACGATGACGACAAGGGACACATGGAAGGGCGGAAGGCGTCTGTGGTGGCGAGAGCTCGGTCGACATATAACCGAGCAGTGGAAACGAAGGGCGATGCGGCTGAAGGGCGAACGACGATCGAAAAGGAGCTCCTACTGGAGCTTGACCTGCACAGTTAGCACACGAAGATGAAGAGGAATGGGGGTATGGCAAGCTCCGTCGAAGCGTGGGACCTAGGACTTCTAGCTCCAGCCTTAGCAGGGACGGAGATGGAGAAGGTATGGAAGGTAGGTGGATAAGTAGAAAGGTTCGAGAAGTGAAGGCGATCAGCGGGGCAAGGTCGACGACGAGGAGGATGGTGATGCGACGAGAACGAACGGTGAAGAAAAAAAGGGGGTTTCTGGAGATGGAATGGACTTACCTAGAGAGAAGAGTGTCGTCAAGGGGGGAGGGGGAGGAGTCGCCTGGGGAAGGACTGGGAAGGTCCGGGGTCTTTGCTCGAAGGGCTCATCGAAGAAGCACTGAGCTCCACTGCCTTGAAGAAGAAATCTACTTGACCGGGAAGTGGCCAAGGATCACACCACCCCTCGATCTAGTCATTTCTCGTGGTGGTCTCGTCGTCTGCTATCACTTTGAGGCTGAAACCGAGCTGGAGAGGAAGGGTTTAGTTGGTGGATACAAGAGGCAGCCGACGGCAGCAAGGGTTTTATAGCGGAGGTCAGGGAGTTGTAACGATGGGGCACACTCATGCAATGGTCGTGAGCGGGAAGCGAAGGGGCGAACGGTTATGAAAGGAGGGGGAGGCAGACAAAAGAGGATGGTCATGTGCGAAGCACGTGACTGAGGGGGAGAGAGGGCAATGAGGTCGGGTCACGTGTGACCTGGGGTAGGGGAGAGATAAATGAAGAGAGAGAAAGAGTGGAAGAGAGAGAGGAAGAAAGGAATAAAAATAAAAATTAAATAACATAAATAAAAAATAAAATTAAGGATTAAAAATTAATTAAAGATAAAATAAAAACTAAAATAAAAAGAAAACCCGAAAAGAAATAGTAAATGAAGTCAAATCGAAAAGTGGTGAACATGAAAATTGCTCGTGACGAGATCTACAACTTCCATTTGCTCGTCTCGACGAGATCTACAACTTCCATGAAGGACCCAAAATCAAAAGAGGTAAACTGCACAAAAAGTATTTTTAGAGGTACTCTATAAATAATAAAATACCGCATTTTTGCATTTTGTGATTTTTTGTATTTTTAATTTGATTTTAATTAGTGCATTAATTTATATACAATATATACATAATTAATCTATTTTTTCTGAATTTTTATAGGTTAGAAAAAGTAACATAAAAACAACAAAGAGAAAATATGTACAAAATATAAAAAGTTATATTTTTGTGTTTTCTTTTGATTTTCTGATTATTATGTATTTTAATTCTTTATGTCAAGTTAGTTAATTAATTAAAGAATAATTTAGAGAAAGAATTAGATTAAAATAAATGATTTTTGTATATAAAATAATAGGCTCAATTCAAGTAAAAAACAAGGGTCATTTATTTACAAATTTTAACCCTAATTGTGGTAAAGCTAGTGAATGTTAATTAATCAATCTCAAGGGGTTTAATTAGTAATTTATTAAGGGAATTTTGCTAAAACATCCGTATAAAGTAGTTGAATCATGGATTCATCACCCCCTCCTCTAAAAAAAGTGATCAATATACATTAGCGTTTCATTTTTTAGATTTTACTATTATGCATTTTTCCTAGGATTTTTTCTATTATGCATCTTTCCTTATCCAGCAATTATACTCGCTTAAGAATTATCCTTAATAACTTTGAATTTCTCAATAAAGAGAGATCCCACCCTCCCTTATTCCAATTTCCTACGCACACAAATCTAGATTGCAATGCATAAAAAGTTCCCGTCAAGTTGCAGTGTGGAAGGAAGATTTATTTCAAATCACAGATGAATATAAATTCTTACAGCAGTGCACCGAAGATTAGGTGAGTATTGGAGAAGTCTTGACACTAGGTCTACAGCTTCTGGAGGCATGCGTTTGTGAAATAACTGCAAAAGAACTTGCCATATTTAATAGCATTGATAAAGCTTAACAGAAAGCTGATATAATGATAATAATTAACAGCTTGCTAAAGCAAGCACGACAGGAACCCGCTTACCTTATGCCATGGGTGCGCCTTTATCTGAGGAAATTTGAACTCAGTGTAATTAGGATTCATGCACTTAATTTCCTCTCTTGTGGGAGTACCAAGCACCTAATGGAAAAAAATTGTATCACTGATTTCTTTTTCTTTTTTTTTTTTGAGATCAAAGAGGGGGGTAGCACGCATATTTGTTTCTGCAGCATGGGTTAGTGGCAAATACCTTGATTATCTCCACAAGCTGATCCACTCCACTCTCACCAGGGAACAGAGGCTACAACCCATAAGGGAAAGGAAATAGTGTTCATGAGGATTGCCTTGAAAAAGTTAGTCATTTAAATAGCAAAGGAACCTGGCCAAGAAGCAATTCTGCCAAAACACATCCTGCCGACCACATATCGATTGCAGTTGTGTACTCTGTTGCCCCAAATATGAGTTCAGGTGCTCGATAGTAGCGAGAACATATGTAGGAAATGTTAGGCTCGCCTTTAATCTGAAATAAAACATAAATAATTATTTAATACTACCACCTCAACTCCAGTATTATGGGCGCATATTTTATACATAGCAATTTCAAAGACGGAGCATTAACTTCTTTGTTGGAAGTAACCCATAATTTTTGAAAAAGGAAGTAGCTCATAATTCCCATAAACATATAATAATTGCACCCTTACATATAAATCAAGATGACATGGAGCAAGTTCACTTATGTCATCTCGATACTGCCAGAATATTCCTTTCTATATACGTCAAAATTGGCCAAACCGAAGTAATATTGATCACACGCAATTCCTTATTTGGAAATAAGAAATGGCATCAATCAATACAATAGTTTATTACAATATAAACAGATAATTTTAAGAGCTCGTTTGGTTACTGAGTTGGGGTGGGTTGGGGTAACCTCTTGTGAATAGCAGTTGTTTGGATGGTTATGAGGGTTGGTAGAGGGTTGGAATAAGGAATGTGATGTGAAGTCACATTGATTTGTGATGGAATTCCAACATAGGAATGACCCAGGAATGCAGGGGATAAACCGGGTTACCATGGGGTAACCCGGTAACTAAACGAACCCTAAGGAATAAGTTGCCAAAAGAAATGTCCCACGATAGTACACATAACTAATAGATTACAATATACAATTTCATAATCAATATTTTTCAGAGAAAAAAGGGTGGCCTCCCAAGCCGGGACCCACCTCAGAGTGTGTATATACTGTTAGAGAATGTAATAGGCGGGTGATTGGATCTCACCAAGATCCAATTACCCCACTCATGTTTAGTCCCACATGGATGGGCGGTGGGACTCCGGGCTGTCTGAGAGGCTATAAGGAGCCCCTCACCCCATGTACTCATTGAGAAATTCTAATAGAATATCTGCCCCTTTGAGAGTTTCTCCCGTGGTTTCATCCCGCTCCTTAGGGAGTAGGGTTCCACGTAAATCTTCATTTTTCATGTTTATATTTTCTTGATTTATCGATTCTGCTTCCGCTTCTCTGATTTTAACATGGTATCAGAGCGGATCGATTCTCAGAGATTTTATGTTTATTTTTTATTTCGAGAGTCCGTAGTTGATTATCATTGAAAATTTGTTTGAGAAGATAAGTTGTTCAAGATTCACGAAGTTCTAGGATTCTCTCCTTGGAACCCTTATCTCCATCGTCATTAACAACACATGCTGTTAGGTTTCTTCATATGAAACCCTGATTACGGCGACATCCAGCATCGTGTTTGGGTTCAAAACGAAGAGCCATCTTTTGCCACAGGTTGTGGTGGCACCAATCCCAACATGTGCCTCCATCTCGATGCACAGGAGGAGCATCTCCTTCTTGCATCCCCGATGCTTGCAGCCCCTATGCCCACAACCTGTGCAATGACATGCTCCAGATTCCAGGCTGCCTGCACCAACATCATCGTGTGAACATCAGTCTGCATGATGGAATATGAAGATCGGTTAGCATCATCGAGATGCCCAGGCAACAACCTCTTTTCCATGCCGATCGAGTCCAAGCCTGATGATGGCCGCCATCATTTGTTCCAGGCACAAGCACTGCGCCCCGCCTCCAGGTGTCCCTCTCCAGATCATGACGAAGCCCACAGGCGGCGGCCTTCCATTGCGGCAGAACCTCTCAGCAGCCCTAGCTGCCAAGGGCGATCCTTCCTCGCGCAGCAACCCATCACCACCCCAAGCCGCTCGTGACCCAACATCCTCCAGGCGGCCTCTCCACTTGCATCTTCCTCCATCGCGCGAACTCCTGGCGCGACGACACCCAAGCAGCGGCATCGTTCCTCTAGCGATGGCTCCTCCCCTTATCTCCTGGCGACACAGGCCGCGATATCCAGAGCGCTCTGGCAGCAGCTCTGACACCCCTTCCGATCTCCTCACGTCTCCCGAGCCTCTGGCGCAGATCACGCCTCCATTTTTGCGCGAAGCAGCCGCTTATGGCGGCAAATCGCATGGCAAATCGCGAAGCAGCCGCTCATGAAGTCTCCAGGCGGAGCTCGGGCTCCTCAGCGCTCCGTAGCAACGCACCTTTTCTCAAGTGGAGCGTCCCTCCCATGTTCGGCGACGGCTGCATCGAAAGAGAGGGGTTCCCACAATGGGAATTTTAGTGGCCACTGGAAGGACAAGGGCTCGGTGGCCTTAATATAAAAAAATGTTTGTTTTGTTGCTACAGTTTAGGAGCCCACAGGGGACTGCTATGTTAAAAAAAGATCGTTCATAAAAAAAATGGGGAGAAGATAGGGCCCAACAATCGGTTGAAAAAGGAGGGCGGCCTAACGTTTGAAATTAAAAAAGAGAGAGAGAGGGAAGGGGGAGCCGATGGTTTACAAAAAAAATATTTTGAAAAAAAAGGTGCGTACAATAAAAAAACGTATGCAAAATTTTTTCAAAAAAAATAAAAAAGAAGAAGAAGAGGAAAAGCCGTAAAAAAAAGGTTGAACGGCTTGAAGAAAACAAAGAAAAAAATGAAGAAAATGAAATGATGCAAAAAAATGCATGTTTTGGTTTCTCCCAACTTGATCATTGCTCCTATTCTATCAAGTATGGGAGAAAGGGGGAGTCGGAACTAAATTCTTAGGGACATCTCCACGTCCACGACTGACAGACCATCACTCTAGCTTTCTACAGATCATCCATCTTCACCGAGCATCAACTTCTTCGTCGAGGCGTACACTTCTTCTTTTACGACCCGATCAGTTCCCCGCGCTGGACTTCTTCTGCAGCGATTCTTCTCCAGGCACGACAGAGATATGTTCCGCTGACCTGATATCGCAGCGGTTCTACAGGCATGACAGAGATACATTCCGATGACCTGAAAGCCGCAGGCCCTTCCTCGTGCGTGGTCTTCTATCAGCAGCGGATGTGTTCTTGTGATGTATCGTGTGAAGATGTGTTGTATACTTTCTTTTTTGATGCAAGCTGCAGCTTTCTCAGCTCCAGCTTGAGGGGGAGTGTTAGAGAATGTAATAGGTGGGTAATTGGATTTAACTAAGATCCAGTTACCCCACTCATGTTTAGTCCCACATGAATGAGCGGTGGGACTCCGGGCTGTCTGAGAGGCTATATAAGGAGCCCCTCACCCCCTATACTCATTGAGAAATTCTAATAGAATATCCGCCCCTTTGAGGGCTTCTCCCGTGGTTTCATCCCGCTCCTTAGGGAGTAGAGTTCTACGTAAATCTTCGTTCTTCATGTTTATATTTTCTTGATTTATCGATTCCATTTCTGAATCTCTGATTTCAACATATACTATATATATAAACGGTTAAGTATTACATCACATTATATTGTATTACATTTGCCACGAGGAACACAACGCCCTACAATGCTCAAGTATTGTATAAAACACCTGCCTCCCAAAGAAGAACTCGTTCCTGGCGCACCAAATGGACCACGCCACCGCAAAGAGATAGGAGTTGTCCTCACGCCCGAAGCCGCAGAACGATCTAATATCTCTTCAAAAGATGGTGCAATCCTGACTCACATGCCACGCGATGTTGGCCATGTTCCACACATCCCTTGAGAAAGGACAAGAGAAAAACAAGTGGTCTGCATCCTCTATCGCCGACCCACATCTATTACATGCAACATCCTCCACACCCAGCAACTGACCACAACGATCTTTCGTGAGAATCCTCCCAACCTGAATAGCCAAAGGAAAATCTTAATTCAGTTCGGAATCTTACATCTCCAGATCAATCCTGTGTCCACCCCAACCTCATGTTGTACCTCCAATCTATCCTCCACCAAAAACCGACATGTTTTCTTCACCGAAAATCTCCCATCCCCCCACACAAAATGATCCCTGCCCACGGACGGACTCTCGCCCTCTAACAACTCTGTTTAAAGAGCAAGGAACTCCACCACCCTCTGATCTGAGAAGGCCGAAGAGAACACCGGAGACCACGTCCCTCAGTCCCATACCTGTTGCACCAACGCCTCGCCGTCACCCACCAACCTCAAGAGGCATGGGTAACGCTCCACAAACGCCCCATCCTACATCCAATTGTCCATCCAAAAGTGGAATCCTGCTCCATCCCCGAGCATCGACTGTAACTGGGTAACCATCTCTGGAATAATCGTGGCAATCTCCTTCCATAGTGAAGAGAGTAGCCGTCTCGGCCTGACCACCAATGACATAGTCACCCCATAGGTCCTTCCCAACAAACAACGAACCATATCCTCTGAGTTTCCCGACAACCAAACAACTCATTTCGTCGTAAAAGTCCTATTCATCTCCTCCATTCGTAGCATACCCAACCGCCCTTCCTCTTTGATGATGTTACCTTGGCCAGTCCACCAGGTGAACCCCTTCTTAATCTGTCGACTGCCAGCCCAAAAAAATCTCCTCACCAAAGCCTCCATCTTAATATGCACCTCAGCAGGCAATGACCACGTGGAGCAGAAGAATATAGGTATCGTCGAGAGAACATACTTCAAGAGCAACAACTTCCCTTCCCTAGAAAGCATAGATGCCTTCCAACCTGCCAATCTCCCCTCCAATCTCTCCTGTTGGGAGAAAAACAAAGATTGATTATTCAGAGAAACCCTAGGCTCTCTTATATAGGGAGAGACCTTAGGGGTAAAGTACAAAGTAGTCCAGAGAAAACAAATAAATAACAAACAGGTACATAACATAATAATAATAACTATCTCTACACTCCCCCTCAAGGTGGAGCATAGATGTCTATCATGCTCAGCTTGGATGAACATCTCTGAAAAGGTCCTCTGAGCAACGGCTTGGTAAATACATCCGCAGTCTGATCCCCTGAGCTCACATGAGTTGTAGATATCAATCCTCTCTGGATCAAGTCTCTAGTGTAATGGCAGTCAACTTCATTATAAAGCTGGATTGTTGGCAATGAACAAGGCTGCCTGATTGTCACACTGAAGCTGCATGGGTAGAGGCACGACTACATGTAGATCTTCTAGTACAGATCGAACCCACATCATCTCAGTGCTGGCTTGCGCCATGGCCCTATATTCGGATTCAGCACTGGATCTTGCCACAACCGTTTGTTTCTTGCTTTTCCAAGAAACCAAAGAGCTTCCAACAAAAACTGCGAATCCTGAGGTTGATTTTCGATCCTTAGGGCATCTTGCATAATCGGCGTCTGCACATGCTGAGATAGACAAATATGTGCCCTTCCTAAACAGCAACCCTGAACCTGGAGAAGACTTCAGATACCTCAGTATCATGTGTATAGCATCCATATGAACTTGTCTTGGTTGCTCCATAAATTGACTCACCCTGCTTACTGCAAAGGCAATATCAGGTCAAGTTATGGTAATATAAAGGATCTTACCCACCATTTCTCTATATCTCCTTTTATCCACTTCAGCAGTATCACCATCATACAACTTCATGCTTGGATCCATGGGAATACTTGATGGTTTGCATCCATCCATGCATGTCTCAATCAAGAAGTCTGTAATGTACTTCCGTTGGGTCATCACCAAACCCTGTGCATTCCTGGCAAATTCCAACCCTAGAAAATATCTTAGGGTTCCAAGATCCTTCGTAACGAACCGACGGCCTAGGAACGCCTTCGCCCTTTCTATGCCCTGAATATCAACTCCTTTAACTAGAATTTCATCAACATAGACCATGATAACAACCGTACCTGCGATGACTTCTGAAAAAACAATGAATGGTCTGCATTTGACCTCTTGAATCCCTGTTGTTCAATAAGATTGGAAAGCTTCTGGAACCACGCTCTTGGACTCTGTTTGAGGCCATAAATTGCCTTGTGAAGTCTACACACCATATGTTTCTCCCCCTCAGCAGTGAACCCTGGTGGCTGCTGCATGTAGACTTCCTCCTGCAAATTACCATACAAGAAGGCATTCTTGACATCCAGTTGAGATATACTCCAGTCATGGACTACGGCCACGGATAAGAGAATGCGAAGGGTTGAATGTCGAGCCACTAGAGAGAAAGTGTCCATATAGTCCACTCCATATGTTTGTGTAAAACCACACGCGACCAAGCATGCTTTGTAGCGATCTAGACTGCCATCTGCATGATATTTAACTGTGAATACCCACTTGCAGCTTACAATAGCTGCATCAGGAGGAGCATTAACCAAAGACCATGTGCCACGAGATTGCAATGCACGCATCTCATCTTCCATAGCCAATCTCCAGCAATCAATCTTCATAGCTTCCTGGTAAGTCCGTAGTATATCCACGGAAGATAACGCTGCAGCAAATCTCTGAAAGTCTCCAGTGAGACGGTGAAACGACACCTGTGAAGCAAAGGGATAAGAGGCGCACGCCCGATAGCAATAGGAATATCAAGATCATCTTCTGTTGTACGGGATGATGTAGTTTCCTCCTGCAATGAAGAATCATGAACATGTACCATATCTGACCCGTCAGTGGCAATGCCATCTGAACATACCTGAGGCGTGATGGGTGGCTGACGTGAAGCCTGAGCAGGACCTGACCGATGCGTATAGAATTTTGGCAGGGGTGGAATGGGAGGTTGCGGAAGAGGTAGAGGTGGAGGTGGTGGTGGTGAAGTTGATGTAGGGGCAGGAGCAGGAGGAGACTCAGGTGAACTCCAAATAGGAGGAGGGGCATAGACATCATCATTGGTAGTGGATGGTACCAGTCTGTCACCTGCAGGAGAAAAATACATAACAGACTCAAAGAATGTGACATCAACACTAACGAAGTATTTCTTGTTTATGGGATCATAACACCGATAGCCCTTCTGAGTTCGAGAATAACCAACAAAGACACACTTGACAGCTCTAGGAGAGAGTTTGTCAAGTCCAGGAGACAGAAGATGAACAAATGCCACAGTACCAAAGACACGTGGAGTAAGTGAGAATAATTCCTTGTCAGGAAAAATGATAGAGAGAGGTATTTTCTCACCAAGAACAGAGGATGGCATACGATTGACCAGATAGCACGCAGTAAGAACAGCATCCCCCCATAAAGAAATAGGGGCACAACTCTGAATCAGTAGTGTTTGGGTAATGTCAAGGAGGTGGCGATGCTTTCTTTCCGCCACACCATTCTGCTGAGATGTGTACGCACAAGTGGTTTGGTGAATAATGCCCTTTGATGAAAGGAAATGAGAAAGGGATCGTGTGCAAAATTCAAGGGCATTATCTGTACGAACATATTTGACAATAGACGAGAACACATTTTGCACTTCATTAATCAAATTCTTGATCACATCTCCTGCTTCAGATTTATTCTTTAAGAGAAAAACCCAAGATACACGAGAGAAATCATCCACTACCACTAGATAAAATATGTGCCCCTGATGATCAGGTACACGACTTGGACCCCATATATTTATATGAAACAACTCGAATGGGGAGCTACTACTCCGACTCTGACGACTAGGAAAGCTCGACCGATGATGATTTCCCAACTGACATGCTTCACAACGAAAGGACGAACTGGGAGAGATTTGAGGTAGAAGACAACGCATTTTCTGGAGCGGGAGGTGACCAAAACGTAGATGCCAGATGTACGGAGAAACTGGTCCGGCCGAATGAGAGGAGACGCCAGCATAAGAATTCCGAACCAGCCGATATAGACCATTCTGCTCAGAGCCACAGCCAATCACCCTGCCCGTGAGTATGTCCTGAAAAATAAGAGAAGACGGGTCAAATATAGCACGACAATGCAAATCCTTCGTAATCTGACTAATAGATAACAGATTCATCGAGAACTCAGGAGCATGTAGGACATTCTGTAGATGCATAGTAGAGGATAGGTGGACCTCCCCCTGTCCAACAAGGGGGGAATGAGTACCATCTGCGATCTGCACTGAGCGGCCATGAGGAATGTCCCTGTAGGATGCAAGTCTATCTCGATCTCGGCAAAGATGATGTGTGGCACCCGAATCTATAATCCAATCGGAGATATCATGAGACGGTGTAAATGTAGTAGATCTACCTGAGGTACTAGCAGCAGCAGATGAACTGGCGGAGGCTGTAGCAGCAACATCTGAAGGTCCACCAAAAGATGATTGTGGCATAATATCGCGAAGGCGTGCCACAAGTTCCTCAAAACGGTTGTCTGCAGCAGGTGCCAACTGGGACTGAGAGTGCTCTGCAACTCGTGTCGATGCTGGGAACCCATGCTTAGAATAGCATATCTCCTCCGAGTGTCCTGTGCGGTGACAATAGGAACATGGCTGACTAAAGCGACCACCCCTTCCCTAGGGTCCACGTCCACGTCTACGACCAGAAGACGGGCCACCTCTCCCACGCGAAACTGCCATCGCCGATGGTTGTGGAGTAGAAGAACTGAAAGGAACTGTAATGCGACTGAGTCTCCTGTAAACATCCTCCACTGGAGGAATCACTGCATCGGCTAAGATCTGAGAACGGGCAGCGTCATATTCAGGGTCAAGAGCCGCAAGTAGGACACCCACCATGGTGGCATTTCGAAATGTCTTCTGTTGTTCAGGAGTCGCTGTGAGCGGGATAGTACTGTATAACTTCTCAAACATCCCCCTGAGAGATGTGTATAAGGAGTGAAGAGGTATGTCGCTCTGCTTCATCGTGAATATGTCATGTTGAAGCTGTAACATCTTGGTCTCATTTCGCACCTGCGAATATGTAGCAGCTAGGATATCCCACATCACCTTGGCAGTGGGCTGACGGAGAACATCATTGGCAATCTCCATCGTCAAAGTACCGGACAACCAGACCTTTGCATAGGAATCATCAGCCTCCAACGAGGCATATATCCATGTCTTCTCTACGGGCTCATCCTCGGTAAGAATGTGCTTCTTACCATTCGACTTCATGAGGCTCATGAACTACATTGCCCAGAGCTCATAATTCGACCCGTCCATCTTGACTATTGGCGCAGGACCTTTGAATGCGCCTATGGAGGGCATATCGACCTTCGATTCTGACATATTGCCGCTGGAGAAGAACTAGGGTTTGTAAACAAAGTGATAGATGTCTACACAAACTGCATAGGATTCGAGTGCGTATGTATACGTTACGCACTCAAATCCATCTATCCGAAGGAAGAGACGAGTACGGGCACGCCGGGGATCACCGAGGATCGGCTAGGGCACGTCGAAAAATCGGCTAGGGCCGTCGCGGGGTGATAGCGGCGAGACTAGGGGGTCGTCGGAGGGCTGGCGGCAGGCGTAGGGGGGCCGCCGGAGGGCAGGCGGCAGGCCTAGGGGGCCGCCGGAGGACTGGCGGCAGGCCTAGGGGGGCGCCGGAGGGCTGGGAACCACCGGGCTGGGCGGCGGAGGAGGGTTGAGAGAGAGGAGAGAGGGCGGCGGCGGCGGGTTGAGAGAGAGAGAGAGGAGAGAGGGCGGCGGGTGGGGAGAGGGAGAGAGCCCTAGGGCTTTGGCTCTGATACCATGTTGGGAGAAAAACAAAGATTGATTATTCAAAGAAGCCCTAGGCTCTCTTATATAGGGAGAGACCTTAGGGGTAAAGTACAAAGTAGTCCAGAGAAAACAAATAAATAACAAACAAGTACATAACATAATGATAATAACTATCTCTACACGTGCTAGAGGAAGCCTCAAGTACATAATAATAATAACAAAAATAACTTCCAATTTCCAAACTTCGGCTTCTCCGCCACTAGAGGAAGCCTCAAGTACGTAATCGGCAGGGATGCAACCGAACACCTCAACAGCACTGTTGAATTCAGCAGCTCCAGTTCCGTGAGGCCGAAAGGGACCACCACCGACTTCTCCCTATTAACATGGAGTCTGGACATGTCCCCAAATATATCCATGAACTGCAGTGCTCGTCAATCTTCTCCGCCTCCACCCCCAGGAATAACACGGTGTCAACAACATACTGTAAAGTGGGATGTAGATCTCCTCCTACCTATACCCAGAACACCAGTCCCCAGCAACCATCAATCTCATCACCACAACTAGAGCATCAACTACTATCACAAAAAGGAGCGGAGCCAACGAACAACCTTGTCTGATTCCCCTCCGCGGTTGGAAGAAACCCCCCTCCGATCTATCGTTGACAAGCACATCATGGGATGCAATAGTAACACACAGCTTGATCCAAGCAATCCACAGCTCTGGGAATCCTCTCTTCTCCAATGAAGCTCACAGGAATCTCCAATCCACACAGTCATATGCATTGGAAAAATCTACATTCAAGAGCACCCCTTTAGTCCTGCATCTTTTCCAATCCGTAACAATCTCAGAAGTCATGACAAAATCGTCTACCATAGCTCTCCTAGGCACAAATACCGTCTGCTCACTGAAATGATCCCATGTAGCACCTCCCTCAATCTATTTGCAAGAATCTTTGAAATCAAGAGATATGTAGCATTGGATAACATAATAGGCATGTAGTCTTCTACTCTGGTCAAAGTGCCCTTCTTGGGTAGCAAAAAAAAGAGCGCCTTGTTCAATCTCTCGAACCCTTTGTTTCCTTATTGGAACTCCTCTAACACCTCCATCGCATCCCTCTTGACTGTCTCCCAAAATTCCTTATCAAAGCATATCGGGAACCCATCTGGTTCGGGTGCCTCGTCCGCATTAAGCTGAAAAGCACCTGCCTAGCTTCCACCTCAGTAACCTCCCTCGCCAATGCCCCGCCCTCCGATTCAGATATCTATACGACTCCTCTCCCCTGCCAGACCGACCTAATTGAGCTTGTCGTCTGCCAAAAGCCTGATAACGTGGCCGCAACGTCAACCCTACATCATGGTCCCCCTCAACCACCACCCCTCCGATGGATACCGAATGAATTAAATTTTTGCGCCTTCTCCCACTAGCCATGGCAAGGAAAAACTTCGTGTTCGCATCTCCCTCCCTCAACTATCTCTACCTGGATCTCTGCCTCCAAGTCACTTCCTCCTTTTTGTCTTCAAGCAGAATCTCCTCCATGTGATTACCTCCTCCAAAACTTCATCAGCCAACAATGCCTTCTCATCCTCCAGCTTGTCCAGCCTACTCACCTCCTCTTGGGCCCTCAGCCTCCTACCCTAACGTTGAGCCCGATTCAATCTATTGAAATCCATCAAGTGCCTCCTGAGTAATGCCAGCTTGCTCGTCAGTCCACAAGTAGCTAAACCACAAGGCATGCACTCCTCCCAGAAGGTCGTAGCAGACTCCTGAAAGCCCTCCTCCAAAAGCAAGGCCCTCTTAAAACAGAAGAACGCCTGAGGTCGCACATCCTCACCAGAGGACCAAAGCAATGAGGTATGGTTCGAATGCGCCCGCGGTAATGCTCAGGCCCCAGCCAAAGGGAAGACAACCGATGCCTCAGACGGCATCAGGAATCTATCGAGGCGAGATCTGGATCTCACGTTCCTCCATGTGTACAAACATCCCCCACATTGACAACCTGAAGACCAAGCTCCTCCACCAAGCCCTTCAACTCCGCCAAACCATTGTCTCTTCCCCCATCGCAACCAGGACGATCCTCCGAATACAAAGTCACATTGAAATCCCCAGCAATGATCCAAGCAATATTTGAGTAGGTTGCCCTCACCAAGTACAAGTCCTCCACCAGCTGAGTCATGGCGATCCCATAAATCGGGCCATAAACTTTCGTCACAAGACTTGGAGGCCATTCGTCCTCTGACACAGCAACGAAGTGAGCGAATAGCGACCCCGCATCTCATTATCCGCTAATTCAAACCTATCACCGTCCCATCCCGTCAATACACCCCCAAAAGCCCCTTCAGAATAAACAGCTTTGCATTCTTTCAATTTGGCTCCCCTAATTTCTCTCCATGTTCCGTCAATTCCTTGCAAAATCTTTGTTTCATGCAGCGTGACCAAATCTGCTCTGTGATCCATCAACAAATGACGTACCGCATTTCGAAGGTGTGCCACTCTTGTAGCACTCAGGTAAAAAAACATATGGTTGTGTCGCATCTTGAGAATGCGACACTTCTATAGTACTCAGGTAAAAAAACATCTTGTAGTACTTGGAGATTTTTGTAATCCCGATGTACTACTTAGGAATTTCCCTCAGTAGATTCCATAAACATAACTAAATGTGTCCAAGGACAGAGACGTAAACAATTCTTACGCATTTTCACAAACAGCTGCTAGAAAAGGTATATTCACAATGCCCACATATAACCATACTCTAGGAATCAAGCGCATTTGAAATTTGGAAATGAACAATTAAGAGAAACACACCAGAACTTTTGCACTTCCGAAATCACATAGCTTCAGTTGGTGAGTATGCGGATTAACCTGTATAAAGAACATAAGTTCAGAATATATCAGAATTGTTACTCAAAGCTGATGGAAACGAATATGAGCTGCATCATAAATCACACCAATAGATTTTGAGGCTTAATATCTCTGTGACAGACTCCAATTCCCCCGTGAATATAAGCAAGTGCTCTGCAGATCTGCATGTAAACATGTCCAAGTCACATGATCTCAGATGATATGCTTACCAGAATTATACATAGTTTGAGATAACAAAGTATTGCTTCAAAAACATCACGACGTTAGGATTTTTTGGGAAACTGAGGTTATTAACATCATTTGTAAACAAAAGTGTGTTCTGGTGTCTGCAAATTGGGAAAAAAAACACAAACATGTGATTTTTCCTTGCAAAATAATAAGCTCTGAATAGAGGCATTCTTACCTGAAGTTGGCATAACAAATGATAAATACACACAAAAATAAATAAACATTAATGCTAAATAACTGAGACATGCATATTAGAAATCATCAGAAGTTTTTACATTGTCTGCATTACATACTCTCTCTGTTTACCTTTTTTTCCCATAGAATAATGGGAATAGTAGATATAAATCGTGTGTGTACTACAAAATTTTTAGTAACAACAGTAACTAATTATGATACAAATCCTGCTTGAAATGAGATAGTTTTATTGAGCATTATGTCTTTCAAATCAAGCAGCGCCACACCAACAACATCATTCCTTCATTAGAGGCACTTAGGGTTCTTGATCATGGTCCGCCATTAGATGAAGTCCTAGCTTAATTGGTGCACTCGAGCTGCAATTAACCATGTGTGGAGAGTTGGCAAAGAACACGATTGTAGTGCCATGCCTCTATAAGCTCAACTAGAATCGTAACTGGAGTGACACCATATTACAATTTGATATGAATTGAAACCATCATTACATATTGGTCTCTTCGAAGCTTCTCAGTGTCAAGTCTGTGGGGAGGATCTCTGAGCAATCCACATTAAACCAATGGAAACTCTGCATTACTAATTGCAAGGCATATAACTGGAAATATATGTTTTTCTTTGCTCAGAGGTCTCACATGTTTCTTGTGAAATCAAGAAAGGAAAAATTATTTTTGAAATATGACAAGATCATTTTTAAACAAATCAGAGACCACTTTTGAGATTAGGGATTGTTGAACAAGTAGATCATGAAAAACTTTTGACCTTGATCTAATTAAGATGTTCATAATTCAAGATCATGACTGAAATCCTCTTTAAAATAATGCCCATAGAACAGGAACAATATATTATATGAAACTCGAGAAGCCATTGGAGAATAATAACTGAATCTTTGTAATAAACTTGTGAAAAACCTAATTTAAAAAAAAATAAATATGAAACTCGAGAAGCCAAGATTACCCAGAACTATATATTATACCATCTTGAATAAAATAAAAGCATAGAACAAGAATCTAAAACACCAGATATAATGTGCTTCATGAGGGTCCGATCATTGTCATATTCACAGAAGGTGGGGCCTAACATGCTTGGATCTTCTATTATTTATTCTGAAAAAATCCAATAATAAACGGCATATATAAGGCCTAATAACTCACAGTATTCTCTTAAAAATATCTTATCCCTAGACAATCCCTCTTTATGGTTGAATCTATGTTTGATCCGTCAATTTGAGATGTTTTAAATCCTCATTTATGATAAATCAAAATGATAATGTAGGACTATACACATGACTACATACCGCATATGAAATGGAACTCACCAAGATTCAATTGCCCAATCCAATTCATCATTCGATGCTTCATTGTTAAATTCAGAGATGCAGTCAAGATTAGATGCATCCTAGTAAGTTAATTCCAAACAAATCCATTGTATAATTTCATTAGTGTTGGAGTATTTGGTTGTGCGCCTCTTATATTGTAGATGGGTAAATGGATCCCTACAGGATCCACTTATCCATCCAGAATTTAGTACCACATCTACCAGTTAGGAGATGTGGAGACTCGGTGAGGGCTATATATAGAACCATACATCCCTTGTATTCAGATGAGAAAAGCAATAGACTATCAACCCTCTGAAGCGTTCTCCCGTGATTTCATCCCGTTCCTTAGGGAGTAGGGTTCCACATTAAATCTCGTCTTGTTCATATTTCGTTATCACTATTTCTGATACGCTTTCGCATTCCTTTTTTCTAACATAGTATCAGAGCATGTTCGATTCTCGAGAAATCATGTTATGTTTTTATTCGAGATTCAATTATTGGAGTTGATTACGAAGATTCAAAGATCTGAAGATTTCTGGTTCATGATTTGTTCAAATGCATCTCCATCCGTTCTCGAAGATCCAGGGCGGCTGCATCTTCCTTGGCTCGCGATTGCCACCACCTCCGGGTGGTTCCCCTTGCTCCAGACGATGTGCCAAGGCTGCCAAATCTTCAAGCAGTAGGCGGCATCGTGGTTCCAACTGGGAACCCTAGGGTGCGCGAGTCCCCTCCTGGTTTCTGGTGCCAGATCTCTAAATCTCCATCACACGCATCATCGCACAGCGCACCCTTCAGGCGTACACTGCTACTCGGCATTTCCAGGCAGCTCCTCCTTCGCGCCAGTAGTTGGCGCGACTCCCAGTCGGTGGCAGTGCCTCTTAGCGTGACTCCCAGTCGATGGCAGTCCAGGCGTGAGATCTCCCATTGGGAGGGATTGTTCTTCATCACCGGCGAGATCTCCTCCCTGGAGAGACCCGCTGCACCTATCTTCTTGTCCAGGCACCATATAACTCTGACCCATACGACGACGACACTACACCCATGTCCAGCAACCTCAGGCGGCGCAAGCAAATCCGAACGGCGAACACCTTGCGCGCCTGCCATGTGCGCGGCCCCTTCGAGCGCCTCCGCCCCTTGCGCGGCTCCACGTTGCTGCGCGCCTCCAAGCTCCGCGCAACACCTTCTTCTCCAGATGATGGCAACGGTGGCAACCCTTATTGGGGTCGGGGGTTTTTGACAAAGGGTTTCCCAAGTGGGAACCCTAAAGGTTGCTTGATTTAAAGAAAAACTATTTTTTGAAGAAAAAAAGCACGTACAAGAAAAGGGCGTACGCAAGAATTTAAAAAAATGAACGGTTTTTTATAAAAAAAATTGTTGACAAGCTATTAAAAAAGGGAGAGAGAAAAATAGCTGGGAAAAAATGATGGCTTAAAAATGATTGAGAAAGCCGGAAAAAAATTTACCGGCTAGGTGATATTTTGTTGTCTCCTCATGTGTCTTGTCTTCTCCCAACATGGTTGACATCACTGTTTTCCGACCACTCTGGGAGAAAGGAGGAGTATTGTGTAGAGTCACAGGTCAGATCCAGATTCCATATTCAGATTCTCCAGGCATGTCAGATTTCCAGACTCTACAACAGATATTCAGACTCGACGTCAGATTTCAAGTCCTCAATTTCAAACGCGCACATGTATGTGGTCTTTTCAGTTGAGCACATGTTTTCCATCACAGTTTCGTGGTCCCCATCTTTTATGTTTCGGCCAGGGTTTTCATGTTGTTTCATAGGGATTCCAGAGTAGAATACCATTTCTGAGCCAGATGGGAGAGACCCAATTCTCTGACAAGGAGACTTCTTCAGACTCCGTTCTCCAACGATTGTGAACTCCAGTATGGGATCCTTCCGAGGTTCTTATGTTAGAAAATCCACTTCGAGGTCCCTGTGAGAGAGATCCATCTTCAGATCAACGTTTGGATAATTAATAATGCTCTTTTCAACCCTTTTCAGAGATAAAGCAGTTGTCCACATTATCGTGGCGGGCCATAATACTCCGACGAGGAGACTCATTTCAGTTGCAGTGACTTTGACAGGCGCAATACAGAGCACATGCTCTCCGATGAGGAGATTTAGTCGACTGACACTCCAGCACGTTCGTCCTCCTCACCTGCACGGCATGAGAAGTAACGTCCTCGACAGCAACCGACAGTTGTGCGCGTTGAGTTGATATTGTTTGTAGTGTCATGTAGCGTGAGTTGAGTTTCTTTTTGTTTGTCCAAACTGAACATTACATGCTCCAACTTGAGGAGAAGTGTTGGAGTATTTGGTTGTGCGCCTCTTATGTTGTAGATGGGTAAATGGATCTCTCCAGGATCCATTTACCCCATCCAGAGTTTAGTTTCACATCTACCAATTAGGAGATGTGGAGACTCGGTGGGGGCTATATAAACTATAAAGACCCCCACACCCTTTCTATTCAGATGAAAAAACAATAAACTATCAGCCCTAAGGCATTCTCCCGTGGTTTCATCCCGCTCCTTAGGGAGTAGGGTTCCATGTTAAACCACGTCTTGTTCATATTTCTTTATCATTATTTCTGATACGCTTCCGCATTCCTATTTTCTAATAGTCAACACAAAAAAAGTCTAGTATTATGTTTGACACAACCTTCTTAACACATTTTCACGAAGACCACGGTTCTGTAAAAAAATTTAGAAAAAAAATGAAAGCCTGCAGTTCTATATATGATCATCGAATTTTTCTCCTTGGACGGATAACCAAATAAGACTCCAGAGAAAAGAGATCAACTAAAAATTCAAAGCGCATATATGATTCCACAAATCAGCAGGCACAAGATATATAATCGAGCTGAACTGCGAAAGGGAAATTTTGCCAACCATTATGTACTGAACACGTACCCATTTCAATGGTGTGGTGGTAGTGCAGTGTGCCTACCACCCTGTTAAAATCAAATATACTAACCACAAACAAATATGGAGACACGGATTTACGTGGAAAACCCTACAGAGAGGGAAAAACCACGGGGGCTTCAATCCCTAATCTCTCTCACTAGAGACTAGGGCACTCTTCACTAAGATAAGATTTCAATGAGGGATGAGTACAATATATAGAGAAGGATAGGTAAACGGTTCCTCATCCAAAGATCCGTTTACCGACATAAGTATGAACTCAGCACCCCCCTCAAGTTGGACATACATGTCCACCATGAGCAACTTGCCTACATTCAACTCAAATTGTGTCGTAGGCAGTCCCTTTGTGAAGCGATCAGCAACCTGATCGGTAGACTTCAGGTATGGAAGGCACAACAGACCATCCTCAATCTTCTCACGGATGAAGTATATATCAATCTCCAAATGCTTCATTCTGTCATGCATTACATGATTGTTGGCCAAGTTTATTGCGGCCTTATTGTCATAAAACATCTTCATTAGCATACTAACCATGATGCTCAAATCATGGAGCAGAATTTTTAACCATAGAATTTTTATAACACCATTGGCAAGAGCCCGGTATTCTGCTTCAACACTTGATCTTGAAACCACATGATGCTTCTCACTTCTCCAAATAACCAAACTTCCGCATAGATATACTGCATAACCTGATGTGGATCTTTTATCATCAACGGAGCCAGTCTAGTCAGCATCAGTATATCCTTCAATAGTGACTTCAGGATTTTTCTTGAACATAAGACCTTTTCATAGCGATCATTTTATGTAGCATAGAATTCTATTTACCTCATTAGCATGAGAAGTGGTAGGAGCATGCATAAATTGACTCGCCACATTTACAACATATGTAATATCCGGTCTAGTAAAGGTTTTCCCACCAACCTTTGATACTTACCCTTTCCTGCATCATCAGGAAGGTCACTGTCACCTTTATTCAGTTTATGATTACCTCAATAGGATAAGTAGTAGGCTTGCATCCCAACATAATTAGTAGTAGGTTTGCATCCCAACATGCCACAATCCTTTAATAAGTCCATAGCATATTTTCATTGAACTAGACACATACCTCCTGGAGATCGAGCCATCTAAATGCCTAGGAAGTACTTTAGTTTCCCCAAATCCTTCAATTCAAATTCACTTGCAAGCGTTGTCTTTATTCTAGTAAGTTCCCCTTCATCATCACATGTAAGGATCATGTCATCGACATACACCAAAAGAATAGATCTTTTTTCTCCATTTCTCCTTATAAATAGGGTGTGGTCTCCATTCACTTGAATATATCCATTTCTAATCATGACCGCACGGAGACGTTCAAACCAAGCTCTTGGTGACTGCTTTAATCCATATAAATGCCTTTTTAGTTTGCAGCACTTGTTGTCCTTCTCAAACCTATGCAACATTTTCATATACACTTCTTTAATATCACCATTCAACAAAGCATTTTTCACATCTAACTGATACATTTTCAAAGAAAAATGAGTTGCTAGACAAATAACAACTCTGATTGTACTCATCTTGGCAACATGAGTAAATGTCTCCAGGTAGTCAATCCCATATTTCTGTTTGTATCCTCTAGCCACAAGCCGAGCTTTGAATCTGTCAGCATTCCCATCAGCATCATATTTGATTGTATAAACTCATTTAGAGCCAACAAAGTGAGCACCCTTAGGAGCATCAACAATATCCCAAGTATTATTTTTTTACCAAGGCATCCATTTCTTCCTCCATAGAATTGATCCATTTCGGATCCCTTTTGGCTTCATCAAGATTTTTGGGAACATAATGAGCATCAAGAGAGGTAATAAACCATTTATATGGTGTAAGCAACAAAGTCCTCCACTGGATAACGAGCAGAGGCTCGAACAGTTTTAACAGATTTTCTCATAGCAATGGGACGATCATCCAATAAAGAGTTGGCATTCTCAAATGGATATCAAGAGAGAGAGGAACACTTGCAGAGTTTTCATGACCAAAATCATCTGTGGAAAGGTTGACATCATGATCAGAAGAAAGGTTGACATCATGGTTCGGTATCATCTCTTCTTCAGTCTCCGCCACTTTATCTGATCCCTATTTTCTGCTATAAGTCTGTCCAAATCTGCCTATATTTTCACTGTTTTTGTCTCTATCTTGCTCAGTTCCCTCCCCCACATTGATAGTCTCTTGTATGTCACCCAAAAAATAAATCTCATTCTCATATTTCTCAACATCTGTACCCACAGAATCCCCTTGAGGAAAGCTCTTAGAGAAGCAGGACTCACTCTCAAAGAAAGTAACATCCATACTCACATGAAGACGACGATCCACGGGGTCATAATATTTGTATCCTTTTTAGGTTCTAGAATACCCAAGAAAGATGCATTTCGTGGCTCTTGGATCCAACTTACGCCAACCTGATCCAGAGTTGTGAAGAAAGCAGACACATCAAAAAACCCGCGGGTCCAAACTGAAGGGAGAGGTATCCGAATGGATGACAGAGAAAGGAGTTCTCTTCCCAATTACGACCGAAGGAGTCCTATTGATCAGATAAGCATCAGTCAAGACAGCTTCTCCCCAAAAATTCTTTAACACATTCTGTTGTAGGAGTGCTCTGATGACATTTAATAAAAGACGATTTTTATTTCCGCAATCTCGTTCTGTTGTGGCGTGTAACTACATGAGGTTTCATGGAGGATACCCTTCTCATCAAGAAAAACTCGTAGGGAACTTTCCAAGTACTCCTTGACATTATCAGTCATGAGCGTTCTTACTCTTGTTGCATGATGAGTGCTCATCAGATTTATAAAGTTCTTTTATAACAACAGGTACTTCACTTCTATATTTTAAAAGGTACACATAAGTAGTCTGTGATAAAACATTAATGAAAGTGATATAGCATACATGGCCACCCATGCTCTTCACACGTGACGGACCCCAAACATCAGAATGTACTAATTCAAATGTATAAGTCGATTTACCAGTAGATGCAGGAAATGTGGTTCTTGTTTACTTTGCAAAATGGCAAACCTCACATTGCTAATCATCCTCAGACACTCCAGAGAAAATCTCAGGCATCAACTTATGTAAAGATGAAAAATTTATATGACCGAGACGTTCATGCCATTTTCGTATTAAAGTGGAGTTATCCTTTTCAAGGCGAGCTTTCATCATAGAGGTAAGGGCTTGACCCACTCGAGCTGGAAGGCGATATAATCAATCCTCAACCAATCCAATTCCAATATTCTTGCTTGTCTGTAAGTCCTCTAGAACACACGAATTGTGATCAAAAATCAAGCTGCAATGCAATTCTTTAGTAATCTTACTGACTAACAAAAGATATACTGGGAAATCAGGGATGTGAAGTGCATCGGTAAGGAGGAAACGATCAACAACAGAAATCGTTCATTTTCCAGCAACAGTAGCTAGAGACCCATCTGCAACAGTAGCTTTCTCTCTTCCAGATGATAACTTATAATCATGTAATATTCTTGGATCACCAATCATGTGATCGGAAACACCATTGTCGATAATCCATTCAAATTTGGTAGAGCAAGCATTGCTAGTTCTCCTCGTATTAATAATTGAACCATTATTTGTCGATTGCAAAGAAGCAGATTCTTTCGTAAACGATTTCTTCAAGAAGGACTGGAACTCCTTGATGGTATCATTTGCCAAGTCATATTCTCTAGATGCTCCAAGCGTCATAGGATCATTCACCTGGAAGTTCATAGCCTTAAGACTTTGATTGTCTCTTGTAGATATTTAATCCGACACCTTGCGTTCAATGTGAATAGTAGTTCACCGCAACTGCAGGCTTCGACGAAGCGAGAAAGAACATAAATCACAGCAACTATCGTAGACAAAAGAGACAACCGCATGCTTTGATGGAACGGGAAAAAATACAGCTCTCACCCCTCCTAAACTCCTTGGACAAGTTGTTTAGAACACAACACCAACCCTCTTTGTCAAGGAAAAAAAACGCACAAATGCAGCCCAAAACACAGCAGCAACTAAGGGAGATAACACACTCGGTAGATCTTGCAAAACAACAGTAACTCACAAACTTCAAAATTGTACCGGACCTTTGGGGCTTTTTGTCGAACATTTGGTGAACAACAATACACAACCAAATTTTCTCCTGCAAAAGAGGGGCGGAAAATATCTCCAATAAACGAGTTACACGCCCACAATAGCACTCAAGAGTACAAAGCTTACACCAAGGGTTGCTCCTCCAATAGCTAGGGAACTTACCTCACAATGCCAATCGAGCTCGGATCAATTTTGGATGCCAAAAACAACTATAGCAGCAGCAAAAGCCTCCTGTGGGTGGATTTAGACCTCCACCATAACTCCATAATACCGTGAAGTGATTGTCGCAACGTAAAATGGTGGACCGGTGATGAGAGAAATAAAAAACCCAACCACCAAAGAAATTCCAGTACAGTGGATACCAAATTCCAGTACTTCAAGAAGCAGAAAAAGCAATCTTAGACCTCAACGAGGCTCTGATACCATGTTAGAATCAAACGCACTAAGCACATACAAATATGGAGACATGGATTTACGTGGAAATCCTACGGAGAAGGAAAAATCACGGGAGCTCTCAATCCCTAATCTCGCTCACCAGAGATTAGGGCACTCTTCACTAAGATAAGATTTCAATGAGGGATGGGTACAATATATAGAGAATGATGGGTAAACGATCCCTCATCCAAAGATCCGTTTACCCATACAAGTATGAACTCAAGACACCCAAAAGATCAAGGTTCAAATCCTCCCATGAACTCAAGACATCCAAAAGATCAAGGTTCAAAGGTTCAAATCCTCCCTTGTGAGGGTTGCATTAGGTAGCCAACAACCTACATAAAAACATCATTGGATGCATGTAGCCGACCCTACTTAAAGTGGGAGAAGGCTTTGCTATTTCTTACTATATGATGAACACATGCATGCAAACTGCCAAATTTTTAGGGGATGCCCATGCAGGTGTTTGTGAAAGGGACATCATAGGACCAAGTGGAGTTCCATAGAACAAAGGCTGTAGTTGTCAAGGAAGGTCCATTACTGACAAATGGGCATGATAATGGATGGAAATGTGTTGATAAATTGAAAATAGAACTTGTTTAAATAAAATTATCCATAACTTAAGTACCATCCAGAGATGTGTACGCAGTCACCAGAGAATGAGACATAGGCAGAGGTGACAAATACAACATGCCAGATGGAGCATAATTGAGCTTGCTGACAAATTAATATAAATTGTACAATTCACACACAGCAGAGAGAAGACCAAATGAAGATGTAGGCTTCATTACCATGTTAAACACGCTAAGAAAGAGAATTAATCTCTAAGGGATAAACTTCTGCTCATCAAGTAGCAGCAAATCCAGTATCAAGTATAGAATCAAATGCGTTATTTTTTTGTGAAAAAAACATACAGTCAAATAGGAGCTAAAGCAGCACAAATTTTCAAAAGAACTAAAAAGAACTTAAGCCATTATTCATAAAATTAAAAGGTTGTAACACAGCCGTATACCTGATAAGCATATAACTTAACATATATTAGAGGCATGCGCTGATTTGCCCGGCTGTAATGCTTCGACACACGATACACTGTCTCAGGCACATATTCAAGCACCAGGTTGAGGTAAAGCTCTTCCTTGTCGGTAGTTGAAAAAAAACAGTGTTTCAAAGATATGACATTGGGATGATCAAGGAGGCGCATTGTTTGCAACTCGCGATTCTTGTATCTCTTATCTTGAAGAACCTTCTTGATAGCAACAGTCTCTCCAGATTCTAGGCACTTAGCCTGCAAACATATTAAAATGACTCCAAATTAAAAACAATGCCGCATTTTCTTCTAGAAAGCTGTACGATTGGACCTATTAATATATAAGTGATAGTCTTAACTCTTAAGAACCAACAAAGGACGCACCTGAAAGACAATCCCAAATGATCCATGCCCGACAACTCTTTCAGCCATATAACTTATGGTCTGCAAAACAAAAACCACATAATATTTAACAAAAAAAGATTATTTTGTGTGGAATTTGCCAGAGAGCCTCTCAGTAGCAGAATAGCTGAACTAACGGCACCGCAAAGAACTTTTCTGAAGTTCAAGTACGTTTATTTTTGGGATAACATTAATAAATTGTTTTATGTGTCCATTCAACCAAATGTTGCTTCAATGATTTTTTGTCACACAATAGTATCCTAACAACAGTTATGACACGCTTCTGGACCTCTGGAAATAATTTTTTTTGGGAACCTTGGTCATGTTATGCCGACAGACCAGCTATTGAAGGCACTACTGCTTTGTCAAGACAGAGTGGTATCCGAGAGTAAAGATAATAACTTAGCAATGACTTTAGCATCCTTCCATGGAATAAGAGGAACCAAGTCCAAAAATAAAGCACAAACCACGATCAGGTAACACAATCTTTTACTCATGGTATTAAGGCACTGAAACTCATTTGTAAGACTTGATCTTGATGTTATTTTAATGCTTGCAAAGAAGTATCTATAAGTGTATATATTAGCTTTTCATCAGAAGATTAAAAGGACTACCAATACCTGCTTGGGCTGGCCATTTCTTCCACCAATGGTTGTCACGATAATATGCCCAGTCTCTGTCCCGTTTCCATCAACAACAGCTGCTTCCATTTCCTGCCCAAAGATTTTCGTAAGAAATCATATCAAGACTTCTTCCATTCAGATGAACTGAATTAGGAAGAGAAGTTCCTTCTAAACCTTATCATCTTTTATCTTCATCACATTGATTTCCTCGGGAAGTTTATCGATGGATGTGCCACTGTCGCTATTTCTGGGAACACTTGCAGGCACTGCAAAGCCCAGCGTAGACATTTTGTCCGAGAAAAACAAAGAAAGCTTGTGTTCAACAGTCAACTATGGCCGCTTTTACAACTTGTGGTATCCAATCACAGACCTGAAAAGAAGATGAAAATTACCAACACACCAAAATAACACAAGAATTGAGAAAGATATATGCTTCTATATAGGCGAGAAAAGCACTGGTCATTTTTCCCTTCACAAGACATACTAGGAATCACAGTATTTGACATTAATGGAGCCACTAGGGAGCAATTTTGATCTGTTTTCAGGAAAGAGATCTGCAAAATGCAGATCCAAACACCTCTTGAACCTGGAGGGTACTTAAGTAGAAGTTGTATGAGAGAGGACTTATTGGACCGTGCATTGTGCGGATTGGGACAGTGGCACTGCTCATGGAAATCCTTTGGTGGATTCCTGCAACTGCAAGTCGGCTTTCACAGTGCCTTTTGCAAAGGACCAGTAACAAGTTGAAGCAACTCATATAAGTAATTTCAACAACAACAAAGCCTTTTCCCACAATAAAGTAGGGTCGGCTGTCATATAAGTAATTTACTTCGTAATATTTATCTTTAAAATCATGACATGAAAAATTTTGCTTGTATCAACGTAAAAGCTAATAGAGATCCGTGCAAAGATATATTGTTGATAATCTAAAAATCATAGAGAATATAGCCGGTGCACAAAATATGAAGCAAGCTAAAATGATAATTAAATACATGGAGCTAAAACCAAAAGCTTCTCTTTCTGTGCACCAATTACCGAGCATAACAGAACAGGATCATTGTCTATAGTAATGCTCACATGTTATGATCTTTTATTTGATATATGCGAATGGAAAACTTAAGGGAGAAATCTCCTTTGCATTTCTGTTGCAGCATAACATCATCTGCAGTTTTGTAGCTTCGCATGCATTGTGCGAACATGCAATCTTTTTTTATGATAGTATTAAGTTAGATGGCGACCAAAATTTTCTATTTGAAAATGTAAACTAGTTCTTCACAAGAAAAACCAATCATTAATGAATAATATTTCCTTTAAAGAAGACAATCCTGTGCCTGTTTCTTTGGTGTTCTGTCTCCCTACAGGCACATAGGATAGGAATGTAAACGCGATTTATTTAAAAGAGTGGCTTTTATTAAGAAAAGGTAGAACAGAAGGAATCACCAGAGAAAAGCTTTTCTTACAAGTTCTTTTTATCGTCCACTGATCTCTTTTAGACAGCAGCTCCTACAACCAACAAAAATTCGCAATACCTATCTAATGCCCCTGAGCAACACTTAATATTAGCCCGGAATAATTATGTAATCGCCTATAAGTCTATTCCCCTACCAGCGGAATAGTAAGTGGCAGTTATCCTTTATAACATATCTGATTTTCATATATTTTAGGTCCCTGATCTAACACCGCCGCCCCCAAAACAGCCCAACTCCACTAAAAAATAAAAGTTTTCACATTAACCATAATATACGTGTATTCACCCCATAACTCAAATTCCCGATCCTTGCATTCAATAGTAACCCATATTTGACCATTGATAGAATACAACCAAGCGCACATTTTTCAAATTTTGAATTTAAAATAAACAGAAAAATATTTTCTTGCTGTATCACACGGCAGCTCTATGTCAAAACCACCATCCACCAGAAACTCATATACTTTCCCTCATCCTCAATAGATCCACCCCGTTCTATCTCAATTTCTTCTCCCATCCCGATCCAGCCCCTTACCGAACGAATCACACGCCAAAATCAAAAGGCGGATTCACATCCAGCGACAAATCCACTCGAAAACCCCTGCATTCCTCCTTCCGAGTCACTGCGCATCACAAATCGAGCTCCCCCAACGATCACGCTCATAAAATCCAACCACCGTTGCCGGAACCAAAAAACGAACGGCAAATCGATCAAGGGACGCGAGCACGAACCTTCGAGCACCAACGATCAACGCGAGAGCCCGAAGCGGAAACCCTAGAAAGAGCAAACCTTCCACCTCCTCTCTCTCTCGATCTCCCACTCTTCCTTCCACCCGCATACGACCGCTGCTGCTGCTGCAGCTGCTGTTGCTTCGGAGTGCGAGAGCGTCAGAGCCCTTCCCATTTTATAAACTCTGGGCGGGATCCGAGGCCGCGCGATCCAATCGAGTTGAGCGGGTGGGTTCTTGCGTCCGCCTGGCAGGCGGGGAGCACCTGCGCTGCCACGTGGCGTGTTGGCAGTGGTGGGATCCGATGTCCACGTCGGGCGGGGAGGCCCGGTAGTGGCATCTGATGGTAACAGGGGACTGAGCTCCGAGTTCCAGGACGGGTTATATCTCAGAAATGACGGGATTGGACACGGAGGAGAGCGGGTTGGACGGGGGTGGTTTGGGTATTTGGGGGGAGATTCTGCTGACCCCCCGTGACCTCGAGAAACCGGGTCTCTTTTGGGGTGGGGCCCGATTGACGGTGGGTCCGAGGGGGGGTTGATCAAGTACGCGTGCCGCATGCGCTTCCATGAGGGAATGGCCGTTTTCTTTCTGTGGTGCTTTGTTTGATACAATGAATACAATGATGTGGGTTATACTCTTTCTCTTTAGTAATATTTATGTAATTGCCTTCTCTTGAAATCTATCTATGTGTATGCCTTACCACGGTAAAAAGAAGTTACAAGTTAAACTTAATTAGGGGAAAATATGCGCGTTTATAATTCCAATCTCTGGTGGATTTTTTTTCGCATTTTTGAACTTGTTCATGTAAAGTCAAGTATTAGAATTTATCCTGTATATGATATCTAGTTTGCAGCCCAACCACACTTTTTATCTTATAGACAATTACACAGAAGTTCTCGAATCATATACCCAATTTCAATGTCATCCTCAGATTTTTAAAAGTAATAATGTTGTGCATGATCTTTAAAGATCCCTCTAGTTGCAGGGTTGGGTTGGGTTGGGGTACCCCGGTGAATAGTAAAGTGTGAGGAGAATTGGAAGGAGGGGCACCCCGGGTTGGGCCAATCCAACCCTGCCCAACCCTGCAACCAAACGAACCTAAGCGTTTTTCATATCTGCTATGACTTTGGTGGGAATTTATATCTATTGACAGAAACTTCTCTAGAAAGATCCCTTGACCCTGGGATTATTTCCACTCCTCCTAGTCCCCCTCCTAATACCCCCTCCTCTATATGAAAGGCCCGACTGAAGAAGCGAAATTACTATTATGATCCTAAAGCTACCCTTAGGAGAGCTTGTACGAGCCATCTATAATGTCAAAAAAAATCGACAAGCGTGAGCGGAAGAGTAGACAAAAAGATGTGGGTTATTTAGACTTCTCTGGCCTCTTTTCTACCCTCTAATAAACCTTCCGCTCGCTACTCGATCGCAGGTCTCCATTTTGGTTTGATCATGAGAAGAGAGCTCGGCATCTACTACTAGTTTCTATGAGATAAGTTAGGTTGCGCTGGGCACTTGAGATTCCCATATGCAGGATGGCGGTTGAATCCGGGCTACTAGATTAAGGTAAATGATCAACGGAAGAGTTTTTGAACTGAAGTGTATCAAGGCAAAAACATAAAAAAACCATTTAAATTCCATTAGTCCTAGACTAGATTGAGACAAATATTAAAGATTGAGTACAATATTATTCATTTTTAAAATTCAGGTACTACATGAAGTTATGTGTATAGTTGATGGACTTTTATGTAAAACCCTTTAATAAGTTAGATGACGATCCATGTGGAAAATCTTTTAGTGTTTTTCAACCTAATTGAGCACAAGAGTATATGTATTATTGATAAAACATTTTTTTGAGCTTCGTGTATTATAACTACCTATTGTTTTTACCAGATATCGACATTTTTAATGGAGTTTTTATGAATTGTGCTCCTCTGAGATATTGCAATTTCAGTTATACCCATCCCTTTTTTGGAATATCAGTTGTGTCCCCGATTTATTACCGCTCTATCACTTGTGTCCCTTGAGTTAGTGGTTGTCCATACCCAATGTACATGGACGTTAACTTTGGGGGATGCAAGGGGAATTAAATTTTAAAAAGAGGGCTAGAAAGGCATCCTTATCCTCCTCCTCCCCCATATTCTTCATCTTCCTCCCATTCTCTTCCTCCTCCCCAGCCTCTTGCTCATACTCCACCGCCTCCTCCCCCTTCCACAGCTCTTCCCTCCGCACCCAGCTCCTCCCCATGTCCCTTGCCCCCTCTCCGCCCCTACTCCTCCTTTGTTGTGTCCTCCATCCCGAGCTCTCCCCCTTGCTCCCCCTCCACCCATGCGCCTCCCCATCCACCCTCGCTCCTCCCCTGGCTCCTCCTCTGCCGCCTCTACCCCGAGCTCCTCCCCATTCCCCCTTGCTCATCCCTCTACCCATGTGCCTCCCCCTCCACCTCTGCACCTCCACTGTCGCTTCCTCCGCCCCAACATCTTGCCCTCACCCCCATCTCCTCTACCATGAAGATTTGGGGTTCGGGAATTTGGGTATGAATCTGTTGTCATTGGGATGAGAGGAGGAACACGACTGCCGAGGCAAGGTTTGAACCACCACATAATGATCCCTTTCGTCGGAATCTCACGATGCTCTTCTGAGCTTTGTCTTCTCAAAGAGGAGGAGGAGGAGGGAGAGGAAGAGGATGAAGAAGAGGAGGCTGAGGTGGTGGGGATAAATGGACGATTATGCCCCTCTAAACCATACCATTGTTTGAAACACCATGATTAAATTCAACTCAATGACGGCTAAAGTTACGGAAAGACAAAAGTAATAGAACGACAACAAATCGGGGGCACAACTGATATTCCCAAAAAGGAAGAACCATGGGAAGAAACATAAACTGAAATTACAAATGGATCAAAATCCTTTTTAATATATATGCTTATATTTTATCTAGTTAGCTTTTATTTGACTAACTATTTTTAAGTATGAGTTTGTTTCCATGAGATGCATCGTTAAGATTATCAAGTAAATTGATACATATCTCTCGTGTGTATTATCATTTTATCTTGATGATGGATGGGGTTTGACGATGACGTCACCTATGGAAAATCTATCGAGGTTTCAAATTTCAAGTCCAATGCCATTTCTATTTAAAAAGCAAGTTTTTAAGTCTCGATTAGGATATATTCAAGGTATGTAGTTATCCATTCAGTGTACTCTGAAAGTTGTTTATTTATTTAAATATTGGCAATATTATTTTTTAAGAACATAAAGAAAGTTGTGAGGATACTTGTCAACAGGTGTATTATTACAAGATACTTGTTAGTTGCATTGTTGTACAACCGGGTATTTACACTCCATGTGAAACTCGAAGAGACAAAACTGAAGGATTTGGAATCATAAAGATAAAATTTAGTGTAGAAAATAGAGTTAATAATTATAATATGTGGGTTTTTTTTCGTACCCCGATCCAAAATCAATGGAGTCACCTTTTTGAAACCAATCAACGATCCAACTATCAAAGCATGCCGAGCGGATCCTCTGTTGTGCAGCGGGGATTTGCTGTAATCCAGGAGTGTGTACGAGCCGTTTGATCGAGATCGAGATCAAGTGGTTCGTGCACATTCACGTGTTACACTAGATCTCTGTTGCACAACAGAGGATCTCTGTTGCACAACAGAGGGTCCGCTCTCCAAAGCATGACATATATGTACTTGTTGCAACCTCTTGGCAATACAAACCCAATATATATTGTGAGAGAATGTTATGCCTAACACAATATGTAATACGACCTTTAAGTAAGTGAACCAATTCACAACATACATGCATATAACTAGTTTGTGTGTATATGAGGGTGTGCGTGTGTCTATGTACGCCCCTTTCATAATTTTTCATTCCAGGTAAAAATTTCTCCTCATCCCTGACCACGCACGCCTCTATCCATTGAAGCGCTAACTACGACTATGTCCAATCATCGATCCAACTAAACCTACATGTGGATTCATCCTTCAAGTTATTGGGAGCACGACCCCAAAAGCGTGGATCCTTTGCAATAATGCAGAGGTCTGTTGTAAACCCTAACCGTGCCCGAGCCGCTCGATCTTGATCGAGCGGCTCGGACGCGATTGGATTTACAGCAAACCTCTGCATTACTGCAGAGGATCCGCTCCCTTGACCCGAAAGTCTATTGCAGATCGATGTACGTGCTAATGCAAATATAGCATTTTTGTGATAGATATTCCTAATGGATGGACGAAATCGTTAGGATTAGGCCGCTACAACCATTATTAGTATTGTAGGGTATTTCTAAGGGGTTTGTAGACCCCATTACAATGCTTTGCATTTTTTGAATGAGTGTGGCAGACATGCTAGGAAAGGTAAGCAATAAAAGTCTCGTTTTCTCGTTTTGTGTGGTTAACTTCCCTCTCCTCCTCTTTCATTGTAGTTACTCTCCTCTCCTCCTCCTTTGCTTCTCCCCATGTCAACATGGTGTCCAATCTCTTCCTACTCCTCTCGCCACACTGCCTTTTCTCCCACCTCCTCCCCACTTCGTGTGTTTCCCATACATCAATTACCATCTCCACCACCACCAAATCTATACCCTCCCCTCTCTTCCCAAAACATCCATCCCTCGTTGTTATTCTCCCCCCCCCCCCCCCCCAACCTCTTACCAATATAAATGGACCAACCCAATCTTACCTCAAACAAGGACAATGGCGCACCCTTTCAAGCCACCATCTCCAACAACTAGGACCCCTCCTTTGCCATATCCTCTCCTCCCCTCTTCATCAGACCCCCATTGCTCCCTCGTGTAAAAGTGTGTAACCCTCCTCTTCCATGGCACTTTCACTAGCCTTGGCCCCATCGCATGCATCGTAAGCGACATCCTCTCCTATTCCCTCATTGCCATCTACCTCCCTTAGTTTCTCCCATCTATCAAGGCTACAGAGCTCGTTACAAAGCTCGTGATGGACCACAACATTGAATTCATAGAAGGGTTCAACGTCTCTCGACGGAGGACCCGGAGCAAGTTCTAGTTGTTGTTTGTGTACATGCTCTTGTTTGGTCGTCGATTTATGAGTTAATTTATTTCATAAATTTAGAGATAATTTTTACATCCTAAATCAAGAAAAACATTTTTACCAAATTAAAGTAACCTAGACAGTGATGTGTACGAGAACGATTCATGGGACACAAAGATAATGTAAGAGAAATTAAGAGTCTGCATGAAAAGTCACTTTTTCAATGCATTTTCTATTTATAACACATATGCAAACTGAATCATAAAAAATCATAAAAATGCACAAAAATAAGCAACCAGAGAATGATCTTAACAAACAAGAAAGTAAGGAAAATTTTAATCTAACACAAATATTGGCAAAAAAAATAGCTAGTTATCTTTCCAAAGTCTACATACCCACGTACATACCCATACGCACACACATACCCTCCCACGTGCCCACATACTTGCATTCAACTCCCATCTATTATCATTAATTCATAAACATAATGGCACACACATTATTACATAGCCACTCACTTATATACCTCCATACATAGTTACACACCCTCGTACATACCCATACACACACATATATACCCACATACTTACAGGTCCACATATATACATTTGCATACCCACGTACATACAAAAATTACTACATATATAACTACATACAACCGTATATACATACATGTCCACCCACATAACTACACATACCTATAAACATGTGTACATACATACCACACATACACGTGCCTCCCTAAATAAATAATAAATGCATTCTTACATACCCTGAATATTTCGGTAATTTGAATTTATTCTCACTTTTTTATCGCATTTACTTGATTGTTTAATTACCTTGAAAATTTTATAAGATGTCGTACTAGATGAGCAAGCGACACCGCTCGAATATAACAATACATTAAATACATTAGTTCCGATGTGGGTCAATTCAGCATATTGTCCCAATCTATTCTACCCCTATCAAGTGCCTATACACATCAAAAGTCGCAAGATGTCGTGAGGGGCATTTCCTCGCTTATAAAGCTAAGATCCCAGTAGTTGTGAAAAAAATAAAAAAATAATACATGATAAGGCAACATTTCTCAAAATACGACTCACGTTGTGTAGGACCATGATGAATCCATATTTCATCATCTTTATTCTATCATTTTCGCATCAAAAACATCCACTTTGTACACTGTCTAGCTTATAAAATCCATAGAAAATATAAAAACACATCAGAAAAATCCCAAAAAAAATATATTTAGTTTCTTTTAGTGTGTTCTAACTTCAGTCCAAATCACTAAAAATTACAAAAGAAAACTCAAAAAAATCACAAAACCCCAAAAACCTTTATAAAAATATTAAGAATTTTACAAAAATCCTAAAAATACAAACTTTGTCTCTGAATTTTCTTTGTTTCATTATTTTTAAGTGAAAATTAATTTGGAGAATTTTTGCTACCGTTTTCCATTTTATTTCTCCATTTTAGTTTCAGCCTTGTCTTTTATCCACTGTTTTCAGAATTTTTGACTTTAAAAATATCAAAAAAATTAGGAAAATCTAGAAAAATCATAAAAACATTATAAAATTATGAAAATCATAAAAACATTTGATTTTCTGAATTTTAGTTAGTTTTATATTTTTTATATTTTCTAATTTTTGGTATGTAGTTGATTTTAATTTTGCAAAATTTTAATTCTTTTTAGTTTTACAAAATCAATTTATGAATAAAGTATAAATAAAATGAAATAAAAGCTTTTTCTTTTTTTAAAATATGTAAAAATGCTCAAAAATAAAGAAAAGAAGTATTTTTGCGGTTTAATGATTTTTTGTTGATTATGTTGATTTTTGAGTATTTTTATATCTTTTACTGATTTAAGATTGAAAATAATTTTTAAAGTAAACCAATCTACTGTTTTTATGGTTTTTAAATAAAAAATAGATGAAATTGATTTAAATAGAAGAGTTTGTATTAAGCTTTCAAACAAGATCAAATATGTATTTTTATGATTTTTCTGTGATTTATCTGAATTTTATATGTTTTTCTGTATATTTAATTTTTAGTATTTTATGTCTGATTGAATTTTGTTTGATTTTTGTATATGAGATAAAACACAGTAAAATATACTACATTAATTTTGTAGAATTTTTCAAAGTATTTTCGATTTTTCCTGGATTTTTAATGATCAAACATTGAAATTAATGATGTTTTGTATTTTAATAATAGCAAATCAAATTAATTTTTAAAACAAAATTATATGAGATAGAACAACTAATCAAGAATCTAACCTAACTTTTTATGGATTTTTTAGCAATAAAACTAATTAATCCAAGAAATTAATCAAAGAAAATAAAATTAGCTATAGAAGGACCTTAATGAAATTATTATAAAGTTTCAGATTAATTTATAACGAAGAAAGGAAATACACGAATATCTATGCAAAATTCCAAGCAAACCACATGTTAAGCACGTGCACAACAAACTCAGGGATATTAACGTAATTAACATAAACTATTCTTCAACTTTATTAACAAATGGATGCTTTCAAGGTTAAATGTACAAAAAGTCCTAAAAGCACGTGGTATCCTACGTGAACACAATCCAGAGGGGTCAAATCACAAATAACAACATATACACTGGCTGAACAAAAATTATTTCAAAGTTTTATACACAGACGAAGGACTGAAATGAAATTATAAGGAAATGCAAGAGAGGAGGTGTAAAATCACCAATGGTGTGTGCTCCTCACGTGTAGAGGGGGAAGGCGGCTAGCGGCTTGGATTGAGGCGCTCGATCTGATTCTGTGGCAATGAATAGGGCACGATCTGATGGGCGAGATCTGATCTAGGTGTGTTGTTATTGATCAGATGGAGCTGAAGGTCGGTGGATGAACTGATATGAATGCTTCCTCCAGCAAACTTTGGTCACCCCTATCTCGATTGATCGGAGCTCGATTTGAATGGCGATGGCTCCAATAGGTTCTAGATGAAGATCCGCTTTGATTTGAGATGGAATTGGTGTCCAAATCTCATTATTGGTAGATCTGGTCATATCTTCTCCGTCTCGTGCCTGCAGGTGATCTGATGGGTTGATTGTCTCTCCCGACACTGCTCCTAGCGACCTGTAGGTGTGGATCGGGCTCGAAGAACAAGGTCGTCGATCGAGATGTTATTCTGAATCCGATAGCATGGAATGAATGGATCGGGGACCTCTAACGACGATGAGGGATGGAGGTCAAAGAACTCACTTTGATCTGATAATCAGAGCTGATGAATGGGTTGCGGAAGAGGAAGCAAAACTCATTGAGTGAGGTAGATCAAAGATCAGAAGATGAAAATTAATGGAAATGGTTTCCGATCTAGGCGATCAGAGTAGATGATGAATGCTACAATTATAGATCTAGAAATCAAAATAAAGTTAAATGAAATTGCTCGCAATTAAAATTAAATTACCCGATGAAGATTATAGATCTAGGGGATGGTCCTTGCATCGATTCGGCCGTGAATGGCTGAAGAGGCTCAAGCACGGTGGAGATCAGAAGAGCTTCTATCACAAGCTCGAGCTCCGGGAGGTTGAATGTAGGAGAAATAAAGGATTAAAGACAGATCAAATCGAGAAAGGGACACCTGGAGCACTCTTTATAGGAAAGGAGAAGTGAAATTTGTAAGGGGATGCGGCATGCGAACTGAGGCCAAATCTCAAAAAGATTAGTTGGATGTGGATCTTGATCTAAAGGGACTCTAATCGGGCAAAGAAATGGAATTACATAGATAAAGAGATCGGACTGACTAAACTAGAGATGGAAGCGGGTACGATGGGTTTGGCGGGTCTATGAAGATGGGAGGGAGAGTTGACCGACCCAGTCAACAAACCCTAATTGGCCAATCGAAATTTAGATAATTAAAATAAATCAAATCAATTAATTAATAAAATATTAAATGATATTTAATCAAAAAGTTATTAAAATAAATAGTGTCTAAAAATTAATAAACTATTTTTTTTGTGTTTTCTAATAAATTAAATAACATATTTATATAGTTAAAATAATTCAACACATATATTTACATTAATTAAATAAATTATATACCATGTATACATATTTTTTATTATTAAATTATATAAATAGACCCCTTATTTTTATTTTATTTATTTAAAAAATAATTTAAAGATTATAAATACATTTTTATATTAGTTTTAAGAATAAATTTAATAGAATAAATAAACAAATACAGTATAAGTACATTATACCTATGTAATAAATACAATAATTTATTTTTAAGTATTTTTATTTTTTGTTATTTTTATTTGTATTTATATTGATAATATTAGTTATTTATAAAACGTTAAAATACAAATATGTTCATAAGTATCAAAAATATAGTATATACGTATCAAATATAGTTGTAGAAGTATACCGGCACCCCCAGAAAGCCGACTTTCACATCTTAACTTCATTTTTATGAGACCACTTTCATTTCGATGCTTATTTTTTTAAACATAATGAAAGTGAGTTTGATTCATTTTGAGTTCATATGGAGTAGAGATCGAGCTTTTAATTCTAATTTTATGGCTTTTTTCTGAGTGTTGTATCTTTTATTCTAACAAGGTTTATTTTTGTAAATATTTTTATTATTTAAAACATATTTTTATTACAAGGTTTATGAAGGAAATATTTTTAATTGATTTTGATTTAATAATAAATAAAATAGTACAAGATATGTATATAATAAATAGAATGAATATGAACATTGTGGAATTGGTTTTCTGAGATCTTTAATAATTCAAGGACCCTATCTCCCCCCTACTTTATTCCTTATTGATTAGGTCGAGACTTGATCTACTTCTTGAGGTCGGGATCATAATGTCTTTATTTTATATATATAGCCTTATTTAGTTCCTTTTTTTTATTCTTTATTCCTTTATTTGGGTCAGAATAAGTGCTAAATATACAATATTAGTAATTGATATTTAAATGTTAATTAATTAGAATTAATTGTTATTTAACATGTATTTTACTAATAATTTTAAGCAAAATGAAAGGATAGATGTGATGAATTGGTGATTCATCATAGTGCTCCCCCTCCCCATCCTTGGCCTGATCAAAGTGGCATTTCTCACGTGATGTTGTGAGCTAATGTTGTGGGTGATGAAACACATTTTCACCTCTTTAAGAGTTGCATATTATCGTAGTACAGGAGACGAAAATGGACCAGTCAGAATACCACCCCTTGAATAAGTGGAGAATATTTTACTTGGTAAGTCTACCAAGGTCGAACACTGAGACTCGGACTCCTCGATGATTAATAAAATTTAAATTCCTAAATTAAGTGACTAATTCTAAACCTAGGTCAACAAGCACACAATACATAATACTATGCAGTGCATGTAGTGTGATGCGTGGTGCATTGATGAAAATAATGCATTTTTTATTTGATCTTTGTGCAGGTTAAAAGAGATGACATGATGCAACAGAATGATATGCAACATTTATTTACATGAAAAAATATGCCCCTAGATCTATCAAGTGATTGAGCAATACAAAAAGGATCAATTTCAATGTTAATTGATGCATCAATCTGATCAATTAATAGGCAAATGGCATGAAAGATCAATGAGCAAGTGACACAATAATCATCAATACTTAGCGTACTGGTCTGAGTGTCAGATCAGTAAATTAACATGCAATCATGTAGAGCGTCAAATTACCATCAAAATGAAAGTGAAATCAACTGAAACAGAGTCCATATTCTCAATATATAAATAAAAGCGTCTAGGGGCATAAATGCAATGAAAATATGGAAAATAAATAGAGAAAATTAACAAAATGGTCTGGGGATGGGTAGTTTTGCAATATTAGAATGCCAATTGGGCTTCCATGTAATTTAACCATGTACGAAAGCATTTTTTAGTTTCAAAAAACCAGTTGGGCCCCACGTAGTTTTCCTCTAGCGCTGCACGTGGAACATGTGACGTGGGCCTGTATGCAATTTTTGGAGAAGACTAAGGCATGGGTGAAAATTTTCCAAACCATCACGTGTGGAGCACATGGGTGGAGGCTCGGTTGGAGGGATGGTGCCAGTGTAGGTGGTTCGAGCCACATGGTTGGCCTGAGTAGGTTTGGAGCTGCCTCGGTCCCATCGGAGCTCTTGGCTTGGCTCCGATACTGGCATGATCTTTGGACCATCGGATGCGAAGGGACCCGACGACATCTTCTTTCCCAATCTCCTTCGTGGGGAGGCGACACAATTGGAGCTCCAACGAGCATCCCATCTCTCCTAGTGCTCCCACTGGCTATCTGGAGGTCGGGGAAGGTCGTGGAGCTGCAGGCGAAGACCATGGAGGCATGAAGCAGTTGTGGGGGCCATTGGTTCGTTGTGTCGATGCCACTTCATCAGAGTAGAGCTTCTAGAACAGAGGAGCTTCAAAACCTCTGGGTATTGATGAGTTAACATGCAAGAAAACTCAGATGATAGCTGAGGCATGCGTGCGAGTGATATGGAGGTGATCGGAGGGTAGCGAGGCGGAGAAGCGGGAGACCTGAATGGGTTCTCCTCTGCCTCCAGCAGAGGAGAAAGCCTGGAGTGGGAGAGGGAATGGAGGATAGGAGAAGGTGGTCTAGACCCTCCGCGAAGGTCAGGGGTGGCTAGTGATGTTGGAGGTGCTCTTAATTGAAGGTGACGAGGGAGATGCATGCCTAATTAAATAGGAGAAGACAAGGAGACAATGGATGAGAAGATTACATGGGATTTGAAGAGGATCGTCGACGAACGGGAAGGCTTGGGATGAGCTCATGGAGGATCTCTGATCATCACTAAACCCTCTCAGCCAAGGAAGATAGTTTGAACGGCTGAAAGCGGCCGTGTCATGACCATGGTGACCATGGGTCTCACCGAGGCTTTGCTCATAGTCGCATCGTCAATTCAACCTCCCCTTGTCATGGAGAGGCAGAGAGATGTTTGGCCTTGGCCCGCATGAAGATGGACAAGGTGGAAGAGGGGAGACATTGGAGTTTTTATGGAAAGGGTCGGCTGTTACAGAAGAGGTGGAGGTGATGCTTGTAACAGTCGCCAATTGACCTAGAGGATGTGTCAGGAGGAGTTGATGGCATGGTGAGAGTGGAGGCGATTGGGTCTACGTGTTGGAGGTGGAAGTGGTGGCCGAGGTGTTGTGAAGCGGTTATGAAAAATGGGAGAAGGAAGGTGGGCGGTGAGGTAGTGGATGGTTACAGATGTAGAAGACGAGGGGATAACCGTCGGATCGCAAACGGTTATGGATGTAGAAGACGAGGGTATAGCCATCGGATCTTGCGATCCAACGGCCTAAATGGAGGCGGGCACACATAGTTAGGATGAGATCCAACCTGAGTATCTGACAGCTAGGAAGGAGGCAGGAAGGAACGACCATGATGGAGTCATCTGAACCAAATCCAACGATGGGGAGAAGGTGCGGGTGGCTAAAGAGGGGTCGGGCCACATGGCACCTCCAGAGAGCGCCATGTGGTACAATGAGATTATTAGAAAATGGAAAATAAAGAGAAAAATAAAAAAGAAGTAAGATTTAAGTCAAATTAGAAAATTTTCAAAACATGAAAGTTGTAGATCTCAATGAGATATACAAGTTTCATGTTGAATAAAAACTCAAAAGAAGTTTAATATACAAAGTAGAATTTTTGCAAGCATTTTAAATGAATAAAAACACATCTTTTTAATTCATTTTGTGATTTTTTGTATTTTTAATTTATAAAAAGCTAAAATAAATATATACAACAATTAATTATTTTTTGAATTTTTTTAATAAAAATAAAACAAGGGAAAATAAAGAAAATAAAAGATGTTAATTATGTACATTAGTTAGGGTTAAATATTAACTAAGGGTTAGTTGTTATTTAAGGTTAATTAACAATAGATTTTATTGAAAGGTTCAAGATAGAGGGACAATATATGAAGATTGTGATGATAAATCGGATATTCATCACTGGGGCACAAGGGAAAGATGACATCGTAGGTTGGAGGAGATGCTTACGCTTGCGGCAGCAGAGATGTCCTCCCCCTCTCCTCTACGCGCGACCCCCTTCCCTGACCTCCTCCGCCCATTGTAAACGCCCTCCTCATGTTAGCTCTTTCTATGAGTAGGCACTTTGATGACCATCCCTCTCCCCCCTAATTAGCCACTTACCATTCCTCTCCCCCCTAATTAGCATAGAAAGGGAGGGATTCAACTACAATAAGATTTCTCTTAATCATACCTTTGTTGTAAACCGTGATTTGGTTTATGTAATAGACATACAAACTAATAGAGGGGCGTGATTGCTAATAATGCAATAAGGTAAGGGCACAAGTGTTATTGTAAAAAAGGTAGGGATATAAATGTGAAAAAACCCTTTGATATATGTATAATATAGTTTTCATCTTTTGTCATTTTCTTTACTTTTCTTATTTTTTAGATTTTGTTTCGTTTGTATTTAGTTGTCTTATGGAATAAGTAGACAAATTCAAAAGCGAAAAGAAAAAATACGGTAGAATTTTACATAAAATAATAGTGTTTTGATCTAACCGGTTGTAAAATATACCAAGAAGCTCCTAACTTTCACATATGAAATCAAACAACTTTTGAAAGTGGTCTTGTTGGAAAGAAAATCTTGAGTGCATTACTTTAAAAGTGAATATAGTCCCATATGAGATTGTATGAGTGAGAAAATGAGATTGGAGATGGTCTATTCAAAACTAAGGTTTGATTTTTGAAGCTATTGATGAATCCACGATTCATCATCTTAATATCTTGATCTTAGCAAAATCCGTGAGTAAATTCCCAAATAAATGTCCATAAAATCAATAAATTAACAAAATAACTCTTGTAAATAAAACACACTAATTATTGTATATTAGATTGTACAAAATAAATTACACATAAAAAGCCGCAAAAATAAAGGAGTTTTATACTTGTAAATAGCCCAAAACTTCATGTATTTTTAGTAAATTCATTTCAACTCCTTTTTGCCTAATTCTTTCTCTAACTTGTTTATAAAAATGTATATAAAAATACAAAAATACAAAATAAATTTTACCTCAAATAAATGCTCCTAGATCCCAAAGAGAAAAAGCCGTAAAGTCCAACTTCCAAGCTAAATTCCCGCTCCGTATGAACTCCAAATTCACCAAACTCACTTTGAAAGTTCAAGTTAAAAAATTATCTATCCAACGGAAGTGGTTTCATTAAAATCGGAGCTCATTTGCAAAAGTTGGGTTTTGGGACCTAGATGTACATTGTATACCATGTATATATTCATTCTTTGTTCATTTTTTATCTTACCTTTCTTAATTTTTAAAAATACAAAAAAAAATCATGTTTGTGTTGTATTTTATTTATATTATTTTATTGTATTTTTCTGTTGTAACTATCTCTTATTAAAAAGACAAAAAATATATATATACATAGTGTGTTGTATTCACTTGTAAATTCACCATTATTTTTTCCTTCTTTATTTTGTTGTAATTAAAGTAGATAACTTTATTTCATTTTATTTATTTAATTATTTTACATTCTCTACAATAACCACCATTCAACTCCATTACTCCACCATATTTTCTAACTTCTAATTCAACTCCACCATTTTATTAACCTCCATCCCACTCCATCTTAATTCTAACTTCCATTTTTCTTCTTCTTTATATACATGCCATTCTCCTCATTTTTGCCTTTGATCCATCTTTATGTGAGGAGAGCTTAGTTCCCAGAGTTGAATCGGTGACAGCGACGCAACCGCGGTCGAGCGACGACGGCCCTCTCTCCGGTGTGATCCGTTGGCTTTTTGGCCAACATCGCAGCCGCAACCGCGCGCTGCTCGAGCTCATCGCACGCCGGCGATTCGAGCGAAGACCGTGCTCACGAGAGCACATCATAGGCATCCGTTCATTGTAGGTAATTTTTCTTTTCATCTTATCAGCATTAGTATCCTTGCATTTTTAAGCACATCACATTACCACCACAAACATCATCTTTATTTTCATCACTTCTTTATCACATTACCATCACTCCACCACATTTTATTTCATCACATTTTTTTCCCATCATGTACATCCTCTAAGTAACAAAAAAAAATTAAAAAAAAAGTTCCATCATTACGTCTTCATTTGTTTCATATCATCCCTTCCATCACCACCGTTATAACACCATCATTTTCCCCCCCATTAGTTTATCATCATCACCACCCCCAATCCATTTTATTTTTTTTATTTTTTTTGTCAATCATATTCTCTGTCTAATCAAAATTAAAAAAATATAAAAAAAATTAAACACAAAAAAAAGATTTTTATTACAACAGAAAAAAAAGAAGAAATCAAAAAAAAATTAAAAAAAGGGGGCAGCAGCACCGCCGCCCCTTCCCCTCCACATGAGCAGGCGGCGCCGCCGCCCATCCTTCAGCCACCGGTCGTCGCCCCCGCCATCAGTCGCGCAGCCAACAGCGCCCCGCACCTCGCCGGTCGCCATCTCCTCCGCCGACTAGGCGGCGCAGGTCCCACCGCCGCCGCACACCTGCGAGCCACCGCCCCTCGGCCGACTCCGCCTCGCCACTCTCCTCCACCTGCGAGCCACTGCCCCTAGGCCGACGCCGCCTCCGCCACCCGCGCCAGCCGCCGACGCTACGCCGCCGCCTCCTCGCGGCCGCGTGCCCACCGTCCTCCCCTTCCCCGTTGGGTTCGTCTAGAGGAAGAAGGTGCATTCCTTTTTGTTATTTTTTTTATTTGTGAAATTTGTATATTATCTTTTTATGTTTCTGTAATTACAAACAGGTCCTTGTTTATAGTTTGTATTGTTTAAGTTCATTTCAGTTTTGCACAGAGAACCCTGTCTTTATAGATTAATTTGGACATCATTTATGCATCATTTTATTTAATGAAAAATGTTTTTATGTTGAGCAACTTACCCTCTGTCATGTGAGTATTTATTTGGATTTTTATGTTACATGAGTAATTAATTAAAAATGATTAACTGAAATATTACATAGTTTACCCATTCTGTGCCATTAAATTAATATCTCACACACGGTTGCTCTAAAAATTCCAAAAAAAAAATATGTGATGCCTTGATGCGTGATTAACATACTGTCCAAATTTCATCAAAAATGGATATGTTTTGTGCCCAAAATAAATTGTAGAGTTTTTCTAGTATTTGATTTTTAATTAAATCCACATACATCTTTTTTGCGAAATTTCAACTCTCCTGGATAGCTTATCTAAATATCTTTTTGAGATAATTTGCTCTCTGATTAATTTGATAACGTGGATTTAATAGGAATTAATTACTCATTGTCACTCTGTTTTCACTAAAAAATACGTAAAAAATTCATAACTTGTCAAAAAATTCCAAAAAAAATTACTGTAGCTTCCTTGCATCATGTTTTCATTCCAGTAATTTTTTCATGATTTTTGCTTTCTGTTTGTATGATAAATTGCAAAAAGACCCTTAAAAAGTGTGCATTTTTCATTGTTGCATTTTAAGTCCTAAAATTCCAAAAAAATGTGTTTTATTTTCATCTCTGGATTAGTATTCTAGGAAAAACATAATTTGGCTAAATTGGATTAATTTCTTATTAAAATTAATTTGGCTAAGTTGTATGTTTTCTTAGTGTTGTAATTCACCCGCATTTTGTTTTTGGCATTCTACTTGCATAAAAAAATCTAAAAAAATACCGTATGGATATCTAGATCTTAAATTTGCAAATTAAACCCAAGTTGTTCCTTTGCCTCCCTGAGTTCGACCCCGGACTTGCCCGGGATATAAATTAAGCCGAGACACTCTTCACGGAGATCTTCTCTCGGTTCTGACCGAATCGCTAAGTACACGTGCTACAACGTGACCAAATTAAATACCGTATTTAGCGACACGTCAGATGGCGCCGTTGCCGGGGAGGCAAACGGCTTAGGGATTAGTTTAAAAATTTGGATTTAGTTTTCCATTTACTCGGGTAGTCTGACCCCCAAGCCACTTGTATTTATTCCATTTTTTTTGCAATTAGTTCTCTTCATATTTTTGTATATATCTTGTTGTTTATCTCTCTAATATAAATCTTTATTTCCTTGCGAGGGCCCGATGGACTTGGAGTGCATCGGAGGTCGACGGACGCGAGGAGCGCCGACTGCTGAAGTGCGAGGATAAAGCAATTTATTTTTGAGAGAATTTTGTAAATTATTGTAATTATTTAGGTAGTTACTCATTTCTAGCGGCTCTTGTTTGAGAGCTCGCGCATGTAAAAAGACTTAGACATTATTTGTGGTGTGTCGAGCCTGTTTCACTCTCCGGCGAGGGTGGGGCTTGACTTGAGTGGCGAAATTAAGGATTATGCACACGGTAGTTTAGATTCAAACTTGTTGGTGCCCATCGTAATTTAGGCCACACTTATCTTAGAAGATTCACTTATCTTATAAGATTCATAATGAGACGCACATAGACACGTACTACTTAGCTCAAATTCAATCAATTCTTCCCCGCTAATAGTATATTGTTTAGGTGCGGTTTTCTCGATCTGCATGCATTTAGTGTAATATTTATAAATTCAGTTTTGCATAACGCATGAAGAGTGCTGGGATTCACTGTAAGTATACCTTCTTCTGAGCATGCATCATAGTTTCTCGTTTGCATTCTGATTTCCGATTCCCCTCTTGTTTTACAACTTAAGGTTAAAGGAAATTGGGACTGAACGGTAGACGTGCTTGTATGTTCACATAAATTTCAAGTGATAACCTAACTCTAAAATTGGGACTGAATTGAGCAGGTCGATCTAATTAATTGGAATAAAAAGAACCTTTGTTCTCGGGTGCATAAAGCCCTCATTGTTTGTTTTTATTGCAAGTGAGAGAGAGACGACCCTAGGATAGAGCCAAGTCTGGATTTCTTACTTACTACTGGTTCTTTATTTTTAGGCGATTAGCTACTTTTCAGTGAGGATTTACGGGTAGCCGGTAAATGGTCCGGACTTCCTTAGCAGAGTGAGAGGTTTAGAGGACGCATTAGTCCTCAAGGAACGGGTAGCCGTATTTATACGGTCCGCACTTACTCCTATACTGGCTGAAAGTAGGTCAAACTAGTCGTAAGAACCGGGACAGTCTGTAGGAAAATACGGGCACCTAACAGCTCGTTAATCTTTCCAAGATTGTATTCTCGCCAACTAAAATTGACCAGATAAATAGGCCGAACTCTTACGGCCATCACGTGTTGAGTTGGTGAAATTGGGGGTTTGAATTGCGTTTGAATTGTGTGAGTTCACTCCGCACATTTACGTGCACCGTAGAATTAGCGCCTCATTGAACATCGTGTTCTAATCGGTTCTTTTGACATCGAAGATGAGTGATTGGGGGGATATTTATTCGGACTTTGCGAATCTCTCGTTGAACCCTTCAAAAAGTACATCTTCAAAGGTCCAAGCGCAACTTGGATCAACCTGGACTCATGACCATCTTGAACCCAGGATCACTCACTCTCGGGATGGTTACTCTCAAACCATTCCCTTTCTCTCTTCCCACCTCACCGAGGAAGACCATCGCCTTGGTGAGAATATCATGAGTCATAAATCCTCTTCTAATAAAGAACACATTGCTGATTCAGGCCATATAGAAGACACGAGTAAAATGCCTCCAAAGAAGAAAGAAGAGGAAGAAGAGAACCATGAAGACCCGATGAGAAGTATACTAGCCCGATTGGCTGCATCTGAGCAGCAACAAGCATTACTAAGAGCTCAGTTGGGACAGTTAAATGTTGGGGTCCAACTACCAATGGATGCGGCATACAACCCCGGACAATATCAAATTCATAACTATTTGAGTCCGGCCGAACCCGAGGTTGATTTTGAATTGAAGCCGCATTTTCTGAACCTGTTGCCACACTTCGATGGGAATGCTTCTGAGGAGCCATATGCATTCCTAAGGGACTTTGAGCTCATCTGTGCTAACCTCAAAAATAACAATGTTAGCCAGGATTATATTAGGCTCAAAGCCCTTCCATTTGCCTTGGGTGGAAAAGCCGATTACTGGGTAAAGAATCTTGGGATCATCGTCACCACTTATGCCCAGTTTAAGGACCTATTCCTAAAGAAGTTCTACCCGTTGAGTAGAACTAACATGATGAGGATGCGAATTACGAGTTTTTCCCAATTACCCAATGAAGCCTTCTGTGATGCTTGGGAAAGATTCAAGGACATCCTGCAAAAGTGCCCTTGTCATAGATTAGATGACAACATCTTGGTCCAATCCTTCTTTACTGGTCTCAACCCTGAGATGCAGGGTTTAGTGAGCGCTGCCTGTGGAGGCAGCTATACATCACGAGGAGCGGATACCGTCTGGAGGGTATTCGAGCAGATGGCTGAAACTAGCCGCTCACAGATGGCCAGCAGGGCCTATACACCATCCCCAGTTCACTCTCATCTGGAGGGGGAAAATCAGCTGTAGTCGATCTCTCTCAGGACGTGATCCCTAGCATGGGACTTCTGGCTGACAAGCTTACTGTAGTTGAGAAGATTGACAGGAGGATTGATGAGTTAGACCAGAGCGTCTCCAAACTTCCAAAACAGATGGAGGAGTTGACTGAGAAGGTATCTAAGATAAGGATACCTGCGGTGACTGCACCCTCTGCTCCCATTTACCGAGTTCACCATGTTCAGGAGCAGTTGGTGTCGGGGCAACCCCAGCCGTGGGAGCAGGACCAATCCTACACCCACTCTTTCCAGCAGCCACCTCCAGTAGCAGAGACAGTCCAGGAGGAGCCTCCACCAGTTTGGGAGGTGAATGGGATATGGTATACTCAGGACCCTGCCAGGCAGGGAAGTACGGGAGACCAACAGACCTATCAGCGTCCCCCGACCTTTCACAACACCGCATTCACCTCCGCACCACCTCCTTCACAGCAGAGCTCTGGATTCCATCCACCCCAACAGCAGAGGCAGCAGTACCAGCAGTATGGCCGACAGGGCCATTACCAGACGGGCCAGCAGGGCCCGCAACCCCAGCAGCAGCAGAGGCAGTACACTGGCCAGCAGGGCCAGTCTTCCCGTTCTTCTTCCCAGTCTTATCCACTTCCTTCATCGTCTAGTCCCATGGATATTCAGCAGCAGATACTCGACGAGCTACGTTCCTACATGAACGAGGTTCAGGACTTACGGGTGGATGTCAACCGCCTGTCAAGATGGCGAGACGAGCAGACTGCACCCTCTACCTCGATTCCAGCCCAAGTTCAGGCTAACCCCAATAGCCTGAACCGTTCTAGTTCTCAACAGCACTTTGGTCAGGTATACTATTCAGCATCTCCTAAATCTGAACATGAGATTCTTTCGTGTGACGAGGCTAACCACATGTCACTCAGGAGCGGAAGGACCGTGGTCGTACCTGACTGGGCGAGGGACACGAGGAGGGGCATCTCTGGAGCTCTACCTGAGGAGTCTTCAGAGGACGAGGAGGAGAGGCATCATATCTCAGAGCCCCATCAGCATCATTCGAGGATTTCTACTCAGGGAGCCGAGAGGAGGAGGAGAGTACGTATGCAGCATCGTCAGCATGGATATTCTTCTGAGTCTATGGAGGACCTTGCATCTCCGGTTGTGGCGGATACCACTCCAGTTTCTATTCCACAACCTTTAGTAGATAGTCTAGATCTTGAGTCCATGTTGCATCAAAAAGATTCTTGTATGAAGAACTCTGTTTCCTTTAATGCAAAGAATGATCTTTCAGTTCATGATTCAGATTCTTCATCCTCTGTTTCCTTAGCTTCAATCCCTTTCCCCCGTGCTCTTACGGCAGGAAAGCGCATCAAAAAGATTCAGAAAGATGACCCCGATATGGCACGGTTTTGTAAAGAAAACATCACAGTTAAGGTGCCATTTGATGAATATGTGGCTAACCATCCTGCCTTCCAAAAATACCTTAAGGTGAGATGCACACCTAGAAGGGTTAGTAGGAAGAAAGATAACCGAAATATAAAGACACATGTCTTATCGGTAGCCACAACCTATTGTCTCAAGAATCAGACTTTGCCAAAGAAAAAGAGAGACATGGGTGCTCACTATGTGGAGAGTCGTATTGACGACATTGCGTTTGCACGCACACTCTTAGATAACGGTTCTTCAATCAACTTACTTCCCTTAGCCTTATATCAAAAATTGGAGTTGGGACCACTTCGCAAATCTAGAGCTTTACTCCAATTCGCAGATCGTTCAATGAAGAGACCTAAGGGAGAAGTGAAGAACGTCGTTATCTCGATTGAGGGGCAGAACTATCAGGTGGACTTTACAGTCTTAGACATGGAGACCCCCAATCATTGGAGAGAATCTCAGATCATTCTCGGGCGACCCTTCCTTAGGACCGCAGGCGCAGCTTTCGATTATGGTACGGGAATGATGAAGTTCCGTTCTCCAAGCGGAGAAGTGAACCTTGAGATGAAGCAAACCAAGTGTCAGCGACCTGATTCAGAGAGTAGCACAGAGTACTCATCTTCAGAGGCAGACTGCAGTTTGATTAGCACAGTTGGGATTTGGGGACAGATTCCTTCAGGACAGAGCGAGACCCTTTCATCTGGAGAGGATATAGTGCATGATGCAGTTTGCCAGGTGTTGTCTGATCTTGTTAGAGATGTATCAACCTATTCTCATGATGACTTAGAGATCCATCCGGATCTGTCAGTTCCATCCTCTCTGGAACAATCATGGGACATAGATGACGAGTCGGACGTGGCTTTTGCCGATTGTTTGGATACTTTTGACGATCCGACTCCCGATACTTCTGATTTGGTGGCGAGTACTACTCAGCTTAGCCCACCTTCATGCAGCACGGAACCAGATTCAGATTCAGTTCAGCCAGATCTGCTTGATGATACCACATTGCCAGAACTGAAATCACTACCTCCTACACTTAAGTATGCCTTTCTTGCGGGACCCAAAGAGAGATATCCTGTCATCATTAGCTCAGACTTGACTTTAGAGCAGGAGTCTAGGTTGTTAGAAGTCTTAAAGAGGAACCGCAAAGCAATAGGCTGGACAGTGTCGGATCTCGTGGGCATCAACCCCGCTCTCTGCTCGCACCACATTTTTACTGAGGATAACATGAGACCTTCCCGTGAGTTTCAGAGGAGACTTAACCCCAATCTACGGGAAGTGGTGAAGAATGAAATTGAGAAATGGTGCAAAGCAGGGTTTATATATCCTATTTCTGACTCCAAGTGGGTGGCCCCACTTCATGTTGTCCCGAAGAAGTCGGGAATTCAGATGGTCACCAACAAGGAGGGGGTAGAGATCGTGACACGAGTACCTACGTTGTGGCGCGTCTGTGTCGACTACAGGCGCCTGAATGCTGCGACCAAGAAAGATCACTTTCCCTTACCTTTTATTGATCAGATCTTGGAGAGACTTGCAGGGAAAGAGTTCTTCTGCTTTCTTGACGGGTACTCAGGCTACAACCAGGTGGCCATAGCCCCTGAGGACCAGGAAAAGACCACATTCACATGTCCATTCGGTACTTATGCTTTCAGGCGCATGCCATTCGGGCTCTGCAATGCCCCGGGCACATTTCAGCGGTGCATGATAGCCATATTTGCCGAGATGGTGGGAGATTTCCTGGAAGTGTTCATGGATGACTTCTCGGTCCATGGTGATTCTTTTGATACATGTTTAGCGCACTTGGATCGAGTCCTTACAAGGTGTAGAGAGGTGAATCTGGTACTCTCCTGGGAGAAGAGTCACTTTATGGTGACGGAGGGTATCGTGTTGGGGCATGTCATCTCCAAAAGGGGAATGGAGGTTGATCCTGCCAAGGTGGAGGTGATCAAGAAACTCGATCCACCTACCAACGTGAAGTCAGTGCGGTCATTCTTAGGGCATGTTGGATTTTATAGGAGATTCATTCAGGATTTTTCAAAGATCGCTCGCCCACTGACTGAGCTCTTAGGGAAAGACATAGAGTTCGTTGTAGATCACAGGTGTCTGGAGGCCTTTGAGCTCTTGAAGAGGAAGATTTGTGCCTCGCCTATCTACAAGCTCCTGACTGGTCTCTCCCCTTTGAGATCATGACTGACGCTTCAGATTTCGCTATAGGAGCTGTGTTAGGACAACGGCGAGAGGGGATTCCGTTTGCGATTCAATATGCAAGCAAAGTTTTAGATCCTACACAAAAAAACTATACAGTGACTGAAAAGGAAATGCTCGCAGTAGTATGGGCCCTCGAGAAGTTCAGATCATATATTTTGGGCTCTAAGGTGACAATTTATACTGATCACACAGCCATTCGATACTTAATGGAAAAGAAGGACGCGAAGGCGCGACTTCTTAGGTGGATTTTACTCCTCCAGGAATTTGATTTGGAGATTAAAGATAAACCTGGAGTGAAGAATGTTGTGGCTGATCACCTTTCTCGGATTGAACTTAAGGATTCTCCTGATCATGAGCGGATTAGAGAGACCTTCCCAGATGAGTCAATTTGTGCTATTGGCTCACTCCCGTGGTATGCCAACATGGTGAACTATCTTGTCTCCAAGCAGGTTCCCCATGGTTGGACTAGGAGCAGCATTGATCGACTGAAGTCGGATTCGAGGAGATACCACTGGGACGATCCTTTCCTTTTCTTCGAAGGACCGGATTGTGTTTGGAGAAGGTGTATTCCTCAGGAGGAATACCATAGTGTCCTCACATATTGTCATTCACTTGAGGTTGGAGGACATCATTCGGGGAAGCGAACCGCTCACAAAGTACTTCAATGTGGATTGTATTGGCCGACCTTGTTTAGAGATGCCATTGATTTTGTACGGTCGTGCCCGATTTGTCAAAGGATGGGAGGGACAGTTGGACAGAGAGATGAGATGCCCATGCAACCGATGATTATTTGTGATGTTTTTGATGCATGGGGCATAGATTTTACGGGTCCCTTTCCCAACAGCCATGGACATGAGTACATATTGTTGGCGGTTGACTATCTATCTAGGTGGGTGGAGGCTATCCCAACCCGAACCGCAGACAGCAAGACTGTTTGTAAGTTTGTGAGAGATCATATCATTGCTAGGTTCGGGGTGCCGAAAGTTTTGATATCCGATGGGGGTAGCCACTTTGTGAATCGAGATATGAGATCTTTAGCTAAGGACTATGAATTTGATCATAGAGTTACTAGTCCTTACCACCCACAGTCCAACGGCATGGCAGAGGTTTCGAACAGAGAGGTGAAGAATATTTTGCAGAAATTGGTTCGTCCCGATAGAAAAAACTGGTCTCAACTTTTGGACCAAGTTCTGTGGGCCTATAGGACAGCCTACAAGACACCATTGGGTACTTCACCATTTAGAATGATCTATGGCAAGCCATGCCATTTGCCCGCAGAATTGATTCATAAATCCGAATGGGCAATTAAGAAGATTAATTGGAGTTGTCACCTAGGGAAGCTTTGCCGAGACTTGAACTTGAACGAGCTCGTGGAAATCCGAAACAGGGCATATGACAACAGTTTGATTTATAAGGACAAAGTAAAGAGATGGCATGATCAGCACATTAGGTGCAAAGACTTTGTCCCTGGACAAAAGGTATGGTCGTTCAATGCCAGGTTGAAGATGTTCCATGGGAAGCTCAAATCTAAATGGACGGGTCCCTTTGTGGTTAAGAAAGTGCACGAGAATGGAAGTGTAGAGATAACTGATCTCACAGATGGTGCACAATCTCATGTGGTGAATGGACAACTGTTGAAGCATTTTGTTGATTCGAAAGAGCAGTTAGTCCAAGTCGAGGTCATCAACTTCATACAGAGTGAGCACGGAGCAGATACATCATATTACTCGTCATGAAGATGCAGCATACAGGTTCAACATCTTAGAAGATTCAATCACTCTTGTACATTCTCCCTTCCTTGTATATTCTCAAGATCACATCGGTTCTCACACTTACTCTTGTCCTATACTTAGGCTGACCAAAGCCTAAGTATAGGGGGGACCGATGCCCGCCATGTGTATTTACTCATCATTTCTCCTCTTGACCTCGTCCGCCCCATTTTTGCTCTTCTTCTACACTTAGGCTGTCCAGAGCCTAAGTATAGGGGGGCGGATCGACTTCTATACTTTTTATTATTTTATCTTCCTACGCTTAGTACGAGCTATGTCTTTTTGTCACCTAGTGCCATGAGGACATAGCACAAGCTAAGTATAGGGGGCGTGTATATATTACATATATACTTTACCCATAGCTTGTACTTTCACGTATTTTTTGTATATATTATACAATAATTATGGGGTGGGTAAAACAAAAAAAACTCTTTTTCTTTATTTGCTTAAAAAAAACTTTTAAAAAAAATCCTCTTTTACTAAAAAAAAACTTTTTCAAAAAAAAGTCTTCTCTTATTCACCTATCTTTTTCAAAAAAAAAAACTTCTTTGCCTTTGTTTGTCAAAAAAAAACTAACTAATAAGTTGGTTTAATCCCTGACACAATTCACTTTCACACAAGACTAGTGATGTTCAAGAACACTTGGTTTATGAGGTCTTGAGATTTTGAGTTAACCAGCCTTAGTCATTAGGGTCCTTGACTTAATTATTCACATTTCCCTAGTTTGAAAGATTTGTGTGCTATATTGCATGCTTAGTCTCTACCTTAAGAATATGATCAGCACCTCACATACACGACCGCAGTTATGATGAGATGAGTTGTAATTTCACTTGAGGAACTGGGATGAGGGATTTCAGTTTGGACTTGATTTGATGATGCTCGAGGATGGGATAAAATCAATGAAGGCTTCATGAAACCTGAGTGTCAGCATATTTAGCCAGTACGAGAACATGGTTCTTGTACTATCTCTTGAATTTTACCTATGTGCCAGGGTGTGATAAAATAAAAAAATGTTAAATCAGTGTGCGCCAACTCTTGGTAAAAGCAGTGGAGCTAGCCACAAATACTACAAAGCAATGAAATGTCAAAGAAAAGCTCTCATTCCACAAAGTCAATTATCAAAAGAGCTTCCACCAAAGGCGAGCGCTCCCAACCATTCCAAAGTGTCCACTTGGACCACCGCTATTAGGACCAGGAGTCGGGCTTGCACCAAAAAAGGGCTCTGCATCGTAAATGCTACAAGTCTGGGTGTAGAAGGTACGATAGGTACTCAAAAAAGGCACACCCCGGTGTACTCCCAGGAAAACAAGTGCAGACGGCTCCAACTTCTCTTGACGGACGCACTGATCAACACCAAAAAAATGTGTTGCGTAATCAGGCACTCGAGAGAATCCTTGTTCCAATGAGAGGGAGAGAAGAAATGACACAATCCTGTGCCCTCCATCAACTGGCCTTCCATCTACACTTTCAAGTCTGACAACTAAAGAGACGGTGGATTGGATGCAAGAAATGATTTATTCCCTAGTGTTGAGGATTGGGTCCATAGGAGAGTCTCTTGGACTGGAACCTTGGGTGACGTTGTGACTCTACTCTTGTAACTGCAGTCGACACTTAAAGTCATATCCCTTATATATACGTATACAAAGAGAGTCTGATGATTAGGGAAATTGGGTACCTTTTGACTAGAGCTTGGTTCAGCTTAGAATTTTAGGATCTCTAAAACCGAGAGTTCTTGAACGGATCAAGTCTTGTATTCACATGCACAGTCAGGGGTTAACCCAACTTATTCATTCTTTATTTGCTCGAGGACTAGCAAAGTTTAAGTATAGGGGGGGTATTTATTTATTTTTTGTTTTTTTTAGTTTTTTTTATTTTTTTTACTTTTTTTATTCTTTTTTAGTGTTTTTTTATTTTTTTTATTTTTTTGTGTTTTGTTTCCTTTTTTCCTTTTTTATTTTTTTAGTTTTCTTTTTTTTAGTTTTTTTTCTTTTTTTTTTATTTTTTTATTTTTTTTTATTTTAGGGCTTAATATTTTTACTTTTTTTTGTTTTTTGTTTTTTTTCTTTTCTTTTTAATCTTTTTTTTATTTTCTTATGTTTTTTCTTTTTTCTTTTTTTTTGTTTTTTTTCTTTTTTTTGTTTTATTTATTTTTTTGTTTTATTTATTTTTTTTATATTTCTTTATTCTTTGCATGTGCATTCATTTGCATGATAAAAATGTTTAAAAAAATGCATGTTTATTTTTAATGCATTGTCTTGTTTTGTCTACATGCATGATTTGACCTATATGCTTTAATTCTACGCTTAGTTAAACAAACTTAAATCCGATCAATACGAGAGAGGCTCGTGTCCCTGAGTTCAACCTTGGTTTCTTGCCAAGTAAAATAAATCACGATCACCTCATTTTGATTGACCACCGTATATCTCTAAATGAGGTGATCTCTTTGACGACCACAATTGGCCCGACTGCACCGACATTTCCAAGTGCTAATTTAGCATTATTAAAGGGCCGATTTTGCGGTTCGTCAGCTATACATGCAAATTAATTTTTTTGGAAATTTTATTTAGTTAATGTGATCTATTTGTACGTTGTGGAGATGATTTCAAATCAATTAGAGTTAATATTTGTTAGAAATTAGAGAGTGTTTGTACACTATTTACAAGGATAATTATGCACAAATGACAAGTTTGATTTTTTTAATTTTTTGATGTCAGGAGTCAAAGGGTGGTCTCCCTTTCTCGCTGAAAAGTGATCTCGAACACACCACGTTCTACTGAGCGGATTGAACCATGGGAACAAATCTACAGAGCTATTACTTTCTTTGACCAAATCTTCCAAGTTCTGACCTTTTCAAAAGCTCACTGCCCCATGATGCAACTGTACTATATGTGTGTGTATATATATGTATATGTATGTATGCATATGTATATGTATGCCTATGCTTGCGCCCCAGGGTGTTGTTGACTTTGTACGAGTCTGGTCGTGCTACGGCGAAGGTGTGCGACAAAGGGGTCCATGTGTGTGTGTGTGTGCCTATCAAATGAAATCGAACATCGTGTTACCATAGTTGATGTTAAGACCCAATACGCTCTCGCTCGTCGCTACTAGCAGGGTCTTGTTGATTTCCCTTCCTTTAGCTACTCAGATGTTTCGGTTCACTAAGTTTGAAAAGTCTAAAGGGCGCAAACAGGACACGGAGCTTGGATACTGCTTTATTTTTGTGCTACTTTTAGTGCTACTTAATGCTTCACATTAATGAGCATGCATTTACAACAATGCATTATTAATGCATAAATGCATGAGCTTATTAAGAATCTAAGCTTAATTTAATGTATTAGGTATATGAAAAGAGATAGAATGAGATGAAATAGATGAAATACATGATAGATGAGATCAGATCTTGGACCTTAACTAATCAAACAAACACAATGCAAAGTGGATTCACCAACACGACGTGTGAAACTGTAAAGGTTCAACTTTTTTCTTGGTTGGGTTTAAAGTTTTTTTCAGGCAAACCTTGTCAAATTTCATCCTTAAATCTAATGCTATAGGCGAGGGAGTACTACCAGACAATCGTTACATACTTTCCACAACCTTTGTAACAAGTAACATGTACTTTTTAAGGTCATTGATGCATGATATGGCACACTACTCAATCAAAGAATATGGGGTGGGGGGGGAGGGGTAGGAAGCTGATATGACGAATGAAATACTTCCTATAGAGGGTACTCAGGCGTGGCACGATGAAACAAGGACCCACCATTGCAGTTCTCCTATGTTCAGTACTTCAGACCGAATTCGCAAGCAAACTTGGCCTTACTTGCTCACGCATCGATGGAATCGCCAATACATTGCAGGCCCATGCACTAATCAAGGCAGTATTCATGCTGAGATTTGGGCTTTATTTCCTAGGATCGCACCTCACTAGGTCTGGAGTGTACCTGAATCCAAGGTGGGCTTTATGAACCTAATGCATATGATGTTCGTTCCAGATTTTAATTAAGGTTAAGTTTATTTAACAATCTATTTTTTAGATTTTTTGGTTCTCACTTTTTTTAGATATTTGTCAAGCAATGAACACCTAACAACTTTTCCAATTCCCTTTATCTTAAGTCTAAGAAAACGAGGGAAGAAATTAGAAAAGCGGATGCACGAGAAAAATGAATATGTATGCAAGAGATAGAAGGCGTACCTTACTCCATCAGTCTAGATGCAATATAATATGCACATAGAATTTAAACTAATCTTTATGAATGCGCACGAAGAAATCACCCTAAATAGGAACTTCAATTAACGTGAAGCACATATTTATTTGACTAAGTCCAATCGAATTCTACAAGAACAAATACTCTATGATTTGGACATAAAACTACCCGTCTTAAGTCAAATAGAAACCTAAATCTAAGGGGCTCGAGCACAAACAAAGAAAAAAGCCGAAAAACACTCAAATCACATGAATCAAATAAAAAGAATGAGAAAATCGGAAAGGAAGATAGAAAGAGATAAAAACCACATGGAAAACTCTTCGGTGAGGCCCCCCAAGTCCACCGATACTTGACGAAACAAACCTCGTAAAAGTCAGAATAGTCTCTACAAGTCGGAATGCCCTTAGTGGGCCCCTTCTACTAATGCAGAAATAAACCCTAAACTAAATACTCTCTCACAAAAAAAATATAAAATGGAACTAATGGATGTGAATTCTCTCCTCGATTCCTGCTTCTCCTCGGCTGCTCTATCATGTCGGTCGAGAAGGATTGTCCTCCGCCTTGTTCGGTGCATTGACTCTCTTAGAAAAGTCACCCTCACTCTATGGGCCCTCGCAACAAAGATGAATAAGAAGATTTTTAGAATAGTTTTTATCAAAATAAATGGATGAAATAAAAGATAGAAATAAAATAAACAAACAAGCAAGCAGACATATATAAGAAAGTAAAATTCTAAACTACTATGGTTGTGCCTCCCCAATGATGACACCATTTTAATGAGCAAGAAACTATGGAGTTTTTAATTAATGAGATAATGTAAAGTGATATTGCAACCCAACAATACCCAAATCAATAAAAAATATTATTCTAAGTGTAGAATGTGCCCATTATCAAACTGGTATAGCTCTCAGGGTCGAACATAAGGAGGCAACTGTTTTAAACTAGGGCTACTATTTATAGAAATTAACAAAGTATTTTGTTTTCATTTTCTGATTTTTAATTTGTTGTTTATTGGATTTTATGAATTTTATGGATTTTAATGAGTTTTATATTTTTAATTGATTTTTAAATGGTTTATATTTTTTACGTTATCTGATTTTTTGGTTTTTAGTTGATTTAATTTTGCAAAAATTTAATTCTTTTAGTTTTACAAAATCAATTAATGAATAAAGTATAGACAAAATGAAATAAAAGCTTTTTCCTATTTTTAAAATATGTGAAAATGCTAAAAAATAAAGAAAAGAAGTGTTTTGTGTTTCAATGTTTTTTTACTGATTATATTGATTTTGAGTTATTTTTATATTTTTATGGATTTTTTACGTATTTAAGATTGAAAATAATTTTTAAAAGTAAAATAAATTATTGTTTTATGGTTTTTGAAATAGAAAATAGTTGAAATTAATCTGGGAATTAATTTTATACAGAAGAGTTTTTATTATGCTTTCAAACAAGACCAAATATGTATTTTTATGATTTTGTTGTGATTTTATCTAATTTGTATAAATTTTTCTATATATTCAAATTTTTAGTGTTTTCTGTCTGATTGAGTTTTTGTTTCATCTTTGTATATGTGATCAACTAATAGTAAAATATACTTACAATTTTTTTTATAATTTTTCAAAGTACTTTTGAATTTTCTAAATTTTGAATGATCAAATAATGAAATTATTGATATTTTTGTATTTTTAATAATAGCAAAACAAATTAATTTTATAAAATAAAATTATATGAAATAGAACAACTAATCAAGAATCTAATCTAATTTTTATGGATTTCTCTAAATAATAGATCTAGTCAATCCAAGTAATTAATCAAAGAAAATAAAATCACGAATAGAAGGAACTTGGTGCAATTATTGTAAAGTTATCGATTAATTTATTACGAAGAAATGAAATACATGAATATCTGTGCAAAATTCCAACCAAACCACATGTTAAGCACGTGCATACTAGACTCAAGGTTATTGTTGCAATTAACATAAATTCTTCTTTGATTTTATTAACAAATGAATGCTTTCAAGGTTAAATGTGCAAAAAGACCAACAGACACGTGGTATCCCATGTGAACGCAGCTTGAAGGGGTCAAATCGTAATTAACAACATATATGTGTGCTGAACATAAATCATTTCATCGTTTTATACACAGATGAAGGACTGAAATTAAATTATAAGGAAATGCAAGAGAGGAGGTGCAAAATCATCAATGATGCATGATCCTCACGTGTAGAGTGGAAAGGCGGCAAGCGGCTTGGATTGAGGCGCTCAATTTGATCATGCAACTATGAATAGGGTGCGATCCGACAGACAAGATTTGATAGGGGTGCTTTGTTCTTGATCGGACAGAGCTGAAGGCTGGTAGATGAACTGGTATGAATGCTTCCTTAAGTGATCTTTGATCGCCACTATCTCAATCGATCAGAGCTCGATTTAAATGTTGGTGTCTCCAATAGGTTCTAAATGAGGATCCACTTCCATCTGAGATGGAATTGGTGTCCATATCTCACTTCTCAGGGATCTGGTTGTAGCTTCTCCGTCACATGCTTGCAGGTGATCCGGTGGGTTGATCTACTCTCCTAACGCTGCTCCCAACGGCCTGCAAGTATGGATCGGGCTCGAAGAACAAGGACCTCGACCGAGATGTTATTCTAAAGCCAGTAGTGTGGAATGATTGGATCGGGGATCTCCGCCGATGATGAGGGATGGAGGTCAAAGAATTCTCTCAAGTCTGATAATCAGAGCTTATGAGTGGGTTGCGGAAGAGGATATGTAGAAGCGAAACTCATCGGGTGAGATAGATCTAGGATTGAAAGATGAACATTTTATGGAAATGGTTTCCTATCTAGCTGATCAGAGTAGAGGATGAATGCTAGCTATAGATCTGAAAATCAAAATAAAACTAAATAAAAATACTCGAAATTAAAACTAAATTACCTGATGAAATTAAGGATGGAATATGGATGGTCCTTACTCGATTCAGATGCGAATGATCGAAGAGGCTCGGGCACAGTGGAGATTCTTGTCGGCAATGGATCTTGTTACCTTCTCCTCCGTTCAAGCACTCGGATAGATCAGAGGAGCTTTTGTCACAAGCTCAAGTTCCAAAGTCTGAAGGTGGGAGAAATAAAGGATTAAAGATGGTTCAAATCGAGAAAGGGGCGCATGGAGTACTCTTTATAGGCAGAGGAGGAGTGAAATTGGAAATGGGATTCAACACATGAACGATGTCGGATCTCAAAAATATTAGTCGAGCGTGGATTCTAATCCAAAGTACTCTTATCAAACGAAGAAATGAAGTTACGTGGATGAAGAGATCAGACAAAATAAATTAGAGATGGAAGCAAGTTCAAGGGGTTTGGCGGGTCCAAGAAGACGGGAGGGGAGTTGACCGACCCAGTCAACAAACCCTAATTGGTCAATAAAAATTAACATAATTTAAATAAATGAAAATAATTAATAAATAAATACTAAATGATATTTAATCAAAAAATTATTAAAAATAAAAAGTGTGTAAAAATAATAACATATTTTTGGTGATTTTTAATAAATTAAATAACTTAATTTAAATAGTTAAAATAATTAAATACATATATTTACATTGATTAAATAAATTATGTACCATGTATACATAATTAAATTATTAAATTATATAAATAGACCCCTTATTTTATATTTTATTTATTTAAATAATAATTTAAAGATTATAAATACATTTTTATATTATTTTTTAAGAATTAATTTGATAGAATAAATAAATACATCTATGTTATCTATAGTATATACACATTATACTTATGTAATAAATACAATTATTTCTTTTTAATTATTTTTACTTTTGTAATTTTTAGTAGTATTCTATGTGAATAATATTGATTATTTACATAACATTAAAATACAAATATGTTCAAAAGTATCAAAATACAATATATACAGATCAGATACAGTTGTACATATATACTAACATCCTAGAAAAGCCGATTTTCGCATATTAGCTCTAAATTTTATGAAACAACTTCCATTTTGAAGCTTAATTTATTTTAAATGATTTGATTAACTTTGAGTTCATATGGATTAGATATTAGGCTTTCACTTGTAATTTTACGATTTTTTCTGATTGTTGTATCTTTTATTCTATACAAGGTTTGTTTTTGCAAATATTTTTATTATTTAGAACACTTTTTATGTACAAATTTCACGAAGCAAATATTTCTATTTGATTTAAATTAATGATAAAAAAAATAGTTTATGATATATATAATAATAAATAGAATGAATATGAACACTTCGGAAATCGTTCTGAGATCTTTAATAATTCAAGGACCCTATCTCCCCCTTACTTTATTCATTATCGATTAGGTCAATACTTGACCTACTCTCGAGGTCAGGAATAGACTGCATTTATTTTATATATAAACTCTTATTTATTTCTTTTTCTTTTCTTCTTTATTCTTTTATTTGGGTCAGAATTAGCGTTACATATACAATATTAACAAATAATATTTGAATATTAATTAATGGGAATTAGTTATTATTTACATGTGTTTTACTAAGGATTTTAAGCTAAAATGAAAGAATAAAGATGGTGAATTTATGATTCATCATAGTGCTCCCCCTCCTCCATGCTTGGCCCGATCAAAGTGGCAATTGTCGCGTGATGTCATGAGATAATGTTATGGGGAACAAGGGAAAGATGACACCGTAGGTTGGAGGAGGTGCTCGCGCTTTGCGGCAGCAGAGATGTTCTCCCCCCCCCCACTCTCCTCTATGCACGACCCCCTTCCCTTACCTCCTCCGCTCGATGTGCCCTCTGTTGTATTAAAACTTGTATTTAGGTTTTAATTGGAAAACCTATTAATTACAATTGGCATTAATTTGGTTTCAATTGGGAAACCAAATGGTTTGGAGGGAAAGTTGGGAATTCCCAAATTTGAAATATGGTTGAGTTTGGGTTAAAGTTTAGTACCATACCTTAGAGATCTAAACTTTTGGTGGACTTATATATGAGTCCACACCCCAAGCTCTTGTAGCAATAGTAGAGAGGAGGAATGGAGGACCACACGCACGCGCGCGCGCTCCGCTCCGCTCCGGCTCCGGCACCGGCACCGGCTCGGGCTCGGGCTCGGGAGAGTCAATTCGGATCTCGATACTTTTGCTGCGAGTTTCATTTGGTTGATCGATTAAATAAATCAGACAAAATAATTTAATCGCGATCACATTGGGAATCAGACTTGATCCAAACGGCTCGACTTAGCCGCAATTTTGGAATCCGAAAGGACACGACCGTTGAGGGGCATTTTCGGAAACTGAAGGGACTGCGCGCTAGGGCACGCGAGCCCTTCTTTTTATATCCCCCACCCGACGCTGTTTTTCTTCACTCGCAAGAAATCTCCACCCGCCATCTCTCTCTCTCTCGCGTCTGCGACCTATTTCTTCTCGGCTGCAAGTTCTCAGAGGTGCTTTCGAGGACGGTCTCGTCGGTGTGCGCAGATGACGATCGTGAACCGTCGTATCCTGGGAGCGGATCGCCAGTACCCAACGCACCGGTATTGTGGGGGCGAAATCCTCTCTAAGGACAGTCCATTTTCATGGACGCTTCGGTGATATCTAACCTTATCTTTCTTGTATTTTGTTTGCCGCAATTTATTTATTGCTTGCCCTTTTCTGGATCACGCCCGTTTGTTTGTTTCCGTCTGATTAATCAGTTCTGGTTTGTTTATTATAATCGGATAATGGATTGGATTTGCACGTTATTATCTTAATAATCTGTAATATTGACCTGTCAATCTATTGGTATCCGTTTGATTACTGTTTAATATATGCTTGGTTTATCCTGTTAACAATAATCTTAGAGAGGATTTCCGGAACTGATTACAAAACTATGTCAGAAATAATGTTTAAATCGAGGGTAGATATGACGGGTATGCCTGAAAAATTCGGTGGACAGAACTTTAAGCGTTGGCAACAACGCATGAAGATCTGGTTAACCACCATAGGGTTAATCTCGATGCTTGAAACCGACTGTCCTACGGTGGGATGGAAAACCCCTCACCCGATAGCCAGAAGGCGCAATCTGTGTGGAAGGAACGCGACCGTATATGTCATGGTTGCATCTTGTTGGCTCTGTCCAACACGTTGTTTGACGTATACTGTTCGTCCACGCAGACTGCGAAGGGGCTATGCGAAGACTTGGATCGGAAGTATAACGCCGAAGACCTCGGTATTGAGAAATACTCCGTAGCTAAGTTTTTGAAGTTTTCCATAGCCGAGGGAAAGTCAGTTTCTAAACAGGCACGCGAGTTTTTACTCTTGCTCCATGGTTTAGAAGATGCCGAAATGAAACTTCCAGAGAAGTTTCAGGTCATGTGTATCATAGAAAAATTCCCCAAGTCGTGGGAAGATTTCAGTATGACCCTGAAACACAGGAAGGGGAAAATTTCTATGGATGACTAGATGGTGGCAATTGCCATAGAGGAGGAACACAGGAAACAAAAACCTGTGCTTCCTGTTGATATTCAGGCTAAGGTCAATTTCATGACCTCGAAGGGCAAGGATAAGAAGGGAAAAGGTCCTAATAACAATAAAATAAAACCAAAGGGTAAGATCCAGAAAAAGACAAAGAATAAACCATGCTGGCACTGTAATCAGGTTGGCCATTGGAAGAAGGGTTGTCCGTCCTTGAAGGCTCAACCTAAGGCTACAGACGGGAGTCCACAAGTGAACATGATCACGATGGGACTCGGGGCTAGCGAGCGGTATGTCTCTGTAAAACCTGAACTATACCATATCCATGATTCAAATGAGTGGCCGGTGGATACGGGAGCCAATGTAAATATATGTTCTGATAGAACGTTGTTTTCTTCTTATCAGACCTGTAGCAGTGGGACAATGAAGGTGGGGAACGATTCTGCGGTCAGGGTGCTAGGGTCGGGACAAGTCAACTTGAGGTTCTCCTCTGGACGTGTCTAGACATTGCATAGGGTGCTGCATGTTCCTGACATCAAGAAGAATGTGTTATCTGGCTCTATCTTAGTTAGAAATGATTTTGAATTAAACTTTAAATGTAATAAAGTTGTTATTCTGAGACATGACATTTTTTATGGAAAAGGCTATTTGGTTGATTTTGATTTGTTATTTAGGATTAGATGTGATTCAGTAAACATTAATGAATTGAATGTTTTGAATTCTAAATGTTCTAGTTCTGTGTCCCATGTTGTGAATAATCTAGAATCTTGTGATATGTGGCATGGTAGATTGGGACATGTAAACCTAAATTCAATTAAAAGAATGATGAATTTAGAGTTGATCCCTAAACACACTATTGATAAAAACTCAAAAATGTAAAATATGTGTGCAAGCTAAGATACCTAGGAAGTCTTTTCAATCTGTCTCTAGAGATAGTGAGATCTTGGATCTCGTGCACACAGATATCTGTGAGTTTAATGGTGTGTTGACCCGAGACAATAAGAAATACTTTATCACCTTTATAGATGACGACAGTAGATACTGCTATGTATATCTAATGAAAACCAAGGATGAAGCCTTAGAGAAATTTCTTATCTTTAAGAATGAGGCAGAGACACAAATAGGAAAAGTGCTTAAACGCCTTAGGTCAGATAGAGGAGGTGAATATACCTCTAACTTATTTGATGAACAATGCAAATCTTTTGGCATAGTTCATGAAGTTACGACCCCATATTCACTGCAATCAAATGGGATAGCAGAACGGAAAAATAGAACCTTAACTGACATGATCAATGCTCTCCTACAGAGTTCTGGACTTCCAACCTATATGTGGGGAGAAATCTTGAATACGGCTTGCCATATTCTGAATAGGGTTCCTCCGAGATGTATGGAAAAATGTCCCTTTGAACTTTGGAGAAATAGGAAACCAAGTTTAAGATATCTTAAAGTGTGGGGCTGTCTCGCTAAGGTTTTAGTCCCAGAACACAAGAGAAATAAACTTGGTCCTAAAACTGTTGATGCGGTCTTCTTAGGTTACTTGGAAAATAGCTATGCATATAGGTTCTTGGTAATTCGGTCCGACATACCGGGCATAGATGTCAACACTATTGTTGAACTCCGTGATGCTACCTTCTTTGAGGATGTCTTTCCGTTGAAGAGTGGGATTCCTCAAAATCTACCCATTGAGGGCGCCTCTACATCAGGATCTATTCCAGATCAAGTGGAAAGGATAACGAATGTGGGGGTTGAGACTCAACCTGAACCCAATGATCTTTCTGAAGAGATTGAGACAAGGAGAGTAAAAGACCTCGGATAGCCAAGGATCTGGGTAGTGACTTCGTTGTCTACCAGATCGAGGGTGATCCACCAAGTTACAAGGAAGCCATGGCTTAATCTGAAGCAAAACAATGGAAGGAAGCTATCAAATCTGAGATGGATTCTATTATGGCTAATGGAACTTGGGAGTTGGTTGATTTACCCAAAGGGTGCTCTACTATTGGGTGCAAGTGGGTGTTTAAGAGAAAGCTTAGACCTGACGGATCAATTGAAAAATACAAAGCCAGATTAGTTGCCAAGGGCTTTAGGCAAAAGGAATGTATCGATTATCTTGATACCTATTCCCCTGTGACTAGGATGACTACAATCCGGATGCTCATAGCATTGGCATCTGTATATGATCTCTCTATCCACCAAATGGACGTGAAGACCGCCTTCTTGCATGGCGATCTTGAGGAAGAGATCTATGTGGATCAACCGGATGGGCTTGTGACTCCTGGGAATGCGGGAAAGGTTTGCAAGCTTGTCAAATCCCTTTACAGATTGAAACAAGCACCAAAGCAGTGGCATGAAAAATTTGACAAGAATATTTTGTCATGTGGCTTTAAGGTTCATGAATCCGACAAGTGTGTCTATTCCAAAGTGAAAGGTGATGAGTGTATTGTCTTGTGCCTATATGTTGATGACATATTATTGTTCAGATCACATATGAGGATTATTAATGAGACTAAGGCTTTCTTAAGTAACAAGTTTGAGATGAAGGACATGGGTGTTGCTGATGTGATCTTGGGTCTCAAACTGACAAGGTCAGTTGATGGGATTGTAATTTCTCAATCTCACTATGTTGAGAAGGTACTTGAGAAATTTGGATATCAAGATTGCAAAGCTGTAAACACTCCTTTTGATTCATCCAAAACGATGTTTAAGAATAAAAGTGGAGTACCTGTAGCCCAGCTAAGGTATTCACAAGTGATAGGAAGTTTAATGTATCTTGCAAATTGCACGAGACCTGATATTTCATTCTCGGTTGCAAAGCTGAGTAGATACACTAGCTGTCCTGACCGTACTCACTGGGAGGCTCTGGATCGAGTACTGAAGTACTTGAAGGGAACTATTTCCCTTAGTTTGCATTATGGTAGACATCCTTCTGTACTAGAAGGATACATTGATGCAAGCTGGATAGGGAAAATAGAGAAGTCTGGAAGTAATGGTGTTACAGGGTATGTATTTACCCTTGAAGGCGGTGCAGTCTTCTGGAGGTCTGTGAAGCAGACCATTCTAGCTCGATCCACCTTTGAGGCCGAGCTGTGTGCTTTGGACACCACTGGAATTGAGGCTGAATGGCTAAGGGAATTTCTGTCTGAAATTCCCATGGTAGGTCAGCATGTTCCTGCGATCTCGGTACATTGTGATAATATGACCACAATTGCCAAGATCAAGAGTTCAAAGTTCAATCAGAAAACAAGGAGACACATGCAAATCAGACTTAAGACGTTAAGGGATTTGGTGTCTCGAGGAGTGTTAGCTGTGGATTTTGTTGGATCCAAAGACAACACGGCAGATCCGTTGACTAAGGGACTTGATAGATCTTTAGTCCTAAAGTCTAGGCTTGGAATGGGACTGAGACCCATTGGGAGTTCCTCTACAGTAGCAACCCAACCTATCTGAGTGGAGATCCCACAAAGTAGGTTCAATGTGGTAATAACAAGCTGTTTGGAGAACTGATTGGCACTCTAATTTTAATGCGTAAGCATGAGTGTCTTATCCCTGGAAGCCTGAGTGCCATTTAAGCTGCAAGTTTAGGAAGAGCGTAGGCTCTGAATGGGTTCAAGCCTTTGGGCAGGATGTTAGCAGTGCATCCTTGGAGAACGCCACCTATGTGAGTGTTACTGTGGGTCGCAGTTAAAGGAAGAGGGTATTTCCTGAACACACTCATGAAACAGGATAAGGGTGCATGGCCTTTAAGAGCACCAACCCTGAAGATTGCACCAAGAACAACGCTTTGTTGTTTCTACCGTATACTTTAACACCAAGGTCTGAAGTTCAAGACGTAGTTCACTTCGTTCCTGTTAAAGTGAAAGTAGTAAACTCAGGTAGAGGTTCAAACCGGAAGGTACCATTACTGAAAGCAAAGTGTGGGCAGCCGAAAGAAGTCTCTTAATTCCTTTTGAATCTCTTTTTCAAATTGGTGAATTCGTGGGGGATTGTTGTATTAAAACTTGTATTTAGGTTTTAATTGGAAAATCTATTAATTACAATTGGCATTAATTTGTTTCAATTGGGAAACTAAATGGTTTGGAGGGAAAGTTGGGAATTCCCAAATTTGAAACATGGTTGAGTTTGGGTTAAAGTTTAGTACAATACCTTAGAGATCTAAACTTTTGGTGGACTTATATATGAGTCCACACCCCAAGCTCTTGTAGCAATAGTAGAGAGGAGGAATGGGGGACCAAACATGCGCGCGCGCGCTCCGCTCTGCTCCGTCTCCGGCTCCGGCACCGGCTCGGGTTCGGGCTCGGGATAGTCAATTTAGATCTCGGATCTCGATACTTTTGCTGCGGGTTTCATTTGGCTGATCGATTAAATAAATCAGACAAAATAATTTAATCGCGATCACATTGGGAATCGGACTTGATCCAAACGGCTCGACTTAGCTGCAGTTTTGGAATCCGAAAGGACACGACCGTTGAGGGGCGTTTTCGGAAACTGAAGGGACTGCGCGCTAGGGCACGTGAGGCTTTCTTTTTATATCCCCCACCCGACGCTGTTTTTCTTCATTCGTAAGAAATCTCCACCCGTCGTCTCTCTCTCTCTCTCTCGCGCGTCTGTGACCTGTTTCTTCTCAGCTGCAAGTTCTCGGAGGTGCTTTCGAGGACGGTCTTGTCGGTGTGCGCGAACGACGACCGTGAACCACCGTATCCTGGGAGCGGATCGCCAGTACCCAACGCACCGGTATTGTGGGGGTGAAATCCTCTCTAAGGACAGTCCATTTTCATGGACGCTTCGGTGATATCTAACCTTACCTTTCTTGTATTTTGTTTGTCGCAATTTATTTATTGCTTGCCCTTTTCTGGATCACGCCCGTTTGTTTGTTTCCGTCTGATTAATCGGTTCTGATTTGCTTATTGTAATCGGATAATGGATTGGATTTTCACGTTATTAATCTTAATAATCTGTAATATTGATCTGTCAATCCATTGGAATCCGTTTGATTACTGTTTAATATATGCTTGGTGTATCCTGTTAACAACACCCTCCCCCCATTAGCTCTTTCTGCGAGTTGGCACTTTGATGATCATCCCCCTCCCCCATAATTAGCATAGAAAGGGAGGGGCTCAACTGTAATAAGATTTCTCTTAATCATACATCGGTTGTGTAAACCTTGAATTGGTTCATGTAATAGACGGACAAACTAGTAGAGGGGCATGACTATTAACAATGCAATAAGATAAGGGCACAAGTGTTATTGCAAAAAGGTAGGGATATAAATGTAAAAAATCTTTTGATCTATGTATAATATGGTTGTTCTCTTTTGTCATTTTCTCTACGTTTCTTATGTTTTAGATTTTGTTTATTTTGTCTTTAGTTGTCTTATAGAATAAGTAAACAAATTCAAAAATGAAAAGAAAACATGCGATGAAATTTTACATAAAATAATAGTGTTTAGATCAAACCTGTTATAAAATATACCAAGAATCTCAAACCCTAACTTTCACATATGAAATCAAAAAACTTTTGAAAATGGTCTTGTTGGAAAGATAATTTTGAGTACAATACTTTAAAAGTGAGTATAGTTCCATATGAGATTGTATGAATGGAAAAATGAGCTTGGGATGCCGGGCTATTCAAAACTAAGGTTTGGTTTTGGAAGCTCGCATGCAAGTTAATCTTTTTTGGGATTTTTCATTAGTTAATGTGATCTATATGTACGTTGTGGAGATGATTGCAAATCAATTGAATTAATATTTGTTAAAAATTAGAGTGTTTGTACACTATTTACAAGGATAATTATGCAAAAATGACAATGATTTTTTTATTTTTTTGACGTCAGGAGTCAAAGGGTGGTCCCCCTTTCTCACTTAAAAGTGATCTTGGACACACCACGTTTTACTGGGAGGATCGAACCGTGGGAATGAATCTACAAGGCTATCACTTTTTTTGTCCAGATCTTCCAACCTTTTCAAAAGTTCAGTGCCCTGTGACTGTATTATATATGTATATATATGTATATCTGTGTATGTGTATATGCATATGTATGCCTATGCTTGCGCCCCAGGGTGTTGCTGACTTCGTTCGAGTCCGGGCGTGCTATGATGACGTTGGACTACAAAAGGGGATATATATATTTATGCCTATCGAATGAAATCTGAACACTATGTTGCATAGTTGTTGCTAGGGCCTAATCCGCTCTCGCTCGTCGCTACTAACAGGGTCTCGGTTGATTTCCATTCCTTTAGCTACTCAGATGTCTTGGTTCACTAAGTTTGAAAAGTCCAAAGTACGCAAACTGGACACGGAGCTTGGATACTGCATTATTTTTGTGCTACTTTGTTATGCAGGAATAGAGGAGGGAATGTAATCGCCATTCCTTTCTCGATTCCATTCCTTTGTTTGTTAGATCAACTTTATGCAGGAATAACGATTACAAAGGAAACCCGATTCCCTCATTCATGGGAATTGTCATTCCTAGGTACCCCCCTTAGGAATTGGGATTCCATTCCTTACCAATGCTAATGAATGTATTGTTCTTCAATATTTTTTAATTAATATATCATTGTTACTAATATATGATCATCGACATAAATATGTGTTTTTCTTTTTTTGGATATTTTTTGGACACCGTCATGGATATTATTTTTTTGGGACATGGATATATGGGCACTGACATGGATACAAATATATGGATGCAAAAGATTGGACAAGTTACAAATATATGCATATATAGATATTGGCATGTATATGTGATATTTTTTGCAGATACATGTATAGATACAATTTATTTTTTTGGATATAGATACAAAGTTAGAAGATATTCCAGTTGATACGAATACATATATATCAAATATATCTATTAGAAAGATAAAATATATCAGATATGATTTGTATACGGATACTGATACAAACACGAATATGTTTTTTTTTGTTTTTTTTCCAGATATGGATATGGACAGAGATATATGTTTTTTTTCTAATATGGATATGAAAACGGATGCAATTTTTTTCTAAGATATGGATACTGATTATATTCTAGCAGATACATATACGGATATAAATATGGATTTTAATTTTTCTACGGATACATATATGGACATGGATGATGTTTTTTTTACGGAAGCGGATATAGACATGGAAACGGATTTTATTTTTTACAATAATAGATATTGATACATATACCATCTTTAGTTTTTTAGGATATGGACACGGGTTATATTTTAGTGGATATGTATACGGACATGGATATGTGTTTTTATTTTATTTTCCAAATACGGATACCCATGGAATTTTCAATTTCTTTAGAATATAGATATAGATATGGTAATAAAACATTGTAGCGGATACAGATATCGAGTATATCAATTGTATGAAAAAAAATCAAAGTAGCTTCCATTTAAATTTGATTATTGATTCTTTATATGAAATATATCGATTATATGAAAAAAATAAGTCTGAGAATGCCGATTATTTTTTCTACTTAACGAAATATATCAAAGGAATATTATTTTCTTTCTGTTCATTTCCCTTTCTAAATATAAGAAAGGAACATGTCTCATAATAAAATTTTCAATTCCTAATGAGATCCAAACAATGGAATGGAAAAACTTTTTTCTTCCATTCCATTGTTAATTCCATTCTTGTCTTGATTTCATTCCATTGTAATTCCTTTCCAATCAAACAAACGAGGCCTTAGTGCTACTTAATGCTTTGTATTAAAGAGCATGCATTTACAGCAATGCATTATTAATGTATATATGCATGAGTTTGTTAAGAATCTAAGCTTAATTTCATGTATTAGGTGGATGAACACGGTCACAGATCAACAACTGTATCATGACAACCTCCTTTTTTGTACATGTCAACGGGAACCCCTATGGGGTGTTCAGAGGCTTTAGGGGACTATGACAGTCAAGGAGATCTTTTGAGCTCACTTCTGTTCACGGTGTCAATGGAATCCCTCTCATGCTTACTAGAACTCAAGATAAACAATGTTGAGCTTATCCTTCTCATGCTTACTGGAACTTGCGATGGACAAAGTTGACCTTATGCCTATGGAAAGAGGATGTAAAATGGAAAAACAAAAGATGGCCTCATTTTTTTGCCAGTCCTAAAAAAAACTCACAGTCAATCAAAAGAGGTACCATTATCCCGTACTTTGCCATGTCCAACATCACGTCGATGTGTGCAAACTTTCTCTAGGGTCAAAGGAGGCACGAGATGGCACAGAGCATCATTTGTCTCCGTGAGGGAGGAAGGGGGTCTACATATAGGCCAAGTGATTACTCTCAGTGGGCATTTTTCTTTTAGACTGCTTTCCTGAGATCAAATTATCTTTGCTCGATGAGCTGTTGGCATGGGAGGTAAGCCCAATTATATAGAGGGCTCCGTCACGACCTACAATTTCTTCAGCGACCAACACTAGGCTTCTCAGGATGCTGCTCAATGAGCTGTTCTCAGGATTACTCCGACTGCTACAATTTGGTGGATTTGGAAGGAAGGAAATTTGAGACGATGGATATGGGATAAAAAACCATAATAATGCGGAAGGAATGGCATGTGATAATTATGCTCACAACACGTCATCGAGGTCGATGGTCTAGAGGATTGATAGAGAGGATCCTCTGCTGTGGTGTTGTATCTGTTGTAACCGTTCGAGCTGCTCGATCGGTTCGCACAATTTTGTACGGTACATGCCTACAAAAAGTGCAAGATCGTGCGAACTACTCAATCAAGATTGAACGGCTCGAGCAGTTGCAATAAAATCTGCTGCACTACACGCTACAACAGACGATCCGCCCCCGAGGATTGATCCCTGCCATATTATGGCTCCTTGTAATGCTGGGGGCAGGCTTGTTGCCTGTTTCGTGCAGATTATTTAGAAAAGCTAGCTTACCGTTAAAAAAACCTGCCCCTCCGATTCCACAAATCGAATCTCCACCGTCCGTGGTAGACACTTGACAACACGCCACGTGGCCTCTCTTCCCCCACCGCCCTTCATCCCTTATAAGAGGTCCCTCCCGACATATATGGAGCACGGAGACGTGAGAACGCGAAGACGCCAACGATCAGATCAGATCGAAGACCCTTTCGAGGTCATGTGGAGCTCCAGAGGAACGAGAGCGCTGGGGCGATTGGGGTTAGGGTTTGCTCCTCCCCTGCGCCGGCGCTGCTACCACGAGCGGGTGGTGGATCACTACAGCAATCCCCGCAACGTCGGCTCCTTCGACAAGAATGACCCCTCGGTGGGGACTGGCCTGGTGGGCGCGCCCGCCTGCGGGGACGTCATGAAGCTCCAGATCAAAGTCGACGAGCAGTCGGGGAGGATCGTCGACGCCTGCTTCAAGACCTTCGGCTGCGGGTCGGCGATCGCCTCTTCTTCCGTCGGTAAGAGTCTGACGCTTTTCTTGACGTTTTTTTGAATTTTTTTATTTTGTTTTGTAAGGTTTCGTACTTTTATTTTAAGAGGTGGTTATTTGTCGGGTAAAAGAGTGAACTTGATGTATTATGATATTTGTTCTGGTTGTGATTGCGTGTTGGAAACTGTTAGACGTGAAGGATGGGCGTACGATGACGTTCTATTTGTAGTTGCTGTTGCTTTTATTCAAGAACGTTTTTTTTCCTGCGATGACGTTTGAGTTGCGATGGGACGGATTAGGGATGGTAGTTTTAAATGCTACTTTGATGTCAAAGTTAGGAAGGATTTCTCCGATCTCTAGCGGATCTCGCCAAGGCCAAGGCCAACACTATCTCTTGGTCTAGGAGGTTTTTAACTGTCGAGAATTCTCTATGGGCTGATTTCCTTTGCTCAAAATACTTGAGCGCGGAATCCTTTTGGGATGTGGCTATAATTAGAGGCTCTTCTCCTGTTTGGAAGAACATGCTTAAACTTCACCCTATCCTTTCGAATGCCTTGCATCAATGCTCCCCTCCGTACAACTGGGACTGTTGTAAAAAAAGACTCTCTCTCTTTGGCATTTGCTTTGGTAAGAAGAAGAGCAAGCTCAGTGCCTTGGTGGAAAGAAGTTTGGGTCTCTAAAGCGGCTCCCAAGCACAAATGTTGCCTCTATTGGATGGTCATTAACAAAATCCAAACTAGGGAGAGGCTTGCGTGTTTTGGGATTTGTTCTGATCTAAAATACCTCTTATGTGATCACCCTTCGGAATCTTCTTATCATCTCTTATGGGGCTGCTCTTTCACTTGTTCTATTTGGGAGGGAGTTTGCGATGCTCTTGAGATTATGCCCATAATGGGTGGCAGGAACATTCACGATTTCTTGGAGGATATCTAGAATAGTCATAGACTGGATATTGACGCGCAGGGACAGCTGCGCACTGCAGTTACTATAACTGTTTGGTGGATTTGGAAAGAGCGTAGTAATCGGTGGACTTCATCTTGCAGTTCCTCGGTGCCTGCGCTCGCTTCTCATGTCCTTTGGGAGTTTAGGACTTTGATTGTATGACTCATTCCGGGTCTTATAGAATAATAGATAGATTTTTTGTTGCATACTTTTGTATAAACTCTTAGTATTCTCTACCACTCTCCAATGGGGGATTTTTAGCTGGAGGAGTTGTGGTTTCGGTAGCAGGCTACCTTGTACGTTGGGGCAGCTTATTGCCCTTTTTGTGTAGTTTCAATATAAATTATATTTACCACTAAAAAAAGTTAGGAAGGAGTGGAGATTATACTGATATATGGATGTGCTGTAATGTCGGCAATCCAGGAGTGGAGGAGGGGGGCTATCCATGATTATTGTTGCTTCTGATATCCATATTGCTAGGATTGTGTTATATACATATCTGAACACTGTACGAATACTGTGGACCTGTGGTATACATATCTGAACACTGGACGAATGCCGAGCTGGATTTTCCATTATATTGGTCTGGGAAATTTTGAGAGATGGCGAAGAAGTAGTGGGTAGGAGTAGGCGGGATGCAATATGTATATCGTCGAGAGGGGGATGCGACCACTTTTCTGAACCTGCTTATAGTCGCACTCAATCTTATATCATTCTGAATTGTGTTTGACAAGATTCAAGAGGCGTTATGAGAAATGAAATAAGTAGCCATAATCCCGAATCTCGTTCCCATCCAGGGATTATAGAATTAAAGCGTTTCATGTTTACTTGAATTCTCTTGCGAACAAGAAACAAGTAACTGGATTTGTTGTAAGCTTTTTCGTGGGAAGTTGATCAAGGTTGAATGACTGAATGGTACAAGGTGCTCAACATTCTTACATAAATTATTGCTACATTAGATAGTTTTCAGCAGTATTCCTTAAATTTAGAGTAACCTATCTAGGGTTACTTCATTTAACTATCAAACTTTTCTTTTGTGTTAATTTTACATCCCCAAGAAGGGAACACTTGTAATTTTGTAAGCTTTCAAGAATTATGAAATAAAGGGGTTACATGCTTACTAGTAAAAAAAGCTTTTGCCTTTTCGCAAAAATAATGAGATCCAACTAAAACTATGTTTTCAAGGTGGTGGCAATAATGGATTATATGATAAGTACATTTATTGATATTTCATGCCATTAAATGGTAGTATTAAATCTAATAAATACTGGCATAAAAATAGTTGAGAATCTAGTACAAATTCTATCACAATAAATAGAAAGTCCACAAAGTAGTTCAAATACGTGACAATAAATACATAGTTATTTGGGTGGGATATTTTGCTGAAGCTCGTTGACTGATTAGATATGAGTCATATGCCCTATATGTTAAAAGATAATTGGTACGCACCATGCAAAGCACAATGAACTAAAAAATGAGACGCGTGCCGCTTTATTGTCTCAGTGCCCGCCTTAGCATCTTGCACTAGGTCACTGGCCTCAGTCAACTAGACGAGGCACGTGCCTCGCTGAGGTGCTTGAGAGTAGGGGTGCTAATCGAATCGAATACATTCGAATCTACATATTCGGATTCAATTTAGTTTTAGAAGTTTCGAATCCGAACTCTAATCGAATTTGAAATGAATTTGCTAACTTAAATTTAGATTTGATTCATTTTGTGTTTGGAATATTCAAATTCGATTTGTTTTTTTTTCCAATTTTGATATGCTAATTGATGTTTTAAAGTTCATATAAATAATTTTATAAGAAGAATATTCTAATTTTATATAAAAAAATTGTATAATCGATCAAAATAACAACCATATAATATACAATGGATAAAAATACCTATTTTTTAACAATTAATGCATGCTTTTTACAATCTAAATATAATATTTTATCATGTGATGAAGGAAATATAGCGGTATAATATAAAAATACGAGGTCTACTAAAAAGATAGAATGTTATTAACAAAAAAGAACACCTTATGATTATCATTGCATATTAAAGAAAGACAACATCGAGCGCATATAGAAAACTAACATAAATTAATATTATTATTTGAAATAATAAAAATAGAAATAATAACTTCGCAAGGTAAAAGCATTTCATTAATCGTGAGGATCTTCGATATCTGAAAACTAAAACCATGAGACACATGAAACTTTTGATATACAAGGGAATGATTTACATTATGGTGAGTAAAACTTGTAGATTACTCATGTCATGATAAGCATTATCTTAACAGTGATAGCTATCATCATGGATTATCATGCAAGGAAAATCATAGCAATAAAAAGATGGCGGAGGAATATATGGACACACAATGAACCATGACAAATTTTAAGGAGAAACTCGAAGTATCGTGATCATTCTTTTCACGTGCAAGGTAAATGAGCACCACAATCTACCTTGATTTGGTGGGATCTTTGCTCAATAATGAAAAGGAAGAGAAAAGTTAGGGTAAAAAATGTGGGAACGTGGAAATTATTGTGGGGTATGGGATTGGGATAACAACCTTAAACATCTATTATTTCTCTCTAGATTCTATAACTAATAATTTCTATTTTATTTTTATATTGAATATATACACTAACTAATAAAATTGTATCTACGTACATATTAAATTAAGAATGTATGAGAGAGCTTTGTGATCCTCTTAGTGCCTCGAAATTTTTGACTATATAGCGTGGTAAGATAAATCATTATAGTTTTACTAAACAACTCATAACCAAGCTGATGTCCCTAGGATAATACAAGAAGCAGAGACAGAAACTTAAATGTTTTGTATAACTGGTGCACGAAGGACCCATCCTTGACATGAGATGTATTTCGAAGGAAATCATGTCATTGAAGTCTAGACGTGATAAATCGTACTAGTGGAACTTATGTGTAATATTAAGTTTAAGAGTAACCACTTAATCACGTGTAATAAGGTGGTTTAGAAGTACCTTTGTATGCTTGATGCAACGAGAATCTGGTGGTACTTTCTTCTCTCATATTTAGAGATCAAGTATGATTAATTATTGGGTGATGAAGACATCAAAATAGAAAAAAATGGCTTACTTCTGTCGCTATACTTTTGGCATGTTACATTTAGTAACACAATGCAAATGCTATATCTTTAATTGTGAATTACATGTCATAACATTTGCTACTACTTGTTCATATTCTATTTTCTACACCCGTTTAATTGTAAACACAGTTGGATTAAAAATGCATGTCAACTCGTTGATGTAATTATGTTATAACTCCTTGCAAGGGAGCATTCGGACATGATCCAAATCGGTCCAGGGCATTGCCGTTAATCGGTCCAGGGCATTGCCGTTACATGTGTATATACGTACGCAAATATGTATGCATCATATACGTGCGTATGTGATATGTTGACATATATACCAAAGAAATATATGGATGTGTGTATCCATATTGTAAATATAGAATCGAAATATTATCGGACTAATTCAAATTCAATTGATTTGGGAATCGAATCCACAAGTCAAATTCAAATTCAAGTCCGTTTTATTTCGAACGAACTTTTCGAATTTTTATCGAATGAATCAATATTGAATTCGAATGGTTCAATTCAATTAGCATTGAGACACATGCCATGGTTGCGGCATTTTCAAGGCATATTGGTCAGGGTCGCTAGACTACATGTATCTATGCTTAATTCTTTTTTTGTTATTGCCCTATGCATTCACACTAGTTGGTTAAATAGCTGGCATCACAGGTATTATCCTTGATATTTTCTTGTTTCTGGTGAAATTAGAAGATAATTGACGTAGTAGTTAAGACGCTTGGAATATCTTCTACCAAAAAGAACCGCTCAGAGAACTTGTACAAATTTAAAGAAAACTAATGTGTTCATTTTCCTTTCGACTTGTTTCTGTGGTTCTGTTTTTAATTTTTTAATAATAACAATATCACAGATGTTAAAGTTTTTTCCTGGACTTAATGCAGCTACTGAGTGGGTGAAGGAAGCAAATGGATGAAGTATTGTCAATAAGGAACACGTATGATTTCTTTCTTTCCTGTCCTTTTTCGTTATTTTTTAGTATTTCTTGACTTTGAACCCAAACAATTTTAGTGGTATGTGCTTACTTGATGTTTCAGTTGCTTCCTTCTTCTTGTGCACAAATAGCATAGGGGAATAGAATTCTGAGTAGAAATTAAGTAACCAGATGGTCCAAACCTTCAGACTTGCTTCTAAGATGGCGAAATATCTATGTACAGGTTAAATTTCGCATATAGTGGATGTGGATTTTGCTGATATGTAATCTGTATTCTGGGGGGTACCGATTTAAACATAGAGCGCTTTCTTTTTATTAGAAGAACATAAAGTTGTTATATAATTCATGTTTTACATTTTCAATGGAGATCAGTTCAGGTTTATATTGGGCTAATGCCTGAGAACTTCAAGAAGGTTATTGAATTATTCTTACTGTTGGGTGCTGCTCTCCACATAAATCACATGCTAATATGGATTCAATTTGCGACGTACAATAACCAAAATTGTGCTAAAAGTTTTGAGCTCTAGAGCAGCTCAGGTTAATGTGTGTTTGCTTGCTATTATATACCTGCCTGAATGTGCTTTTCCTCCACCTCCTTCACGGCCAAAACAACATTTGTGCAGCTCATATCCACTTTTCCTAGATTTTGCTTTGTTTTTTTCTTATCCCTTTAGGATTGATATATTGGTTGATTTGTATGTAGAAAGCTTCACATTTGTATGCACATGTCCATGCCAAATTGTTATTCCTGCCCCAAACTCCGTACTTCCTCAGTTATAAAAAAGGGATTTTATCACTTGTGCCCCTCCGAGATGTTGCAATATCAGTTATGCCCCTATCTTTTTGGTAATATCAGTTGTGCCCCTCAAAACTTGCTCCGTCATCAGTTGTGCCCTTCCGTCAGATTGACCGTCTATGAGTTGACTTAACCATGGTTTTTTCAAACCTTGGTGCAGTTAAGAGGGGTATTATTGTCCAGTCCTCTTCTTCATCTTCTTCCTCCATTTGTTCTTCTTTCTTTTTCTTCATAATTTATCTCTCTTAGTGACACCTTCATACATCCATGGAATCTCTAAAATTTTTGCATTTTCACGGATATATCATTCATTACGGATCAAACGGCAAATTTTATTGAATTTTTTGATGATTTTTTTATGAATCAAATTGTCAAAAATTTATCAAAATTTAACAAAAAAAAAACTAACTCCAGTTCCACCCACAGCATAGGCGGAGGAGGAGGGCGGAAGGGGGGCAAGGGGGAGGCATAGGCGGCGGGGGCGGCGGAGCGACCTGGGGGCAAGGGCGGTGGGGTGACCTGGAGGCGGGGCGGTGGGGGGAGGTGGGAGGGGCGGAGGCGACAGGGGGGGGCAGGGGGGAGGTGCGGAGGGTGAGGGCGACGGGGGGAGGGGATGGGGGGCGGAGGGGGGGAGACGCAGGTTATTCGAGCTCTTGTTCTTCGTCGTCGGGGAAGGTGTCTAGGTCGGAGTCAGAGTCGAGGTGGAGCTCCTTGGCGAGGTCGGAGGTGGCGGTGGGGTCCAACGGGGTTGGTATTGGGGATACGACGTCCTCCATGGGGGGCATGAGGAACGCGGACTGGAAGAGGGGAGGAGATGCGGGGGGGAGGAGGTGCGGCGCCGGGGAGGGGAGGGGATGCGAGGAGCTCGGGGCGGAGAGGGAGGAGGAGGAGGTCGGAGGAGGAGGAAGAAGATGGGAAGAGGAGGAAGAAGAGGTTGGGGAAGAGGAGGAAGAAATGACCATATAACCTTTTAAAAAAAATAATTCCGCTTATGTCCTCAAAGTTAACGTCCGTTGGCACTGTAGATGGACGGTCACTAACCTGAGGGGCACAAGTGATAAAATAGCAAGTTTTGAGGGGCACAACTGATATTACCAAAAAGATAGGGGCATAACTGATATTGCAACATCTCGGAGGGGCACAAGTGATAAAATCCCTATAAAAAAATACTTGGATCATAAGGAATGCTACCACTTTTTTCACAATATGTCTCTTTGTCTGCGATGTATTGTCTTTAGGTTGAATTTGGCCAACAATTGGATGGTGCTGACATTTGCTGTTTGTCATGGCAGGGAAATAGCAAAGCATCTCTCACTTCCTCCTGTAAAGCTTCACTGCAGCATGCTCGCGGAGGATGCAATCAAGGCAGCTGTCAAAGATTATGAAGCAAAGAAATCCAAGTCAGGGATGTAGATATTCCGACAGGCTACCGGGAGCAAGCGAACATGTTAACATCCTAGCTGCTTATGGACTTGTGCTTTACTGCTATGACTTTGCCTACATACGCGGTAAGCTGGTCCTAGACCGCTTTGTAAAGTATGATATCAATGCAGAATAACCTGTGCATATGGAGCACTCCTTATATTTATTGATAATAATAGGATGCAGGTCATGATTCTGAGATATGCTTTGATTTCCTGATGTCCCTTCTGCTATGTTTTCCTTTGAAACACCTCTTGGTTTGTATTTTACTTGAGCAACCCTGGAGGGTCAGAAATATGCTGGCTGCGGATAGTTGGAGATGCGATGCCTGAGCGGTAAGAGTGCAGAGGTCAGCCTGTGGACCGGTAATCTTGTTATCGACTATGTAGGTGTTACTTAACAGTAAATTGCAAGGGCAAGCTTCTTCTTGCAAGCAAGCAGAGGAAATGGAGAGCCCAAATTTTAGTTTTATCTTGACAAGTTGTCTTAGGGATGAGATTGCTACTTTGCGTAGCCCAGACTCTAACATGGCAAGTTAGTTGGGATGTATATAACTATTTTGCCATGATGTGGAGCTCTTATACAAATGGTTACATACTATGGTCTATCTGGTGGAAGGTACAACTTGAGCATCACTTGAGCACTCGTTTCAATGGAAAGGCGAGTAATGAAAGAGACTATATTCAATCTGATTGAAGTCTTTGTCAGATATTTGACTTTCTGACAAGCAAGAGTATGGATGTCAGGTTCAGACGAGTATTAGTATTTCCCAAATTCATATTCATTTATAAATCGCTTCTCAACCCTAAATCAACCATTTATACATTTATCCTCACAACAAGATATTAGGAATAAGGTATATAGAAATCTTATACACATATGCAACATAGTGTTAATTCTAAATCAATTAACGCCTAATTTATTTGAAAATGCTAGAGATATATATTGAATGAAAATATTGAAGATGCACAACACACTGACATGAGTTCCTGGGTAACATGTGAAGTCAGTGTGAGAACCTCATATATGTGCAACATATGTACATGGAATATTATGGATGGATGTTTTACTTCTACTGGATATATATATATATATATATATGTATGTATATATGTATGTATGTATGTTAGAGATACAAAAAGATAGTTGAATTTGAATTAATGGATAAACAAGGAGAAATGTAGCGAGATTATAATTGATTTGAAAATGATTAGATATGGATTAGATTTGACTAGCTTGAATAACGTGAAATACATAAATATGTGTGTGTACATGTATTTGCACATGTGCATAAAAGCATACATTTATATGTGTGTGCATATATATATTTAGTAGGATTGGGGACATGTTTGGAGTTGGGTATCCACAAGGGAATCTCAAACCTAAGCATATATCTGCATAAACCCAAACTTGCCCAAAAATAACTGGGTGGGTTTCAGGTCATTAAATGGAGCATGTTCAGGTTGAAATAATACCCAACTGATAGTCCCAGATTGACATTGCTAAGTAAAATAGAGCTCTTATTGTGAGCGATTTCACAAAATCGTCTCCTACGACAATCATGATCACCTGTGCCTGATCCGACGATGGAGACTAGTGCTTTCACCTAATCAGTTTTTGATAAAAAGGCTATTTTTCTTCAAGTAATTTATAGCACCACTCATCTCTATCTTTGGATCAAATGCGAGCGACTGGGATCTCATGATGGACTCTGTTGTGAAACTAGTCGTGATTTCACAATGGGCTATGCTGCGAAACCACTCGCAACAGGGGAGTCATTGTCTATTGAGTAACTTACCAGTACAATAATGATATAGATATTATCGTTCATACAACTCCTAGCCAACGAGTAGCGGGATTTCCTTTAATATACAATTAATATATGAAATTATTGTGAGCTTTATTAAATATATGTTTGTCATCCTCCCACTGAATCGATATATCTTCGCATGATGTGAATAGCACATATTATTTATGAAATATTAACAATATAAAAGTGCTCTCGCAACATAGTTTTTCATATATAATTTCCAAAATGTCAGATCAGTGGACATATCATAAAATGATCTTTAAACAGAGGAAGGTCACATATGTATCTTTGGCTGGTGGGATCTATGTTCGAGGGAAAAGATTGATTCTAGAATCCAACACTACATCATTACTGATTTTGGAGGTTAGAATAGAAAAGTAGCTCAACATGATATAGTGGATTTTTCTACTCATAGAGTGTAAAAAAGAGGGAGAGATGATCTGCCTTTGCCTTTGGGTCCTTGTTGTAAAATTGAACTTGCTATAGTCATTGTTGCTGCCTTTTATCGAGATGGAAAACACCATCATCGTCGACCTTCTAGCCTGTTGATGCCTCCCCCTGGTGGCTTCTCCATCGCCATCGACGGAGGTCGAGTAGCATCAAGCCATCATCCTCACAGCACGTGAGGAGTTCTTCCCGCCATTGGCCTCTCGTCATCGCCTCGGGGAATCTCCACTGCAAACCTCCTCTCAGTCTTGGGGAGTCTCTACTGCTATCCTCTGTTCAATGTGCTGTAGGATTCAGCAGTTGTATAAAATAAACACAGAGTTGAAAAAGATAAATCAAGAGTTGTAAAAATAATAATAAATTATGAAATAAACACGAACTCTGCTCTCTCTGGCCGACACACTTGTAAAAAATAAACACAGATCCGTTTATTTCAAGAGTTAAAATTGACTGGAACATCATGTTTGCTGTTTACTGTTGCATTTCCATGGACATAGAATGACAATCCATTCTGGATCTAGTCATTTTCCATTGGATTCGATCACTATTAAATTACATGCCAATTTTTCGATTTCGTGTGATCTAGATGAATAATATTAATCTTCATGGTCGAAAGAATGATCATTAATCTTCAAAACAACTGTTCAATTTTTTCCATAATTATTATTTTTTAAGTTCATCACCGTAAATAAGGAGATCCTCCATTTTATATCTCGAATATCTGATAACATCTGAATTAAGGTATTTATATTACTTTCAAAATAGGGTTGTTTTATTTTATTTTTGTATAATTTATCGGTTGATAAGCACGTGCGGATTTATAATAATACTCGTGAAATGCATTTGAAATAGAGTGCAATCGCAAGATCAAAGTACATTTGACATCAAGCAATGTTATCACATCGAATTTGAATGTTATAATTATGATCACGTGTAAGGTTAATCACTTTATATTATGTTTATCTAAAAGGATCCTCTAAGTTGTATGCAAGCTACCAATTTTAATGTAGTAGGTTTCAATGCGAAGATATAATTCAATGTTTTGTTCCTATATTATGCTTATTCAACCATTCAAGTGAGTTAATAAAAGTCATGGTTAGATATCAAACCAAAAGTTATGGTTAGATACCAAAGCAGATTAAACATGAAAGTTCTGAATGTTTGTTTGATAAAAGTCCGAGTTTGATAGTATATAATGTTGCGTATACATTTACAGAGACACTCATGACTTAGTAGTTTTGTGAAAAAACATTCACATATTTATTTATTTTTATTAATATTATTGTAAAATTATTCCACACTGCTCATAAAAAAAGTTTCAAATAAATCAGGAAGAAAATGAAAATTACCAAATAAAATCAAAATACCAAGTTTTGTTATCGGATGCTCAAACTAATCTCAAACGCAAGTAAATTTCCTGTTGTGAGCGGATTCACAACATGGCTTGTTGCGACGATCTCTACCAGTAGTGATCTAAAGGTGGAGCAAGATCAGTTAAATGTGATTTTTCTTAGGGTCCGTTCATTTGGGGGGTTACCCCTCAAAATCCATTTCCCTACCTCTCTTGTGGGGTTCACTCTCTTTCCATCAATATATATATATATATATATATATATATATATATATATATATATATATATATATATATATAGGAGGCTTATCCAATGGGCCTTGTGCCCATTTGAGATGAGATGAACCCACTCATATTTTACCATTATTTTCCATCATTTTGAGTTCAATGCTTATTTATTTACTGTTGTTATATTATATTCTTACCATTAGTAACTATTTTCATATAAAGAAAATCTTAGATTCACAAGAAATGGTCATTAGTAAGAATAAAAATGGGACTAGTAATACAAATAATAATACAATCATTTTGTATGACTTTTAAGGTTTTTTTTCCTGAAAATAGTTACTAGTAGTAAGTATATGATATAACACTTGTAAACAAATACCTATTAAGCTCAAAAAGATAGCAAATAATGATAAAATATGAGTGGGCTCATCTCATCTCAAATGGGCACATGGCCCATTGGATAATTTCCCTATATATATAAGGCATATCCAGAGAGCACTGTGCCCATTTGACGTTTTTTGAGCACCAAACGTGGGCTCGCCACGTGTATGTGGTGGTTCTATTTGGAAGGGGATGGTTTTGGTAATAGCAATGTACTTTGCATTATTAACATAATAGGAATTCGAGTTAAATCATTTCCATAAAATAGGCGGTCGGTTTTAGTAAGATAAAAAAATACACATTTTAATTACTGCCAGTATTCGATCTATTTATGGAATGATCATTCCACGTATAGATATGTAAACTTCTAAATTACTGATTATAGTTATTGATTACATCAGTTACTAATGTCCATACAATAATTACCGATTACAAATATGCATATTACTGAACGTATTATGAATGTTACTGAAGTTATAACGTTCATATAGCAATTACTAATTACAAATGTCCATACTGAATGTTACTGAACTCTTTGTAATTGTTACTGAACTCCCAATGCATATGAATGTTACTTGGCTAATTACAAATGTCCATACTGAATGTTACTGAACACATTATCAATGTTACTGAACTCATTGTAATTGTTACCGAAGTTATAGTTACTAATATCCATACATCAATTACTGATTATGTAATTACTAGTGTCCATACAATATTTACTGATTACAATGTCCATATTACTGAACCCATTCTGATTGTTACTGAAGATATTATTTTATTATTATTGATCTCATAATAGCCATTACTTGAGAATTGTATATACATTACTGAACACACAACAAAAATTACTTGAGACTGTATATATATTACTTGAGTACTGTCTCTAAATTACTAAATTGTATTCAAATTAATAACACATATGGAAATTACTGACCATTTGTTATGGTTTTACTGACTTCACAACAAGCACTTACTTGACCATTGTATTCATATTACTGAAATATGTACCATATAAACATGTGCTATAAGATATAGATATATACATTACTGAACAAACAACAAAAATTTACTTGACATTGTATATATATTACTTGAGTACTATCTCTAAATTACCAAATTCTATTCAAATTAATAACACATATGGATATTACTGACCATTTGTTATGGTTTTACTGACTTCACAAGAAGCACTTACTTGACCAGTGTATTCATATTACTGAAATATGTACCATATAATAAAATGAATGTAAATTACTAACCATTGTTTGGATATTACCAATCTCGCAACAACTATTTACTTGACTATTGTATATATGTTACCGATTCCATTTGAATATGTTACGCACAATATATAAGATGTTACTTATCGTTCTTACAAATAGGACGATGATCTATAAGTTACTTACGTAATTTAACAAGTTACTTGTTATACACATCATGTTAATGATATTAATACAAAATTTACTTATATTAAAACAAAAACTGTCTGATTATATCTAATGATATCATTTTCAAAAGATGGAACAACAGAATCTCGTGTTCTGTGGATGTAAACTTCTAAGCAATCATATTGCTTTCATGATCTAAATATAATTGATAGTCATCCATCATCGTTCCTTCTCATATGATGTTCTCACGATCGAAATCCAACCAAGAATCATCATTCGTCATTGTTCTGAGATTTCATGATCCAAATCCAATGACAAATCGAGCATCGCGTTTGAATCTGAAATCGAAAATATAAAAACAAACGATTAAATAATATGAACCAACAATGACAACTCACGAGCAAAAATAAGAGGAAACATAAATTTTGCAACGAACGATTGATTAAAAAAAGTTCTACAAAAATACCTTCAAAGAACGAAGCTCCTGTAATTTCAGAAGCTTGGTCGTCGCGCGAGATCAACAAGAATATGTTCGAAATGACCATATCAAACACAAAAGATCAATGGACGCTAATTTTAGAAAGTCTGAAAATACCATTTTTAAATAGACACCAAATATTGTGAATTGTGACGTGATCCTAAAATTTAGGGATTGATTTTGGTAATCCAACGGCTGTGAGGATGGGCTCATTCCATTTAAATGGGCACAGTGCTCTCTGGATAAATTCCCTATATATATATGACATTTCAAATGAGGTGGGGGCTTTTCTGAAATTATAAAAGCCACTGCGAATTTAGTAAAAACTCTATAACAGTTTTGTAACAGTATAAACTGCACATTATAAAAAAATAAATTTTGTAAAATATAGCATGTAAATTTAAATCAACAGTTCCATCCAGTATAATAATATTTTCATAATTTTATTTCACCATACATGTTGTGTTAATATTTATTGCTATATGTATGAAACAAGAAATTGTAAAATATATTGAAAAGATGTCTAAATTGATGGTGGCTCACCATATGTATGGTGAGACCCTGCTTCATTTGAAGTTTCTCCTATATATATTACACCGGCATATCATCTAAAAATTATAAAATACTCAACTTCTACTTACTATTCCAAAATTCAATACAATCACATCACAACAACCACCTACTTTTTCAAGTTTCAATACAATCATATCACAATAGCTACCTACATTTTTTAAATTTCAATACAATCACATCACACAAATCCTCTCAACTCTAAATCCATAAATCAAACACCAAAATACAAAAAAAAAGTTACTTCTCTCAGATAACATACGAACTAAATGCACCCTTAGGGTTTTTTCTTTTCCGTAAAGGTTATTTTTTGCTTAAGAAGTTTAACAAAGTTTCCCTCTTCCCTTGGATCTCCTGTGGGTGGCAGGAATGCCACAATCGAATATCTGATTTTATTTCAAGCATGTTCATCTCAAGAAACATCTATGTTGGGGTTAAAATTAATATCAGAATGATATAAGAAGGATAATTTGTCTCAAACTTAAGCTTGAACTTGAAACCTTCTCGAAGAATCGAAACTTGAAACACACATTTCTATTCGACCATAAGAATAACCTTTACTCGTAAAAGTTCCAACCCTCTGCATGTTAGATTGGATTCTACGTTCAAGAATGATAACCATTCCACAAATTTACGTATACAAATAGGTCATGGAATCAGCTCCTTATCATTATAAATGGAATTTTTACTGAATAAACTATCCCAAAATAAATGCAGAGGGCTGCGACGATCCCCAATAGTAGCGATCAACAACAATCTATGAGGAAGCAACGATGAACGGTGATAACGGGCTCTGATACTGCTTGTAAGAGATATGTTCCTTCCAATGGTAGATGGCTCCCCACAACGAGATTCTAGTCGCGAGATCAATGTTCTTTCGCTCCTAATGGGAGGTTTCGTTTACAAGCATGTAAACCCTCCCTTAGTCCGCATGTCCTCATGTCCCAGAAGATCTGGTCGCGCGTGAAACCCGACCTCACGTGTACAATTGTCGATCGGTGATTTTGACCACGCAGTCATTCCATGATTTGGGAACTGTTAAAAAAATATTCTCTGTTACATCTTTTGTACAATATTTATTTCTTCATCATCTCTGAGATAGATCAAACAGAAAATATGGATAAATCTTCTTCTCATTGTTGAGATCAAGGTAGGACTAGGCAAGAGGATAAGCCCTAACCCTAAGGCCGCGTTCGGGTAGATGGGTAAACTCCCCAACCCCCTTACCCCATTCCTTCTCACTCCTACGTGGGTCCCACTTTTTACCTTTTTAAAAATTAAATAAATCAATTCTCCATCATCAATTCCATAAAAAATACTATATTATACCATCATATCATATAAAATTTATAAACTACACTTCTACTCACTTTTTCAAAATTCAATATAATCACATCACAATAACTACTCACTTTTTCAAACTTCAATACAATCATATCACAACAAACCCAATTCTAAACCACCCCCAATTTAACCCTCTATCTCAACACCAAAGCCCCAAAACGGGTTATCCTCTACCAGTTTAACCCGCCTTAACCCGTGTGCCAAATGCACCCTAAGAGTGTGTTTGGTTGCCGGGTTACGCTGGGGTAACTTGAGAGAGGGTAACCCGTTTATGTGATTTAGTGTTTGGATAGAGGGTTTGGGGTTGAAAGGGTTTGTTGTGATGTTATTGCATTGAAGTTTGGAAAAGTGAGTAGTTGTTTTGATTCGATTGTATTGAAGTTTAGCTCTGAGATAGATCAAACAATAAATATGAATAAATCTTCTTCTCATTGCTGAGATCTAAGGTAGGACTAGGCAAGAGTATACTTGGCCAAATTGTGGGCCGAGTCGGGCCATGGGTCGAGTCGAATGGGCCGACGTTCTAAAACCCCATGTCCAAGGCCCGATCCGGCCGGTCCATGGACCATACTTCAAGGCCCAAGCCCGGCCCAGGTCTGGGTCGGGCTAGGCCGGCTCGGCCCATGGGTCGAATGTAAAGTATTTTTTATTAATTTTTTAATCAAATTTATGGAGATAATTAAGTTTTTTTAGCATCATCTAATCTTTTTAAATTCAAGTAACCATAATATATGTTACTTTGCATGTAAACTATAATATAAGATGTAATATTGATAATGTAAAACAAAAACTTGAAATATATTATATTAAATGTATCTAAAATTAATTTTTAAACCTATATTTTTATATGTGCGGGCCGGACTGGGCTTTATGGCACATGTCCACGGTCCGCACAGTTGACGGGTGGGCTAAAGAGCGGGTCGGGTCGGACCGACCCATTTCTAAAATCTCTCGGCTCAAGCTCGACCCATGAGCGGGCCAGTCGGGTTGGGCAGGCGGGCCCCCGGTCCATTGTCCAAGTCTAGGCAAGAGGATAAGCCCTAACCCTAAGGGTGCGTTTGGTATGCGTGTTAAGGTGGGTTAAACTAGTAGCATGTAACTCATTTTTGTGTTTTGGTGTTTGGATAGAGGGTTAAACTGGGGGTGGGTTTGTAGTGGGTTTGTTGTGATATGATTGTATTGAAGTTTGAAAAAGTATGTAGTTATTGTGATGTGATTGTATTGAAGTTTGAAAAAATGAGTAGAAGTGGAGTAGTTTATAATTTTTATATGATATGATGGTATAATATATTATTTTTTGATGGAACTGATAAAAGAGAATTTATTAATTTAATATATTAAAAAGGAGAAAAGTGGGACCCACAAAAGAAAGAGAAAAATATGGGTTATGAGGGGTAAACTCCTCAAAGGGTGGTTTACCCCTCAAACCGAACATGACCTAACGGGTGTGTTTAGTTGCCGGGTTACCCGGGGTAAGTTGGGAGAGGGTAACCCGTTTTTGTGGTTTGGTATTTGGATAGAGGGTTTGGGGTTGAGAGGGTTTGTTATGATGTGATTGCATTGAAGTTTGGAAAAATGAGCAGTTGTTGTGATGCGATTGTATTGAAATTTGAAAAAATTAGTAAAAATTGAGAATTTTATAATTTTTAGATGATAAGATGGTATACTATATTATTTTTTATTAGAATTGATAAAAGAAAAATAAATTATTTAATATACTAAATAAGAGAGAGTGTACCCAATGAGAAAAAAATATAGATTTTAAGGAAACCCCCTTTAAAAATATAGATTTTAAGGGAAAACCCCCTAAAAATGGAGGTTAACCCCCCGTACCTGAACTCATCTCGACCGCTTACCCTCCACTCACTCTTGTGCTTTCCATTTCCCACTCATTAAATTAACTCACTCCTCCTCTTCTCAATTTCATCCCATCTCTCTCTCTCTCTCTCTCTCTCTCTCTCTCTCTCTCTCCAAAACCCTAAAATTTCATCCACCTCGCACCGGTACTATCGCCCTCTTCTTCCTTTTATCCCGCCCCTCTTCTCCGATCTCACGCTTCCGCTTTCCCCTCTGCAGATGGAGCCGCGGGATGATGCCGGAACCCTAACCCTAGAAATCCCCTCCGCCGCCGGCGATTTCGTGTGGGGATCCGGGAAGGGCGAGCTGCGGTGGCCGGGAAGAGTCAGCGCCGATGCCGACGTGCCGCCCAAGGCTGCAAAGGAGAGGCCTTTGGACGGGCATTGCGTCTACGTCGCCTTCTTCGGCGACGGAGGCGCCGCCTGGTGCGACGCTGGGAAGCTCACGCCTTTTCGCGCCGGCTTCCCCGGCCTCGCCCGGCAGACGGACTCCAAGAGCTTCGGGAAGGCGGTGACCGCCGCCGTCGAGGCTTTCGGCAGGTATCTAGAAGCTGAGATGACGCTCCGGTGTGTTCCCGGTTCGGAGGCGGCGGCGGGAAAGCCTATGGCGGAGGGCTTAGATGTCGCGGAAATTGTGAATGGATTGCCAGGTGAGATTCTTAGGAAGGTTAGGGAATTCGCTTGTGATGCGATGTTGGGTGATGCGCTTGAGGTTGCGGTGGTGCGGAGCTGGGTCGCGGTGTTTGTTCGCTGGATGGGGCGGTATGCGCCGTTGGCGGAGTACAATTACTACCATGGTCTTCCGCAGTTCAAAGAGAATTTCGAGGAGAACTCTCACGATAAGGATGGTGCAGGCAATGGGGTGGAGATGCGCGAGGAGGATGGGAATAAAAAGCAGAGGAGCATGGCGGAGCTGATCGCTGGGTTGGACTTGGGAGTGGAGGAAGGAGAAGATGACAAATGGGTGGATAAGTTGGATGTGTCGAGGCAGAGAAAGAAGGAAGAGGATCCTGACATTAAGGATTTGAACATTGTTGATGACAAGGCTGAAGAGGGATCAGGAACTGGGAGACGGGAGCGCAAGAAGAGCAAGTATTTGTCTTATCCCTACACATTGGTGAACATGAGGGGAAGGCGGATGTTCGTCAACCTGAAGAGTTCTGAGAAGAAGTCTGGTAATCATGATTTGGAAGACCCTGCGGATGCAGCCGTTGAGGAAGAGCAGGTGGAGAAAACTCCGAGGTCCCGAGCGTCTGCAAGATCGAGAATCAATGCGTATCAGGATGAGAATGAATTTAGTTTGAATGAGAAGATCCCACCAGTACGGGAGCTGTTAACGGAGCTTCATGTTGTCGCGCTTGATGTTATGTGCTTAGTGGGAAGCGACTTTGATCACCCTATACGGGGTTTCTTTGGAAGACTTAGACGTTTGGTGTACACTGGAGATGCTGAGGTTCGAAGCGAAGCCAAATTGAAGGCAAGTCCAAGCAATGCAAGAAGGAGAACACCAGGAGCCGGGAACCGTGTCCCTGTAGAAGAGGGAAAGGCTCCTCAAGAATGTAGTGGTTCGATTGCAGAGAAAAGCAGGAAGGGGAAGAAAATGAAACTTCCAGATGCGATGAATGAGTCTATTGGTGCCAAACAAAGAAGCTACACAAAAAAGAAATCCATTGATGGTATTGTCAAAAGCGGAATTCAAGATTCAGTGTCCTCCAGGGGCAAAAGAGCCACAGCTGCCACAGCTGCTAGTCCGAAAGCTGATGGCTCAGACGGTGGTACATCTTTACAGAAGAGAAAGAGGCGGAAGAAAGATGAGGCGAGGGATCGTCATAGAGCAAATACTAATGTGGGTGTCGCTCCAGTAAGTGATACAACTCTTGAGGCAAATGGTACAATGGAAGGCAAATCAGTGAAGAAGAGGAAATACACGAAGAAGAAGAAGGAAGATGCTAGTAGCGAGGGGGGACTTACCCCAATGGCAAGTGCTGGGCTTGAAGCCCACAGTTCAGAAGCAAGCAAATCTGTGAAGAGGCGGAAGTACACTAAGAAGAAGGAACAAGCTAGTAATGATGCGATACTTGAACAAGCTAGCAAGGATGTGGGACTTACCCCGACGGTAATTACCGGCATGGAAGCCAATATTTCCGAGGCCAGCAGATCTGCAGAAAATGATGGAAAGGAAGAAGTGAATGGAGCCATGGGCAGTGCTCGGACAGTGCCTGCGGCTCAGGATGCAAATGTTTCTGAAGAATTGAGATCCACGAATATTATTTCGACGAAGGAATATGTGAATGCCGAGATGGTTAGTATCCCTAGTGTGCCTGTAGTGCAGGAAGCTGATGGTTCCGCAGAAGCCAAGTCTGTGGGCAAGAAAAATAGGAAGAAGAAAGCAGCGGCGACTGGGGAGGCAGTACCCACCGGTGCAGCCCCTGGAGAAGGTACGCCCAAGCAAAAGAAGCAAAGGAAGAAGAAAGACGACACAAATGCTGCAGACGGGCCTGTCCTGGCTGCTCCTGCTTTTCCGGACGCCAATGGTGACAGTAAACCCAAGCAAAAACGGCAAAGGAAGAAGAAAGAAGAGGCAATTGCCACAGATGGAGCTGTTCTGGCAGTTCCTGCTTTTCCAGATGCCAATGGCGGAGATAAGCCCAAGCAAAAGAGGCAAAGGAAGAAGAAGGAAGAAACAATTGCCGCAGATGGAGCTGTTTTGGCTGTTCCTGCTTTTCCGGATGCCAGTGGTGGAAGTAAACCAAAGCAAAAGAGGCAAAGGAAGAAGAAGGGAGAAACAAACTCCAACGAGGGAGCAGCTCTGCTCCTATCATTCTCAAATGATGCAGAGCTCCCCACGAAAGAGGAGCTCATCTCTACATACAGCAAGTTTGGTGCACTGAGAGAGTCTGGGACAGCGCTTCTGAAGGAATCGGTCTCTGCCAGCGTTGTCTTCGTGAAGAAATCGGATGCGGAGAAAGCCTTTAACAGTCCTGATAGGGACAGGGCCTTTGGAAACAATCTGGCTGCATGCCAACTCCGCTACCTTCACGGAGATTCAAGTGCCCCTTCTCTACCCCTTATACCAGCATCAACTCCTAAACCACCTCTTGAGTTTGTGAAGAAGAACCTAGAGAGCATGATATCGACGCTTACTGCACCTGGCTCATCCATTAAGGACGTCCTTGGGTCCGATATTGGGATGAAGCTGGACTTGAACGAGAGCTTGGTCGATGAGATGAGTGGTCTGCTGAAGAAGGTAAACAGCATGCTCACAGGAGGACCTTCGTCCACCAGTGGCGGTGCTAGTGCCGCGGGGCCTGCAACTTAGGTTCCTTTGTTCATTGCGGTGAGATGTGGATTATGTTATCTAACCTGATGGTGATGTATGTGAGCTCGGATCTCTTTTTCCATCTACTTGTAGTTTGCAATGGTTGCCCTCTTTCCCTCTCCATCCTTCCTCCTGCGCTTTAAATTATACACCAACTATGGTATTAAAGAGATCTCTGTGTAGACAATGCAAGAGCTGGTTGTTTTATGACTGTTGAGTTGAGGGTCACATCGCATTTCGTTTTATCTGATCTCCGTTGCACAGGTTCTGGAAGTGGATGGGCGATGGAGGAGAATAACGAAGAGGCCCGCAAGTTAGTCCACCTGCTCTTTCTTTTCCTTTGGTATGTGTCATGTATAGGGAAGTATATTTCTATATAATGTAGTATTGTGGGTATGCTAGTTGTTTATTTACTCCAGTAATATTATGTTTGGTAGCTTTTGTGTTGCCATGTCTATCAGTCTTTGTTGTACAGATACATATGGATCATCCAAACCTCAAACTTCTTCAGCATAGCAAGTATAGTCATACTAGATTGTCATCGGGTTGACTTAAAAGTCGTAGGGAAAATAAGGGGGAATCTCTTAGCTAGGGAGACCCACCTTATTTTCTCTAAGATTAAACTCTTGATTTTGGTTCTGTTTGTTATTGATTTTTATTGACGCCTTTTGAAACGTATTCGTCCTCGGGTTCTGTTTGTAATTATTAGATTCATTATATCTATTATAGCGCTCTGAGTTTTATCGAATATATATTGTATGTTGATTTCAGTTTGTTAAGATGAACTTGATATAGACTCCATGTTAGATTTATTTTTCGAAGTTGACGAACTCGAGTCTGGATTATTAACAAGTAATTTTTAATTGAATATGAACATGTTTGATTCCATCAGCAGATGGACGTCTAGACTCCTTCAATCCATTTGTTTCTGCTATGTTGCACAGTGTTGTTTTCAGTGATTGGAAATGGAATTGAGTTCTGCTATCTTTGATTGGATCGCTCTTAACATAAGAGTTAGATGAAGCTATTTCCTATCTTGATTGTGATTGAGACTAAGTCGCACCTTTTCTAGATGCAGGTCCGTGCCCTTGTCCTTGGATCAATGGGTTTTATATCAGGATAATTTGTCACAGAATAGATGGTCGCATCATGATTATGTCATCTATTATGCCTCTGTCTATAGTATTTAGCACGATATCATCCTTCAAATCGATCACATGTGAGTGAAAAGTAATCCTCGCTCGTCACTTATTCCACCTTATTGATTATATATTATCCGATGGCTACTTAACCATAGATTTAGGACCTTCTCGACGAAGAAGGGTATTAAGGTTCACTGCATGTGGTCGACTTCACACTAGTTGAGATTCAATCCAATCATGAGTTGCCCAATTCCCACAATCACTCATATCCAACAACTAGCTAAAAGATATGCTCTTTCGTCCTTTTTTTACTGGTGTGTTGGATTTGATTATCCTCGTACAGATAACGATGATACATGATATGCATTTGCGCACTTTGATGTTGATTGTCCTCGAAAACACATCAGAGAACAATCGAGAGTAGAGATTTGTTCGGTGGCGGAGAGAGCGCAAAATGATAAACACATTTCAGATCGCTTCTGGCGGGGCGGAGCTTGTCTCTAACTGCTGTTAAGAGGTGTTCGATGAATCTTCGAAGAATGTCGGCAGTCCAAGACAGTCTATTGAAAATCTCAATGTTCGGATTTCAAATTAATTGAATAGATTAATTTATTTAATGCGTTCAATGCAAACAATAGTAAAATTATCGAGCTTTTGAGAATTGAAAATAAAAAAGACTTTCTCTGACGTATCAAAGTAGAAAATCCTATTGCTAAGTTAGCACTTCAATCTGTTCTATTATCCCTTAATTACACCGTTGATGTGGGATAATTTCTTTATCAAGAAATAAGTGGGGTTATTTTGGAATTAAAATCATGAAATATGATTTCTCGAGAAAAAAAACTCTGAAATTCTTGCAATTTTCCGCCTGTAACTCAACCAACATTGGCCCTTCAATATGTGCTTATACAGGAGTGCAGTCTCTCCCATTCCGAGTGGAAGTGGGAGAGCATTTTTATGGATTTTGTCACGGGATTGCCGAAGACACCGGGTGGCCATGATTCCATTTGGGTCGTTGTTGATAGGTTGACCAAGTCAGCCCATTTTATACCTGTCAACACGACTTACACTCCATCCAGATTGGCCAAGCTCTATGTGCAGAACATTATCAGGCTGCATGGTATACCACGAGAGGTGGTGTCTGACAGGGATTCGAGATTTACATCTCATTATTGGCATCAGTTCATGTCAGCACTACAGACAGAGCTGAAGATGAGTTCTGCTTATCATCCGCAGACAGACGGGCAGAGTGAGCGCACCATTCAGACGCTTGAGGATCTACTTCGCGCATGCACTTTGGAGTGGAAAGGGTCCTGGAAGGACCATTTGCCCTTGGTGGAATTCACGTACAACAACAGCTATCACTCCAGTATTGGCATGGCACCATTCGAAGCCCTATACGGGCGGAGATGCCTCACACCTCTCAGTTGTGCTGTAGTGCCGTAATACTCTACCGCCGCTCGATCATACTCGAGCATGATCGAGCGGCTGTAGTGCATTCAACACTAAAGCAGACAACCCGATCCCGCTTATACACATTGGAGCTTTCCCTGACTTTGGACACACTACTTCGAATTTGTTGAACATTTCAAAGTAGCTGAAATGACTCCATGGTCAAGCAACCACCGGCGACGGAGCCAAAGCGATACACACCTACATAAACCTGGGGATGGATGTATCACTTGACCCGAGCCCCATCTCTCCAGTGCAATCGAAGCATTCGGACGATCGATCACAACGTACCTCTGTCGAAATATGTCCACGGCTATGCACACTGTTGGATCATCAAGATGGTTCAAAATCTCAGATTTGTTAAGGAGGAATCACAGATGGATCCATATTCGGGAGGGTACAGGATCACAAACAAACATTCCCACTAGCTACCAATGTAATCGCAACGATTCTTGGGTTATGAAAGAGGATGTTAGAATCTATTTTCGCATGATTCGTACAGTATAAGGTCGGCAGTTGTTAATACAGCCTCCTGCATGAGCAGAACTTGAAATCCCAATGTCGACTCCTGCAGGTGCTCCATTGATATTTGATTTCCCGGTAATGGGTGGGCACGCACTCGTACGTGACGGCGGAAAACTAATGTATACATCTCATCACATGTTGCTGACACGCAAACTTTCTGGTTACCATCGTACAATCCCCGAGCTGCGCAGCTGCCCAACATGGTATCACATGATGCTGCGAGGGAGCGGATCCTCTGCTGTACAGCAGAGGTGCTGTAACAATGAAGAGCCCACAACATCTATATGATCCAATAATTGTAAATAAAACAATCACCTACAACATATAGTCTAATTCCAACTCATAAGAAATCCAACTCATCGGATTTCGATAACGAGGATCATACACATTTGAATCCAACCATTCAAGGACTTAATATAGGATGCTTATTTATTGTTTCTAACATATTTCCTGATAAGCAATAGTAGTAAAAAATTCCAAAGGATCTACATTTTGACTGGAATTGCATTTCTGCGCACTCAGATATAATGCCGAGTCCCTCGAGTTGGGCTCTGATACCATTCGCAAATCAGGAAAATGATGGGAAAATAATGGACCAAATCTGGATTAAAAAAACACATTATATGGATATTTTTCGAGATGTGAGATTTTCTAAAGGACGAGACCTCCTATCATAGGTCTGACCTTACACAAGTTGCACCTGTAGGCGCGACAAAATGTGTATCTTCTACACCACCAAGATGCTTTCCATCTTTTTCTTTACACACGCTCAAGATGATCTTTTCGAGATCTTCTCCTTCCCCATGCTCCCCATCGCGAATGTTGTGAAGTTCTCCAACATGCACGTGATATACGGGCAAATGGAGTTCTCCTTTGAGACCGCGAAGATCCACCAATGGAGATGGAAGGGGTAGACAGTCAAAAGAACCACGATCCATGCGAATCTAATTCTTATAATTTCATCATGATTCTACAGCATGCAAAAATCTCGATTCATGACTCGGATATCGAAACTTAAGCAGTACTATTCACATATAGGGATATCCTCTTATTTGTGCAACAAATGCGGATACTTGAAGATATTGACATGAAGATCATACAAACTATGTATATTGACGTAATATTAGATCAAATCTGATATTAGCTATAATGACCACTAAATTCATCTAATCAGCAAGTCAGATGCTAAACCACATCATTAGCCAATCCAAACTACTTTGGACCAGTCTCCAAATCATTTATACTTCATTTGGTTTGTTGAAATGAGATTTAAACCAAGAAATCTCAATCAACTTGTCTTTAACGGAACCACTAAAATCCATTCATCATGTTTCATCATTCCTCAAAATGGAAGTGTCAATGTTATATAATTTGTTACAATCGCAACAACCTCGAGTAATTCCAACACTCATGCATCCTTCTATTGGATGACCTGGGTACCTCGAACTATGTGTTCCCATAATTCTGTCTTCTTCTATGGTAAACTTATGATACCCCAATTGACCATTGACCATAGGGCAACAATACCGATCGTATACTTTCCAAAAGTATATATTGATATCCTTGATTTATATATTGTTTCGCAAATAGGATGAAATCGGTGGAATTCACTTTCCCCAATGTTCCATGAGTAAGCTTTGACTCTTGAATTATCAAGCATAAACTTATATGATTATTTAGACAGATCATACATCTCATATATCCTTATATGCACACCAACTCACTAGTATACTTACCTTGTCAAGCCATCAACTTGGAGTGGTCTATTAAATATAGATACTCAAATATATAAATGCATGTCTTCGATAAAGGACAAATGCTCCACTTGTGACTGTCTACCATATAAGAGTTCACCTATCTCGATCTCGTCAAGTTAAACTCTTTAACTTGATTAGTTCAACAACTTCCTCTATCATGTACACATGACCTGCATCAAGGGTATCAATTGAATATCAATCTGCAAAGTAGACCATCATCACTACTCCAAACAGAGATCGCATCCTTAGATAATATTATGAAATGTTAGTTGTATCCTCAATGTAACTCTTTAATTCAACAAGTATGCATTTGCTATTTTCTTCAAACTCTTTAGATCAATAGCTATATGAAGAGGCTAAGACATAGCTCTAATTGTTTGGATAGAACTGATCAATCATGCATACTTAAATATGTTTTATATCAGATAAGGAATTGCATAATTTGCAATAATACATATCGCTAAATGGTTCTCCCCACGAACTTACATGTCCAACAATAAGCTCCCTAAACCTAAGGATTATGACAACTACCATAATTTGTGTACAACAGAAGTACCGCGAACCGCGAAAAAGAGCGTGCTCTTCTGCAACCTCAATTGAAACCACATCAATCTCAGAGGTTTCTACAGCAGATTCCCATCAGGCATAAAAATTCTTCTTCCTAGCATGCCTATGACTGATCTGGAAGGATCCTTGTGGATGCAGTGCTCATACCATCACTTCCCTCAATGCATCTTACACATGAGACTCTCGAAATCTAGATCAGATTTTAGAAGATCAAAGAATTTGCATAATTCTTGCTGATGGTAGAACAGTGGGGATGTAGATAATAAAGTATGAATTCAAAATTGCATCTGTTTTACCCACAAAATAGTGGAGGACGGAGGCAATGCCAAGAGAAGCATCTATTAAATCTCAGAATACAGGATTTTCTCATTGATAAGTTCTCACCCCAAAAGCAAACCACAAAGCTGTAGCAGAAATGCAATCAGCAAACGGTGGTCACATAATCAATAGGTATTTAGTACCCACATACATATTATCCTAACACAATACACTTTTGAGATTCACAGATGTTTTCAGTATAGTGACGTAGAAGCAAGAAGAAAAAAAGCAGTCTTTGCTGTGTCCTCAGCTCTAAGGAAATCTCTGATTTTAAGCATCTTTCCATATATTTCCGAAAATAGGAGCTAGCTCCAAAGCATCGTTCGGAAAGGATTACCCAACTCTAATCACCCAATGGGTATTTTTACAAGGCCTATACTTTTGAAAAAGATTTCCGAGTGGGTGAATATGCAGCTCCACAGTGCACCTCAAAAACCAACTCAAAAATTCTCCTAACATACTTTTGTCATCAGCTACAAGAATCTTCTACCTGTCTGAGAAAGACAATCTGTTATAAAAGATTGCCTAATTCCACAATTCTGCCTAGAGCCTTAAGAGCGGCTAACAAATCGTCAATGTCTGAGAAACACTAGGCTTTTATTAAATATAAAGTGTTTGCAACAGTTTGGTTTCTTCGAGATGGAAGGAAGATAGTAAGAGAGGTCAATCATACTTTCTTCACACTCATCACAAAGATTGGCTTCCCATCCTCAATGGGAGACTGAGCATAAATTTCTGATGCAATGTCGTATACAAACTTTTCGCAAAGCTGTTGGCCACCAGATGGGGAGGAGGTGATGTCTTACCTGATCTTTTCTAACCCAACATCTTTTTACCAAAGTCTTTTCCTCTACATGCCTTGACTTGCCTATCTCCCACTCTTATATGGCATTGCGGCCCCTTGAATATAGAGTGAGGGGAATTCTTTGTAATTGGAGTATGTAGTATAAGGGTAATTGGATCCCTCCACCTACTCATGTTAGTCCCACATCTACTATCTTTGGGACTCCGGTCTGTCTGTGGAGCTATATAAGAAGCCCCATACACCCTATACTCTTTGAGAAATTCAACAAAAAATATCTGGACCTTTGAAGCCTTCTCCTGTCGTTTCATCCCACTCATTAAGTAGTAGGGTCCCACGTAAAATCCAGGTGTTTCATGTTTCAAATTTCTCTTATTTTTTTACTTTATTTATCGATTTGCTTCAACTATTCTAGATTTCAACATGGTATCAGAGCGGTCGATTCTAGGATTTATTTTGAAGACATTTATCAGAGCGAGATTGGTTCTTGATTTGTCATTTGTGAAAAATTCATTATTATGTTCATGTTCATGAATTTGTTCTAGGGTTATGAAACCCTAGATCTGTACGGACAGTCATCAAAGTTCTGAAGAATTCTCCACCTTCATCGATAATGATCTGATCAGCTGCAATCTCCACACGTAAAGTTTTCTGAAACCCTAATTCCATATGGCTGCACGAGTATGCACAAGAGTTCACGATATGCAATCTGGCTCGATCCGATGCCTCTTCTCCATATCTACAAGCAACTTGAGGCGACACGCGTGAAGGCGCAATGCAACAACAACACTAGCAGGTTTCCTATCCGATGAACAACACCGACACAATCTTGCGAGCAGCCTCCAACCATTGATTCTCCAGTTCAAAAAAAAGAAAAAGGGAGGGCATTCCATTTTCCAACAATTGTTATATAAAAAAAGGGGTCGACGAAGAAGAGCGACAAGGCTCTTGCATCTCCAGGCCACGCTTTCCCTTTTGAGCATCATCGGTGGCAGCGCAACAAACGATGCAAGCACCCATCACACATACAAGCCTCATGCACGATCAATTCCTTCTTGTGCGATCAGCATAATCAGACTCTCCAAGTGATGGTGCATCTTCGTGCGACAGCTCCAATGCGAGCTGCTAGCTCCCATGCGTAATAGAGGATCTCCAATCTCCAGGAATCGCTCATGCAACAACTCCTTTCCAATTGGCATCGCACAATCCTTCCCAGTCGCACGACCATGTGCGATATCTTCTCCGACACCGACCTCCTTTTCACGCACAAATATCTCCTCAAAAGCATGCGGATCACTCAACAACAAACGGTGAGTGGCGGTGCTCCTTCCGGCTCCGACTTGCACACTCCATGCGCACGATCATCAACAAGCACCAGAGGTGGCGAAAAACTTGAAGAAGCCGCTCGTTGGATTCCCACTAGAACCGTACACAGAATTACCAAAAAGAGAAAGGGATACCCGAGACCCCTTCTTTTATTAAAAAGGGGAGAAAATGTAAGGTCCATTAAAATGGGATAATGTTCCTTATGTAAAAAAAAAGAGTGAGGATGTGAATGTTTGGGCCCAGTTGGGGCATGTGCTGATTTAAAAAAGAAAAGAAAAGAGGATGGTTGAGAGCATATTAGCTGATTTGGGCCACACTTTTCCAAAAAAATGACAAGAACAACATCAACAAAGCCTTTTCCCACATTGAATAGGGTCGGCTACATGGATTCTTTGCTTCCATTCAGATCTATCTTGGGTCATTCTCAGACTTAGATCCAAAAAACTAAGATCCCTTCGTGTAGTCTCATTCCAACACTTCTTGGGTCTTCCTCGCCCTCTCTTAGCTGGCTCAAAATCCCAAAACTCGCATCTCCTAACTGATGCATCAGCTGACCTCCTTTGCAAATGGTCAAACCACCTTAAGTGTTTTTCTCGCATCTTATCCTCGATCGAAGCTACACCAACTTTCATTCTGCTTGCATCATTCCGAATCCGATCTTTATGTGCGTGTCTACACATCCACCTTAGCATTTTCATTTCTGCTAATGCCATTCTCTGCACATTTCTATGGTTCACACGCCAACATTCAGATCCATAGAGCATACCAGGTCTCACGGCTGCTTTGTAAAACTTTCCTTTGATTTTCAAAAGAAATTTCTTATCACAGAGACCAACAGAGGCTCCTCTCCACTTTAGTCAGCCTGCATTTATTTTATTAGTAACATCTTTATCAATTTCCCCATTATGTTGCAAAATAGATCCCATGTATCTAAAAGAATCACTCTTTTGAACGTTAGCATCACAAATCTTCACCTCGATTCCTTCATCATTACTTCCATCAAAAGTGCAGTCCATATATTCGGTTTTAACCCTACTTATGCGAAATCCTTTAGTCTCCAATTAATGTCTTCTTCTCATTTACTCCATTTCTATTCTTGTCAATCAACACAATATCATCAGTAAATAACATACACCAATGTATCTCATCATGAATGTGACTAGTCAACTCGTCCATAATCAAAGTAAAAAGAAATGGACTCAAAGTTGAACCTTGACGTAAACCAACCTTGATGTCAAAATAGTCAGTCTTCCCAGACTGGATCCTTACACAAGATAAAGCCCTATCATACATATCCTTTATGAGGTTAATGTATATGACATGTACTTGTCTCTTCTCCAAAACTCTCCACAATATCTCGCGTAGGACTGAATCATAAGCCTTCTCCAAATCAATAAAAATCATATGGAAGTTTTTCCTTTTAGCTCTATAAATCTCCATTGTTCTCATCAGTAAATGGATGAAATCTCCATTGTTCTCATCAGTAAATGGATGACTTTAATGGTTGAGCGACCTGACATGAATCCAATTGATTTTCTTTTACTTTGGAAACTTGCTTCAACCTTCTTTCGATCATACATTACCAAATTTTCATAGTGTGACTCATCAACTTGATATCTCTGTAATTTGAACAATTTTGAATGTCTCTTTTCTTCTTATAAAGAGGCATCACGATACTTCTCCAATCTTCAGGCATTTTCTTGCTTAGCCAAATAACATTGAATAAATTTGTAAGCCAAGTTAAACCACGCTCACCTAAAACTCTCCATACTTCTATAGGAATGTCATCCGATCCTACACCTTTCCGAGGTCTCATAACCTTCAAAGCCTCCTCTACTTCCTTTCTTTGTATTCATTTATAGTTACACGATGCAAGTAACTTTCACAATACTAGCTAGATCACCCATGATCTCTCTATTTCCTTCTCCCAATGAAAAACTTATAGAAATACTGCTTCATCTAGTCTCTATATCCTTCTAAGTAATAAGCATGTGACCTTCCTCATCCTTAATGCATCTCACTTGAGAAAGATTTTTGGTCTTTCTTTCTCTTGCTTTGGTCAACCTGAATATATCCTTCTGAGCCTCCTTAGAGTCAAGATTTTTGTATAAAATCTCATAAGCTTTTGACTTAGCTTCGCTTACAACCTTTTTGCTTCCTTCTTTGCTATTTTGTAGTTTGTGACAGTTTTCTCTGTTCTATCATTAGACATAGCTTTAAAACATGCTCTTTTAATTTTGAACTTCTCTTGCACCCCCTCCACTCCACCACCAAGCCTCCTTTTGGCTTAAAACTCCTCCCTTTGACTCACCTAACATCTTTTTGGCTACCCTTCGGATACAAGATGCTACCGCCTCCCACATCTCGTTTTCACTTCTGCAACAATACCAAGATAAGTCTTCTAAAAACCTTCTCCCTAAAGCTTGATTGCTTCAGTTGAAGATTCCACCATCTAGTTCTAGTGATCTTGAAAGCATCTTTTTCTTTACCAGTCCTTTTATTTGCTCATTTATGACTAACAAGCGATGTTGGGTTGTCAATTCTCTCCTGGGATTACTTTGCAGTCTTTGCAATACAATCGATCTCTTCTCCTCAACGTAAAGGAATCTATATGTATTCTAAACGGGCCACTCTTATAAGTAATTAAATGCTCCTCCCTCTTTTTGAAAAGAGTGTTTGCTATGAAAAGATCATAAGCCATTACAAAATCCAGAATGACTTTTCTCTCTTCATCTATCCCTGAAGCCATGGCCTCCATGAACACTAGCATACCCTGAAACATCCTTTCCCACATGTCCATTAATATCTCCACCTAGACAAATCATCTCTCTTTCTTGGATTCCTTACAAAGTCTTATCCAGATCCTCCCAAATAGCTTGTTTAATCCTTCCATCTAAACCAATTTGTGGTGCGTAAACTGAGATGATATTCAAAATTTCTTCTTCAAGCACCAATTTTAGGAAAATAATTCGATCCATGAATCTTTGCACCTCAACCACACAATCCTTCAAATCCCTATGAACAACCACTCCAACATTGCTTCTACCCTTATCTTTACGTGAATACTAAAGTTTAAATCATATCTTCTCGATCTCCCTTGCTTTTTCTCCAACCCATTTTATTTCTTGGAGACATAGTATATAAATCTTCCATTTTTCCATCGTATCTACTATCTTCATCAATTTACCAGTCAAAGTGCCAATATTCCAACTACTTATCCGCAACTTCCTTTGCAACCTTTTTTGGACTAACTTCTTTATTCGCATGTGTCCATCATGAGAGAACCCTGCAAATTTTGGACTGCATCTTGGCGACGATGCATCAGAACTATTTATTTACTCGCACGCGCTCCTCATGCGAGAACCCTTGCAAATTTTGATCTACATCTGGGCAGCGATGTGGCGGTCCTTGCCAATTTTCATTGCATTCCGGTGATGCAATACGCAACAAGTAGGGAAAACGAAATATGAATATTTTCTTAAATCCATACTGAAAAGATCTGATTGTCTTGAGGCAACTTCCTAAATAGTATTTTTTTAAATACTATTTAGGAAGCTGTCTCCAACTGTTTCACGCTGGTTTTAGGTTATCTAATGCAACCCTATTTACCCAGGCTTGGGACCAGCCATGGCTGAGTTAAAAAAAATACTATTTAGGAAGTTTCCTAAATACAAAAAAAAATCCGGACCTGCAATAGTATTTTAAAAAAAGGAAAAAAAAGAGAAAAACGACCGTATCAAAAAAAGAAGGAAGATAGCCAAGAAAATCTAAAAAAGGGTGAACGAATTGCACAAAAAAGAAAGACAAAAAAAGAATGCATGTTTTGTTTTTCCCAACATGATCACCCATGCTCTTTGTTCAATCAAGTACGGGAGAAAGGGGGAGTAAGAGAGCACATTCTTCTTGAGATGTATCTACAAAACCTTTGCCCGTCCACGACTGACAGGCTAACACCCTAAATTACTACTGTTATCAGCCATCTTCACCGAGCATCGACTATTTCGTTGGGGCGTCTTTATCCCCGACTACTAAACGTGTTGAACTTTCTTCTTCTACTGCGACTCTTCTCCAGGCACAGCAGAGATACGTTATGGTGACCTAAAAGTTATAGACCCGTCCTCAAGCGAGGTTTTCTACCGGTTGCGGACATATGTTCTTCGTGTGATGTATCGTGTGAAGATGTGTTGTATACTTTTTCTTTTTGTTGCAACCTGCAGCTTTCTTAGCTCCAGCTTGAGGGGGAGTGTTGGATTACCGTCCACTCATGTTTGGTCCAACATCTACTATCTGTGGGACTTCAGTCTGCCTGTGGGGTTATATAAGGAGTCATATACCCATTATTTTTAAAAATACGTCTCGAGGCATTAAGGCGTACGCTTCAAGGCATTTTTCAAAGAAAACGCCTCGAGGTTATAGCCTTATGTAGCCTCAGTGAGGCGTGCACCTCAACAAGGCTTATGAGGCACGCCTCGAGGCGATGCCTCATGTATGAGTTGATTTTTTTGTTTTTTTTCTACAATATTTTTCTTTTCTTTTTGATTGTGAGCTTTTCATCTTTCGTAGACAAGTATTTTCAAGTCCTTAAGCTCATGATTCACTGAAATGCGATTTTTAGTTTATTAACATATTAAGCTTATTTTTACTTTGTTATGCATGTTCTTTATAAATTAACATGAAAAAATTATATCTTGAGTCCTTAAAGCTAATGCCTCTGCTATTTAGTATGAATCAAGCATAACTGCTTTCTTTATTAAAATGTTTGGATGCAAATGCCCTATTTTGATCTAAATTTAGAAAAGTATATTTTTGTAAACATGTCTCATCTTTTCCTCTATTCAATCGGGACTTAATTAATACACATCAAAGCATGCGTGAACAAAGATGGTCATTGTTAGAGTAAACAATACTCTGATCATTATTCCATAGAGCCCTCGGGTCTCTTATATAGAGAGAAAACCCTTGGGTAAATTACAGAGACGTACAATATATAAATAGAAAATAAGAAACAGTACATCGTAACATATATAAACCTCTACACTCCCCCTCAAGATGGAGCATAGATATCTATCATGCTCAGCTTGGAAGAACATCTCTGGAAAGGTCCTCTGAGCAACGGCTTGGTGAATATATCAGCAGTCTGGTCCTCTGAACTGACATGAGAAATGGAAATGAAGCCCTTCTAAATCATGTCCATAGTATAATGACAATCCACCTCTATGTGCTTTGTTCTCTCATGAAAGGCTGGATTGTTGGCAATAAACAATGCTGCCTGATTGTCACATTGGAGATTCATAGGAAATGGGACATCTACATTCAAATCTTCTAAGACTGCTCTAACCCACATCATTTCTGTGCTTGCTTGTGCCATGGCTCTGTACTCGGATTCAGCACTGGATCTCGCCACAACAGTCCGTTTCTTGCTTTTCCAAGAAACTAAAGAGCTTCCTATGAAGATAGCAAATCCAGAAGTAGATTTACGATCCCTTGGACATCCTGCATAATCTGCATCTGCACAAGCTGAAATAGACAGATCTGTATCTTTCCTGAATAGTAACCCTGTGCCTGGGGAAGACTTCAGATATCTCAATATCATATACAAGGCATCCATATGAGCTTGCCTCGGCTGCTCCATAAATTGACTCACCCGGTTTACTGCAAAGGCAATATCCGGTCGAGTTATAGTAATGTATAAGAGCTTACCCACCATCTCTCTGTACCTTCTTTTGTCCACCTCCTCGGTATCATCGTCATACAGCTTCATGCTTGGGTCCATAGGTGTACTTGAAGGTCTACATCCAGTCATTCCTGTTTCAACTATGAGGTGGTGGTGGCGGTGGCGGTGGTGGTGGTGGTGGAGTAGAAGATTGACCCAGACTTGGAGGTGGAGGCACATAGACATTAGAATCTGTGGATGTGGAGGAAACCAATCTGTCACCTACAGGGGAGAAGTACATGACGGGTTCGAAAAAAGTAACATCAGCGCTCACATAGTACTTGTCATGAACAGGGTCATAGCAACGATATCCTTTCTGCGTCCTGGAGTAGCCCACAAAAACACACTTGATAGCCCTAGGAGATAGCTTATCAAGTCCCGGAGATAAGAGGTGGACAAACGCAACAGTGCCAAAGACCCGAGGTGTAAGGTTAAACAAATCTTTGTCTGGAAAGAGAACAGAGATAGGAGACTTTTCCCCAAGAACAGTTGTAGGCATGCGGTTGACCAGATAGCATGCTGTAAGTATAGCATCTCCCCAATAGGATAATGGGGCACAACTCTGAATAAGTAATGTGCGGGCAATATCAAGGAAATGTCGATGCTTCCGTTCTGCAACCCCATTTTGTTGAGATGTGTATGCACATGTTGTTTGGTGGATAATGCCTTTAGAAGAAAGAAAGCGAGCAAGGGAACGAGTGCAGAACTCCAATGCATTGTCAGTACGCACATACTTAACAGTAGACGAAAAAACATTTTGAACTTCATTGATAAGATTTTCAATAACACTTCCTGCTTCGGATTTATTTTTAAGAAGAAACGTCCAGGACACTCTAGAGAAATCATCAACGACAACTAAATAGAACCTGTGCCCCTAATGATCTGGGACACGACTGGGACCCCAAATATCTATGTGAAATAACTCAAATGGGGAGCGACTGCTCCGACTCTGACGACTGGGGAAGCTAGACCGATGGTGCTTCCCTAACTGACAAGCTTCACAACGAAATGACGAACTCGGAGAGATCTAAGGCAGGAGATGACGCATTTTCTGAAGCGGCAGGTGACCAAATCGAAGATGCCAGGTATACGGAGATACGAAGCCCTGGGAATGTAGTGAGACGCCAGCGTAAGAGTTCCGTACGAGACGATAAAGGCCATTGTGCTCAGAACCACAGCCAATCACCCTGCCCGTTAGTATGTCCTGAAAAATAACAGACGATGGGTCAAAAATAGCACGACAGTGCAAATCTCGTGTAATCTGACTAATGGATAAGAGATTCATAGAGAATTCTAGTGCATGTAGAACATTCTGTAAGTGCATAGAAGGCAGTAAATCCGTCTCCCCCTGACCAATGATAGGCAAATGAGTGCCATCAGCAATGAGTACAGAGCGATCAGGCTGAACAGCTCTATAGGACTGCAGAACATCTTTCTCACGACAGAGATGATGGGTGGCTCCAGAATCGACAATCCATCCTGTGAGATCATGGTTATGATATGAGACTGAAGGACTACCTGAAGCACTGGCTGAAGCCGATGTACTAGCTGATGCCGAAGCCGCAACATCAGAAGCATCAGCACCCTCTGACGATGACTGTGGCATGATATCACGAAGCCGTGCCACTAGCTCCTCGAACCTGTGATCTGGAGTAGATGTTGGTGGACCTTTAACATGATCAGCGACACGTGCAGAAGGAGGGAAGCCATGCTTGGAATAGCATGTATCCTCTGAATGACCAGTACGACGACAGAATGAGCACGTAGAGCGTATGCGACCTCCACGGCTACGTCCACCACTTCCTCTGCCACGAAATGAGGAGGAACTACCTCGTCCTCTGGAGACCGCCATTGCCGAGGGCGGTGTAGTCGATGTGTTCGATGGAACTGGGACACGACTGAGCCGTCTGTAGACTTCTTCCATCGGTGGAATGGTGGCATCAGCAAGGATCTGAGAGCGTGCTGCCTCGTACTCCGGATCAAGGGCAGCAAGTAAGACACCAACCATAGTGGCGTTGCGGAACGTCTTCTGTTGTTCCGGCGTGGCTGTGAGTGGAATCGTGCTATAGAGTTTCTCGAACATTCCACGAAGAGACGTATACAGAGAATGAAGAGGCCTCCCATTTTGCTTCGTGGTAAAGATATCATGCTGCAACTGTAGCATCTTCGTCTCATTCCGTACCTGAGAGTACGTCGTTGCCAAAATATCCCACATCGCCTTGGCGGTGGGTTGATGAAGGACATCATTTGCTATCTCCGTTGTGAGTGTACCTGACAGCCAGACTTTGGCATACACGTCATCAGCCTCCCATGAGGCATATATTCCCGTCTTCTTCGGCGGTTCATCTTCGGTAAGAATATGCTTCTTACCACACGACTTCATGAGGCTGAGGAACTGCATAGCCCACAGTTCGTAGTTCGTCCCGTCCATTTTGACGATAGGTGTCGAACCCTTGAAGGCACCGATGTCGGGCATTTCGACCTTTTGATCTGACATAATGCCGGAGAAGAACAACTATGGATGATAGACAAATAAACTGGTGTCTACCGGGACCGTTGAGGATTCAAGTGCATATGTAGACGTTATGCACTTGAACCCATCATCAATCCGAGGCCGACCGAAGCGAAACGGATGGCGGGGAGGCTGATGAAGCCTCGGCTGTGAAGAATCGGCGGGGCAACGGCCGGCAGGGGCCTGGCGGAGGCCTGGCGGGGGCTGGCTGGGGCTGGCGGAGGCCTGGCGGGCGCTGGCGGAGCTCTGGCAGGGGCTGGCGGTGGCCTGGAAGGCCTGGCGGAGAGGCTGGGGGCCCGGCGGAGGGACTGGGGGCCCGGCGGAGGGGCGGAGAGGAGGCGGGAGGGGCTTGGAGAGGCCGGCGGCGGCGGGGGGGGGGGTGGAGAAAACCCTAGGTTAGGGTTAGGGCTCTGATACCATGTTAGAGTAAACAATACTCTGATGATTATTCCATAGAGCCCTCGGGTCTCTTATATAGAGAGAAAACCCTTGGGTAAATTACAGAGACGTACAATATATAAATAGAAAATAAGAAACAGTACATCGTAACATATATAAACCTCTACAGTCATAACATGCAATATTCAAGTATTTTATTCCCCCAATCCTTATGGTAAAGTAAAAAGTGATCATTGATTCGATGCTTACTCTCTTATCCTTCTCAATTGAATGACACACATCTCTCACCTAATTTTGAAAATGGTGTGTTACATCTAGCTCCTTTAGTTAGATTTATTTCAAACTTAAAATTTTGCAGAGAGTTGCCCATTATTGTGCTTGCATATCCATATTTACTTGATTCCTTAGCCCTTACAGATTTAACGTCCAAAAAAAGAGAGTTATATATCAACTTGGATGTTTAAACCATGATGTTAGCCTTGAAATGTCATGGAGTTATGCGTATTTAATCATAACTATTTAATTCTAGAACTTGAAATTGTAATTACTATTTAATTATTATGTTTTATGAAAAAATTTTCTTTCAGGAGTGAGGCTTACGCATCGATACGCCTCGAGGCTTACACCTCGATGCAATACTGGGAAAACGCCTCGATACGCCTCACGATTTTTAAAATCTTGCACATACCCCATTTACTCATTGAGAAATTCAATGCAAAATATCGGGCATTTTGAGGCCTTTTCCCGTGGTTTCATCCCGCTCCTTAGGGAGCAGGGATCCACGTAAAATCCACGTGTTCAATATTTCATTATTCTTTATTTTATTGCTCTGTTTATCGATTCACTTCTACTATTCTAGATTTCAACAATATTCACAGATCGACTACAATTATCGAAAACTGCCATCAATTGGTTTTTGATATTTTGAGCTGTAAATTGCCGCTGCAAGAACTGGTTGTGTGTGTGTGCTAATTATCTAAAAGACTGTACTATGGGCAATGAGGTATATGGGCATGAGGTAGCCTGAAACACGGTCTGTCTTCCTTAAGAGAAAGATGGGCATTTGCTTCGCCACTAGGCACCATTAAAAAAACTGCTATGGTGGGGTGGGGCATGGCATCTTGTACAACCATGGAAACCATTCCGGCAGGTGCATAATTACTTCTTGTGATCATAGATCTAGTGTTGAGGTGCAAAGATTCTTCCCCAATGTGGAGGGCTATACTGAGGGTCAATGATCATATTTGTAGGGCAATATCGGTAGCTCGGGGCCATCTTTTGTCTGGATCCTTTCATCGTCGTTATACTCCTTCGCTTCTACTATTGACTTGGTTACACCGCATGTACCAATAATTTCTTGGGGCCAATGAGATTTGGGCTCCTGGGGCTCCCAAGCACTCATGTAGTCTTTACATAGCAGTTTCGAACAAACTCCCAACTAGGGATCGAGTTGCCAAGACTGGAATCTGCTTAGATATTTACAGACTCCATTTGCTAAGGACAGAGTGAATCTAACTATCATAGTTCTTTGAATGCCAATTCTCAAAGTATGGGGAGATGTGTGCATTGCTCTCGCACTACCTTTACCCATGCCCTTTACTTGGGATTGAATCACAATATGTGATCACTTATGCTGAAGGAATCAGAAACACGATAGCCTTGGCAGCAACCATTTGGAGGATTTGGATTAAGCGCAATCTTAGACAGTCTTAGTTGGGTCCAATGAACACAGGATGGTTGTCATCCTCATTGCTCAGGATGTCAAAAATTTCCACCATAGAGCCGTTTCCTTAGGATTTTTTGGGATCTTACTGTAAATCTACTTTAATGGGTTCTAACGGCTTAGCTGGCAATAGGCATATTTCAGTAAGTCTGAGATAGCTAAAATGAAAAATTTTATACTTACCAATAAAAGAAAAGTTCTGCAAGCTCGCCTACTGACATGAAATGTTCTGGTACAAATCAGAATAGTTTGACCAGTTTTGGTGGAGTTGTACTCCTCCAACCAACCTGTTCCTTCTTAAATTTACAGAAAATGAAATGTAGCAAATTTCCTCTGATAACGGTTGTGATATACTGAAGAACTTCTAAAAATTGACCATTAGGCAGGAGTAAAAGCAATAATAACGTAATAACCTGCCCAAGTTGAAGGCTTCGATAGATGTCGCATCACCTGTATTTAACATGTCATCACTGATCAGATATGTTATATTTGGAGTAGCGTGCGCAACCTGGAATCCATGTGTGCAACTCACCTGCAGTTCAATAAGAAACCTCCAAAAAATAACTTGCAAGAATAAAAATAAAAGGAGAGAGTGGTCATTGTCTGTCTAATGCCATCTCGGGAGACAGCTGCGCTATTGAATATAGTTATTGAGAATTGAAAGAGCGGAAGTAGATAAACAAGCATATATTGAAGAGATATACCTATCAGGTAACTGGAGGTGCGATGAATCTCCAGTCAATTCAATTGGAAGTTTTTCCTGTCTGGTTCTGTCATCCATGGTCATAAAACTCCACTTTGTACTCTTCAATCCACAAATCTCTTCCCCAAGGGAATCCTACTTTTTGTTACTGGACATTGCCGGGTAACCATCAAGTCCCAGATTTTTACAGGGTTAAGCCGAAGCAAGCGTTTTCGATATCTTCCAAGGTGGAAATTTTATGTGAATTCATCAATATAGCAGCATTATTACCTTAAAAATAATAGGCGTGGAAGAGTTGTTCATCTAGGCACCAAAAAGATTCTTCCTAAATGGAATAAAGCTTCTCTCTTTGATAACTAGACTACGTGAGTATTTACTATTCTGAAGGTTATTACTAATCTTGGTCTTCCTTTTCTTCCAGTTGAGAATGAAAAGATGACGACAGAATCGAACATTCCCGTAATTATCATCTCTATTCCAATTGCGAGTCTATTCATAGAATGAAAAGATGATGACAGAAGCGAACATTCCTGTAATTATCATCTCTATTCCAATTGCGAGTCTATTCATCCAGCCATCGCTTTCAAAGTACATCAATCTTATTTTTCTTTTTTCCACATATGTACGACTTCACAGCTATAGGAAAAAGGATCACTTCAATAGAGATGGAGAGAACCCCTTCTTTAGGAAAGGTGATTCAGCATTACCACTTGCGAAAGCTTGACCAGGTCGCTCTCTGATCAACGTCCCAACACCTTGTTTATTACTGCAAGTAAAGGCAGGACCTGCTTTGTCCAAGTCACACAAGCCCCAAAGTAGAAGTGAAATTACTTGATGAATGCAAGCTCCTAATATCTACAACTTTTACCCTTTAACTTGTACTGAAGATGGAATGTAGCATTGAAGCAACTGCAACCAAAAGATTCTCAAACCGGCTGCAAGATATAACCGGCTGATATTATACATCAACGGTCTGCTAATATGCCTGAGAAGACCTTAGTTACATGAGTCCAATTTCCCACATCTGTCTTCAATTATTTATGGACAGAAACGGGAATTAAAGAAGAAAGCCCAGGAAGTTAAAAGCTCTTTGAATAAATTGGGCAAGAAGACCATTAGCTCTTTAGTGGAAGCAATGAAAGGACATATTGTAGCTCCTGCTCTGGATACTGTGATTCCTGATATAGACCCCTATTTTGATGGGGATAATCCCGTTGTGGAGTTCTCGGTGGATGACGTGAATGAATTGCAAAAAACCATTTATTAGAAGCTTGGTGATGAAATTCCTGAAATCTAGGGCAGATTTAGGAGTCTTCGAGAACTTTTTGAAAGAGATTCAAGTGAGATTTGAAGAAAAAGATTTTTGTTAAGGTCTATGCCATGGGAGACCAAATTATCAAATGAAAGGATTTATATTTTCCGTTCTCCTTATTTCAGACCATTTTTTAATACAACTCAAGCTGCAATTTGGATTGGTCTTCCTAGCTTGAATGTGCATCTGCAGAACTTGTCTTAATATTAATTGCTAAAGCTGTGGGAATGCTGATATGTGTTGATAAGGTCTTTTGGAGTTCACAAGGCTAGCTATGTCAGGCTATACATGGAAGTCGACATGCTTACCTAGACCTACTTTTTGAAATGATTAAAAATGGTCAGCAAAATTTCAAGTAAAGAATTATTTATAGACTAGTTCCCAAGTTTTGCTCAGTATGCTGCTTATTGGGGCATACCTTGATGAATGCAAAAATTATAAGCAACGGCCAAGAGAAGTACATGGGGAAATCAAGATGGGTCCATGTTAATAAGAGCACAGTTGAAGGAGAGGCTCCTAATCAGCAGGAAGCTCAGCAGAAACAAGAAGAATCAAAAGCAATCAAATCAGCCTCAGATGGAAATTAAATGAAAGCGGATGGTTCCAGTAGAAGTTGAGAAAGGAACCTTCAGTTTTGAGAAGCTGCGTTGGAATTCTACCAGGATATTTAATTCAGATGGTGTACTAGAGTCTGAAGGAATACAACAGCAGCAGCAGGTGCAAGGGGGGATTTTTCCAGAGATAATTGATCAAAGAAGTTGTACCTCTTCCAATTGTGGAGCAGAGGCATGCCAAACTGAAAGAATTGTTTACTGGAGCTTTGGGCAAAAATGGTAGCACTTCTTATGCTTATATTTTGGTTGTGCCCTTGAAAAATCAGTAGCAGCAGCCAAGGATGAAGGAAATTATGGAAGCACAACAGCAGGAAGCCACAACAACAAAGCCGGCAGGCGGTGGGGGTAGATCCAAAGCAGCAACAGCAGCAAAATTGGTTGAAAAGGAGGAGACACAGCAGCAGAAGTCATTGCAGCATGGACAAGAAACAGTGGAGAAGTTGGATGGTCAACAGCATCTTGAAGAAGAAACTATGGATGCGCTTGAACAACTTTGCGAAGCCGGGATGAGGAAATTCTTATTCACTCCAGCAACCACCTAAGCCCTTGTCGGCTGCTTCTTCTATACAGCAGAGATCTGGAGGTGATCAGATGCTCAAGAAAGGCTTCTTATTAAGCAGTTGAATTTGGAGGAGAGACAAAAGCAACAGCAATGGAGAGCAGCAGCACGAAAAAACTTCTGCTTCGGTGTCACCTATTGCAGTTGAAAAGGGGACATTGTGTAATGAGGAGATGAGATTGGAATCTTACATTCAGGAAGGGTGGACAAACGTTGCAAAAAAAATCAAAAAAAGGAAGAAAGAAACCTTAACAGTTATGGAACTAAGCTTAAATTCAGTAGAGAGACTTTTCCAAACTTCCCTTTGCAACCTTCGCAGCAATTAAGTGGGAAGGCTGCTCCTCATTATTTCCCATTGCAGCAACAACGGCAGGGGTATGAAGGAATGGAGGAGTGTGAAGCCTATATGTGACTCCTCTGTCCTTGCAAAGGAGAAGCAGGAGCAGCAACAACAGCCACAGAAAAAGCAAGAAATGGTTGCTCAGCCCCAACAACAGTCCAAGGTGATTCAAGCATACATATAAAATACTGAAGCCTCTGAAATACCATTATTCCAACTAAAGTTTGAAGCTTTTTGTTTGGTGGGCATGTAGAATAGAAGAAAAGGCTGATTTAATTCAGATGGACCAGTGAACCTTTTTATAAAAGTAAAAGCCCGTTTATTTATAGTTCTGATTTTATCCTCATAATTTTGCACAAAATGGAGAAGCTCGAGAAAAGAACACCAAAGTATAGGAAGGCCAACGAGAAAGCACTTTGACAATTTTAAGATAGTGATTGAAGTTAGTTTTATTTTTGTTTATGAAGGCAATGTTGGCCACTATTACTTGTAGAGGCTTTATGCCTATTTGTGCTATCTTGTAACATCTTTCTTTGTTGAATGAAAAAGATTGCCCAAACCCCAAAATTTCCAGGTTTGTGATTAAAAAAAGATACAACATACTTCTCCAATAGCTCTTGTTTAGTTTTCCCACAGGGAGCTATAAACACGTAATAAGGACCAATGCTCGCTGTCCAGGGAATTAACATCCCCGCAACATGAAATAGCCACATGAATAATTTGAACTTCTTTTTGAATAAAATGAATAATTTTTAAACTTACCCAAGTATTATCATAACAAGTAACAGCACCTGATATCTTCTTAAAAACCTTTTACAAATAAAAAATCCATAAATTGGGATTCAAATATGAAACAAATGGTTAACTCAGCATCCTTGGGGAGGTTAAATGACGGAGAAGTTCGTTAATCCCCCTAAACTCCATGATAGAATACCTGCTTTATCCCATGGAGTTGTTCTGGATCACAGCTGCTAGAGTCCCTACAGAAAAAACTTGCGAACGCTTCACCTTCAAGGTTTTCATTCAGCCTCTGTTGGATGTTCCCTGGATCCAAAGTGCACCTGCCACATAACTGTTAACTCCCATATCAGAGCAGTTGTGCCGCGAATCTTGTTCACATTCTAGGTCTTGGAGTTTTTCTTATAAGGAAACAAGTATGCATCACCGACGAAAGCACTGGGTATTAGTCTGGCTGAATAGGTGTCAATCATGGGTTAGGGAGGCTTTTGAATGATATAGAATTCTTGTTAGTGCTTGGAATGGAGGGAAGCCATTTCAGCTATGGATCTGAATGAAAACAATGGAAGTGAAATTTGGAAAATGGCTTTCTCAAGGAAAAAAACTCTACATTTGGTCTCAAATGTAGTGCATGTTGGACCCCTTTAGATGCAAGTGAGTTCCATTAAAAACACAGACACTGTTTCAGTAATGATGTACTTAGGTTACAATCAATGAGATAATAAAAGCTCCACAGCAGTGTAAAACGTAAATCACGAGATATAGAGAAGCTCAAATCCTCATTTTTTTAGAGGACAAACTTAAATCCTATCTCAGTAACCTCCCTGTAAAAGTGCAATTCAATCTGCTTTCAGCAACAACAGAAAATCTCCTTCCCAAAAACCACTTAACCTTTGAAATATTTTTCATCATTTGCAACCCGAATTTGCTTCATAGCCTTGAACTCCCGCTTTGTTCTCCATGTGCTTGCACAACAAAGACAAAATGGTCATAGAGAAGCAAATGGAAAAACGTCATATCTTAAAAGTTGGGCCAGAATTAGCAATAAATTACGATCAGATAAGGACATAGACCATCCAGATAAGGCCATAAATTATGATATGCAGATAAGGCCACAAAAGGTTGATGCTCAACTGTTGACGCAAACCTAGTCTTCCACACTGCTCGCGACCTTGCCGCGTGTTAATGTAATCAGAACTTGATGTGAGTTAGCATTCAAAACACATCAGGCCGCCAAATGCATTCACGTTCACTCTAACTCGAAGCGACCGTGACCTAACTGAGATGGCATCTACAGTACTTAATCCCACGGCCACACAAAACAAATAAATGAGATACATGTCTATAGTTTAATAACATGATTTACATCAATGTAGTTTCCACTAAGTTTCGGATCCTGTAGACACCATAAGCATGAGGCCAATTCTTGCAAAAGAACATATATTTTTTTACTCCTGTAGAGTAATTAAGCAACCAGAAAATTAACATGTTTTAAACAGGAAAGCACAATGGATAACAGAAATGCCCACAAAGATTACATGTTCAAACATAGAATGCACAACACCATTATTTGACGAAGAGCACTGGTGATTTGAGTTTTACAAAATTTCGTAACATTTTTTTAGGAAAAAACATCAAAGTCACTTACCTAATGGGATGTTATGACATATTGGTACAGAACCAAGTACTTGTATCAAAAGCTAGCATGGAGATAGGAGACTACTCCAATCAAATAATTATTTCTTATGCAGCCCTAAGTTCCAGAAGAAAAGCCATTTCTACTCCATTACCGCAACACCACCAGCAGCCTTTATCTTCTCTACGATGCCGGTCGCTTCCTCCTTCGTAAGCCCTTGCTTTAGCAAGACAGGGGTCTTCTCCACCAATTCTTTCGCCTCCTTTAGACCAAGATTTGTAAATGCCCTTACCTCTTTGATAACTTTAATCTTGGACGCCGCATCAAACTTCTCCAATTTCACATCAAATGCCGTCTTCTCTACCTTCTTCTCCTCTACCTTTGTTGATGCTCCACCGGATTGAGGACCTGCATCGATACCATCATCGTCAATTGTCTGCAACTTTGGATGGTTGAGTTTCTGCTCTAGTGCCGGTCCAATCTGCCCAAGTTCCTCAGGCGTGAGAGAAGCAATACGTTCGGCGAGTTGGACAATCTTGTCGGATGGGGGCGGTCTTGGTCCATAGGGGTTGTATACTTCGGGGTACTTGAACCTTTTAGGTTTGGATTTGACGTCCCTTGGGACAAAATATGGTTGGAAGTAACGTGGTTGGAGAAAGCAAGCAAGCACTTTCGCAGTAGTAGTTTTCAGCTGCCGGCAATTTCTTACAATGGCCAAAAACTTCATTTTGCCACAGTGATCAAAAATTGAAATGAAGTAAATGTTCCTGATATCTGTACATCACTTGAAAAAGTCAATCATTTCGACACTCAGATAAATTTCATATAGAATGTACTAGTGTGTAAGATACCTGCAAGATTACCATGATGATGCAAATAGGTTGGTTAAGAATCAATCACAACAGGAAACTCAAATTAAAGGTTTCTTATGGATTCTGGAGTGATGCAAGTATGGAACTACGTATGGATATGGCCCACAATAAAGTAAATGAAATCACTGTTAAATTTGAGAAAGATTAAATGTTGTTGAATAATTGATGCAACTACTTGCAAGAACTATGAAACTCCAAAATACAATACTAACTGTTTAGGAACGCTATTCTTAACAATTTAGATTTATTCACTGTAACAAAATGATTGAAACTGCGGTAACGTTAAATAAAAGACAGACAGCAGAAATAAATCAAAATACAATAATTCAGAAATTTAATAGTGCCAACAGCAGTAAAAATCACGATGCAGGGAATCCGGTCAACGTTGGAGAAATGCAGCACCGCTTATCCCTACTGGTGCTTTCCGAAATAAATAATAGATTTTGAATTTGGTGCTGATGTTAAACGCTAATTCTTCGTCAATCTGAGACCGTACAGGAGTCCACAACCAAAGAAAAATAAGGAAATAAAATATAGTAGGTAGGCTAACAATTACCACAACAAACGGGGAGGACGGCTCAGCGTTTTAGATCGGGTTGTCCATGATGATGGATCACAGTTGGGGTCGCTGGCAGCAGGTCGAGGCAAAAGGAAATGCGGGAGATAGCGGTGGCGTAGCAGTGACGGGTTCGGGACGCGATACGGGATTTATGGCGATGGCTGGTGATGTTTCGCGGTAGCGAGGCACGGGAGTGAGCGGCGAGGTCGCTGCAGCAGCGTGAGAAGAATGATGGAGGTGCAGTGGTGGCGGTTGGGAGGGGCTTCGATGGAGATGGCGGCTGGATAGTGGTGGTGCGACAAGGCGGAGGCTGAGGGCGGTGGGGAGGCGGCACTGGAGCTAACGGCGGCGTTGCGCGGGATAGGTTAGGGAAATGTGGGGGGCGGCTGCGTGGGTAAGGTTTAGGGAGAGAGAGAAGGGAGGAAAGGAAAGAGTGAGAGAGATAGAGGAATTAGTGGGGGAAAAGAAAAATAGTATTCCCCCTAGGGTCAATTTGGTTATTAGATTGGGTTGGGTATCTCTATGAATAGTAAACTATTTGAAGGATTAGGAGGGTTGGAACAAAGTTATGTCGGTGTACACCGGCTACCAAACAAGCCCTTATGGAGGTCAATGAGGAGGTTTTGGGGTGAGTATCAATGCTTTCAAATTCGTACTTATTTATAAAATTAATACTCATACTTGATCATTTATTAAACGGCCAATTTCCATCGGATACTCATATATCTAACGGATATCCATGTATCCACATATTTGACAAAATAAAATTTGGGATTTTTACCCGGCAGATCCTATAATCTTTTTCCAATTACCTCCAGTACCTTTAAAACAACCTAATTTCCTTTATCGACCACGTGAACTTGCTCCGCCTTACCCCACAAACCCCGCCATTAGTTTTAACTTTATTTGAGTCAATTGCTTGAATCTAACCAATAGAAATCCAACGGCCTGGAGGAGGTCTGGGAGGGGAGGAGGCAGAGGTAGGGAGGTGGGCGGCGGCCTGGAGGAGGACGGGGAGGGGAGGAGATACCGACTTGGAAAGGTCGGGGAGGTGGGTGGCGGCCTGGAGGAGGTTGGGGAGGGGAGGAGGGTGCAGGTCGGTATCGGGTTGAAGGAGGTCTGCAGCGACCTAAAGGAGGTCGGCCATGATCCTCTTCTCGATGTCCCAATACTTGGCGAGGTCGCTTTAGTACGAGCTCTTGACAAACTACTTCTCCGTCTGGAGCGCGAGAATCCCCTTCTGGAGCTGATCGTTCTCTACGAGCACCTTGTCCTTGCCCACGACTGACGTCGACGCGGTCCTCTTGTGCTCCGGTGACATCTGGATCGAGGAGGATTTCGAGTTCCTCTCGATCCAGATGTCACCGGAGCACAAGGAATAAAGTAGGCATCTCCTCTCGGGTTTAGGGTCATAAAATATTTTCAATCTAGATAGTATAGGTCAATGTCGAGGGAGGGTCTGCTCCTCTCTTACCTCTCGTTGTTAAGGTCCAGTCTTCACATCCAGGGAGGCCAAGCTTCAACACTAGCTTCTCTTCCTCTTCCACTCCATACTCATTTTCCTCTCTTCCTCTATCTCTCGCCACCCACTCCCCTTTGTGGGGTATCAAATCTAGTGGTAGAGGACGTAACCCACCTCCCATGTTGATGAATCTCTGTTTCATCATCTTTATTATATCATTTTGGCCTTAAAAATGCTAGTAAATGCATGTAAATACCCTTAATTCATTATTTTATCATCCATGCATCATGGTGTAAATAGTGTATAATTACGGGTTTTAATACCAAAATTATAGAATAAAGAAAAAAAGAAAAGAATAAAATATTGAAATATTTATGACCCTAAACCCCTGAGACCTAGGCATCTCCAAGACTAGGTCGACAAGGAATAAAGTAGGGGGATATAAGGGCCAAAAATCCAATAAAATCCCTTTTATTTAATTCATTCTTATTAATTTTTGGGACCTATTTTAGTTCTACTTTTTATACTTCAAATAAAAAAATTTTGAACATGAAAGTTGTAAATAATAAAATATAAAAAATGCAAAATTTAATTCACACAAAAATAATATACATATAAAAGGTTATGATATGAATAAATTTCTGAAACCCCAACTTCCCAGACCCATTTCTCTCAAATAAAAACTCAAAATATATTAAAATCATCTTTAATTGTATATAATTTTTAATAAGCTATTTAATGAAGGTGGTTTCATATTTTTTGGAGTTATGGCGTGAAAGTTAGGTTTTGGACTTTATTGTATAGTTATACCGATTAAAATATTCATTTTATTTATTATTCATTATTTTTATAATTTTATTTTTTTTATAATTTTGTAAATATAATTTATAATATATGTACATATTAAAACATGAATAAAGTGATAAATAAAACATTAAAATAAAATACTCATAGAAAATATATAGGTAAAATACCTATAACTATACATGTCTAGATAATATATATATTTATTAATTGTATATAATACATCGGAAAAATAAAATAAAAATATATTTAAGTCCATACAAATAAGTTATAAATTTATAAAATGATAAATTTAATAATTAAAATTAAAAATACAAAATAAAAATAAAATATTAAAACGCATAGATGAATATACCTATAAATAACCCTTAAAAGGTAACTTGTAATTATAAACCTCTTAAAAATACAATTCATAATAAAATACTTCAGAAAATAATAAATATTTTTCATTTTATAGCCTAAAACTAATAATTTGGTTTATTATTTTAAATCAAATTTACATGTATTTTTCTGAGGATTTTCCCGGTTGGTCCACGTGGATCAACTAGATCTCCCCGTTGGTTGACCTCGGTCAACCCTCTGATCGAGGTCTGCACTGTGTCAGACCAAGTTTTGTCCCAACTTCGCGGATTTTTCGAGGTCATTCCTTTCATTGAATCATCCCGATGTCTTCTCGACTTTTTGTCCCCGTTCATTAAGGATACACGCCCATGGGTTGCTTCGGGGATTACATCGTCGATTCACGTGATCCGCTTCGATTCTTGGGGGCATGTTCAACACTTGTACATACCCGCACCTCGATCTTCTCCCAATTTTTGAGTTCCCCTGACCCAATCTTTCCTCGCCTTCTTGCGCTCAATGGTCGAGAGTGGTGACAGCCTCTCCGTCGTGCACTTAGGTTGGTCGACGGACGAAGTCGGTGGCATTCTCCACATCTCCGCCGCCTCACCGGCGTGGAGGTCCCATCTCGTGGCTTCATGCCACTGAGGTTCATTTTTCTTTGTTCTTTAGTAAGTTGTAGCTCTTAGCTTTGATTTCGTTTTTTTATTCGTGCGATCGCGCTTATTCCACCACCGATCTCCCCTCACCGGAGCTCGCTCCGGTGAGGTTCCATCACGCTTCCTCCACCCCATACCACCCCAACGGGTCGTTTTGGAGCGCCGTCGTGGTTCCTGGAGCTCGCATGCTCCGTCGGCCTTTGCGCGCATCCTCCGACCATCGTCGGAGCTTTCTGGAGCCACCAACGGATAGAGGACCTCATCTGGAAGCCTCCTGTCCATTTTGGAGTCCTTCAGATCACCGGAGGGAGGAGATCGAGCTCGGAAAAGCTCGCCTCGTCGGGGGTCGTTTCCCAGTTCCTCCTCCGCCCTTCGCTGACGTTGGATCTGGCCGGATTTTCCAGACGCTTCATCCACCGTCATATCACAGCCGCCCAGCACCGTTCGATCGTCAAGCCGGATCTAATCGTGGCCATCGCCTTCGAACCGGCATCACTCTCCCTCATGCTGACACGTGTATAAGTGAAAGGAGGTGAGCCGTTCATCCGCACCGCTGGGTATTTTGCACTTTTTATTCTAGCAATTTTTGTATTTAAATATTGATACTTAAGCCTTCATCTGTCATTTAAAAGTTGTATAAAATTTATAATCAGACCCCTGTATTTTTTGATATTGCATTCCAGTCCCTGGCCACGTCACCTCACATTCCTGGTGTACGTGAGGTGTGGGCTTTTTGCGCCGGGACCCCTAGCATAGTTTGTATTTTTACTTAGTTTGCAAGCTTTTTAGTTCAGTTATTTCTATTTTGGTAAAATTGCAAATAGGCCCTCCATTTTGAGATAATTATGTTTAGGTCCTGACTACGTCACCTCGCGTGCTTGTGCGCATGAGGTGCGTGGCCATTTTGTAGAGGATCCCTCGAGGGTTTTGGATTTTGTAAAGGGTCCAGTAATTTTAATATTGCATTATAAAGTTTTTGGGAAAATTGAAAGTATGCCCTAAACTTTCTGATATTTACATAAATACCCCTACTAGTGTTGCATTTTCTCTTTATTTCTTATATTTATTTCATGCATCTATATTGTTCTAAAAAATCCTAAAAAATATCATTGTGTTCCCGTTGCATTGCTTCTTCACGCACATCTTTTTATTATGCATTTTGGAACCTTTTTTATTTAAAAAAATAAAAAACGTGCCTTTTCTTCTTGTTTGCATAAGAAAATACATAAAAATTATAAGGGATTTTTACCCGGCAGACCCTATAATCTTTGCCAATTACCTCCACAACCTTTGAAATAACCTAAATCCTCCCTCGACCCCGTAAACTTGCTTCGTCTTACCCCACAGACCATGCCGTCAATTTTAGCTTTATTTGAGTCAAATGCTTGAGTTAACCTTGAGTTAATCTAACCAATTTGCACAAGTTTCTAAAGCAGCATTTTACCGTGTATACAGTTGATACATTCTTGCGTGTATATATGCGCACATAACTCACATTTTCCCTTTTTTGCACTAGATTCCAAGGAGGTGCATAATTTCTGATCTCCTCTCTCATATGCAAAAGACCAGAACCATTCACCCATGGATGGTTGTTTTCTCCCCCAGCGGCAACCGTAGTAGCAACAACAACGGTGATAACAGTGCCTTGGGGGGCTTGGTGAAGGAGAATCCAGTGCTGGTTGTGGGAAAAAGAGGGTGTTGCATGTGGCATGTGGTAAGGAGGTTGCTCCTCGGGCTGGGGGTCAACCCCTTGTTGATCGAGATCGACGACGGTCGCGACGAGCAATCGCTTGCGGAGGAGCTCCGTGGGGTGATGTCGGAGGCGACTGTTCAGTTCCCCGCCGTGTTTATTGTGGGGAGGCATGACTCTCATGATTTCAAGAGTTGTGATACTCGAGGTGTGTGGTATTGCGAGAGACATGACTTTCGAGCATCCGCTTGCTCGAGCAACTACCTGTAGCGGTTTTTGATCACTCGGTCTTTTCATGAGAATCACTCAAATAGGTCTACATGTTACATGTGCATATTGCATCATATTTTTTCACTCGATTCTTTGCGTTCTTTACCTCGAAATGAATCATGCAATGCGTGGTCTTTCAAGGTTACGTAGATGGGAGTACGGTCTGTTGTGGTGCTCTCTTTTTTTGCGAAATTGAGTTCAAAATCCAGCCGCATAGACTGAACCTATGATTATTGTGCTACATAATTAGTGAGTTTCTCCTAAATCCAACAATTTGGCTATTTTATCTTAACTTTCTATATAGAGCCATGAAGTTGCAAAGAAGTGTGGCATCCGACTCTCCCATTACTTTTGGAAGATGCATGTCAGCATATATCATGCTATAGGAAGACTTATAGGGTCTGCTCATGTTGGACGATTCTGTATACTTATCTGGACATGCATATATATATATATATATATATATAACCTTGACGTATGATGCGTGCATAAACACACATTATATTAATTTCCTTAAGCATTTATTGGTCTGGAGATTGGAGACTTCGGAACAACGAACAAATGATGAACAGAAAGAAAACATGACAGACATGATTAAATGTGGGATTTGGATGGAAGGCACGGAAAAACATGGTTCCTCTCGTTGCTGTCTTGCTTCGCGTCTAATGCTTCGATTCAAGCGCTTGAAGCCTCTTCACAACATTCAGATCAACAACTATGTCAGTAATTTATCGAGCATTTGAAATGAAAGCTGCAAGATTAAAAATAGGGATTTTTGAGGTCGGCGAGGTGGGCACCACTTAGACGGACGCAGGAGGAGGTCGGGGAGGAGGAGGTGCAGGTCGGCAACGACCTGAAGGGGGTGCGGATCGACTACGGCTTGAAAGAGGTGCAGGTCGACGACGATGCAGGGGAGGTTGAGGGCGGCGTGGGCGAGGTCGGGGACGATGCATGGGAGGTGGAAGGAGAGAGATGGCATCTTTTGTAAATTTGTTAAACAAAGAGGGTAATATACACTTCTTTTTAACGGAATCTTGTTACATTTAACGGACAAATGGATGGGTGTTAAACACAGGGTCTGTGGGGTAAGGGTTAACAAGTTTACATGGTCGAGGGAGGAATTATGTTGTTTCAAAGGTCGTAGAGGTAATTGGCAAAGATTATAGGATCTAGCGGGTAAAAATCCCAAATTATAAAACTTTTTGAAAAATCCCAAAAATATGTATTTTATGTTTATTAAATATTTTACAACTTCAGACTAAAAATCACTAAAAATATAAAAGAAAACTCTAAAAATAGAAAAACTCTAAAAACCTTTATAAAATATAAAAAATATTGAAAAATCCAAAAATTGTATTTTTCATTTATAAATTTTCTATATATTATTAACTTTATTTTAAAATTAATTTAGAGAAATTTTGGTTCTGTTTTCTATTTTTAATCTCCGTCTTAATTTTCGGGTATTCATTTAAACCCTGATTTTGGGTATTTTTGACTTTAAAAATATATAAAAATTAGCAAAATTTTTAAAAAATCACAAAAATAGTAAAAAATGTTAAAATCCCAAAATATTTTATTTTCTTATTTTTGATTATTTTTGAGAATTTTTATTGCAACCCTAGCTTATAGTTTATATATATATATATCAAATATATAGATTTATACATATATTAAAAGAAAAAGAAAATAACAACATATAAAATATAGAAAGAAAATACAAAATCAGAAAATTAAAAATCAAAATATAAATTTATAAAATCCATATAAAATAAAAAATTAAAATTTTAAACCCACAAAAATAGCAAATATAGACAAATACATCACATTCACATTTTTTGCATTTTTGCCCTGATCTGTCCTGTTTGTTCCCTGTGTTCGAAACTCTACACATACTTGCACCTATACACATCCTTGTTGTAGAGTTATAACAAATTTTAATTCCGCAATTGCTTTTTCATTGTTTGATCTATTTATTGTGGATTAATTGTTTATTGACCCGGGTTTCGTGAGCGATCGCCTCAGCAATATCGTGGTCCTGCCTTGTGTGGACTACTTTAGAGCCTCGCAAAATCCGAGTTATCAAATGGCATCGTTGCTGAGGAGCAACAACACACAGATTGGGATTATTTGTTTACTTTTTCAGCTTTATTTATTTGCTCTTTTATTTGATATTATTATTTGACTTGTCTAATCACCATCTCTTATTGACTTTGTGTGAGGAACCGCGGATCGAGGGAGGCGCTCTACCCAAGGCGGTTGCGCACCCACGTGAAGGCGGTGTGAGATTCTGACCTGGCATCAAAGGAGGCTTGGAGGCTTTGAGAAGACAGTCACATTTTGAGCTTTTTTTGTGCATTTATTTATTTGTGTAATTTTTAAGTGAGAGAGAGAGAGACTTGTTATTGTAATAATACAGGTACTCTGGTCTCTGGACGTTCGGGCCCAATTTCCAAGTGTTTGTTCACTTGGGGGCTCACCGAGTTTTTTCGTGTTTTCTTCACATTTTTTATTTGTTTCCCGATTTTGTTTTATTTCTTTTGTGTGTTTGAGCCCTTAGCTTTAGGACTTGCTTGATGATAGATTAAGGTCAAATACCTAATAACCATCGCATGCTCCTATAGATACGATTGGACTCTTAGTCAAATCAAATTTCTTCTTAATTAGTCTCTGAACCCCCGCGTCGTTAGAGTTCTCCATACAGTGTGTGCATGACCCATTGTTGTGGGCACCGAGGAGACTCCAAGACCGGACACTTCGGTTCCATTCTAAGTCATTAGCATTGGTGCTTTACGCTAATAACAGTTTCTGAACTTAGGGTGATTTCATCGGCTTGCATTTGCATATAGTGTAGGTTTCAATTCTGCTGAGCAACTTTGCATGTAGAGTGCTAGAGGCAAGGTGAGCATTTACGCTTTAGCATTCATCATCGTTTTTGCTGCTTGCATCGCTTTTCCGCCTCTCCCTCTGATTTTGACTACTTATGTGTTTACAGGAATTGACTCCCCGCTAGGACTCGTGCATTTCTTATTAAAAAAACCAAAAAAGTGATAACAATAAAATTGGGATTGTTAATATTACCCCGACCGTAAAACTGACTAAAAAGAAAAACTCTATTTTGGGGCAAGTAATCCCCTCATTGTCTTCATTTTACTTGCTCGCACATACACTAAGGATTAGTGCCCAAATCCTATTTATCCTTCTAAGTGTTTGTGCAATTTTGTGATTATCACCTAACTCTAAAACAACCAAGATAAAAAGATTGCACTTTTGCGATCTTCACCGAGTTGAGTAGGTGAATTGAGGGTTTGTTTTGTGTGCATTTGTCTGTGATTGTTTGTATGCATGCTAGATTGCCTCTGCGCATTTACGTCGTCTTCTTCACTTCTCTTGATTTGACTATCGTGCTCTCCTGATCATTTTCCTTTTGATTTCGAGATGGCTGATTGGAGCGATTTCTATCTAAAGTTTGCGGACCCTTCGTAACCTCCAGCCGGTCCACCTCACTTTTTCCAAGAGGACTTTGCTTCTGATTTTTGTACATATCCGCCCCAACCACAGTATCAGACCTCAAACTTCTATCCACATCCACCTCCGCCTCCGCATTTTCCACTTTCACATCCACCCGAGACTGACCTGTTGGAGTCACCTCTCACGATTTCCGCACTTGAGACTTTCTCCCAATTCATGGAGAGGATTGATGACCTCACCTGCCTAAATAAGATCCATATTGATGCTTCACGATCTGATGATTTAGACTTGATTTAGGATTCTTGTGAGATCTCGCAATCAACAAAAATACAAAAAAAATGAGAAAATTTTAAAAAACAAAAAGAATTCGAGAAAACTTTGGTTGATTCAGACTGTGAGGAGGGGTACCATCTACCACATCCTTCACCCACACATTCATTCACATCTAGTCCCACCTTTAACCTCGAGGATGCCACTGTACAGACTGCTCTTGGCATTCCTCGTATATATGATGATTCCGATCTCCCCCTTGTATGGAGGAGATCCAAAAATTCAAAAAATGTTGACTGAACCGGAAGTAGTGACCGCTATGCATGAGATCATTGATTCCCCACATCGTCAGGCCACATGACCCAATTATCCGCTCCTCATCATAAGAACAGAAAGCAGAGGAGCAGATCTGAGCATCATATTCTAACCATGGACACTGCCCACGCTATCACACATCGTCCCATTCCTAGGAAAAGGAACATCGCTACACCTTTCATCAGCTGCACCATCTCTGACTTCACCTGTGATCACACTCTCCTCGACGGCGGTGCTTCGATTAGTATCATACCCTTCTTGCTGGTACAGTCTCTTCACTTAGGGCCTCTAAAGAAAACCATGATGATAGTTCAATTCGCTGATGGATCTATCAAGAGGCCAAAGGGTGTCCTTGAAAACACCGTCATATCGATTAAGGGCATGAGGTACAATGTTGATTTTGTCATATTGTCCATGGAGACCTCCACTGGGAGGGAACTCTCCAATCATCTAGGGATGACCATTCCTCACCTCTGCAAGGGTCGTTATTGACTACAGATCAGGAGAGATTCGCTTCCGTGCTGTTGACAAAAGCGAAGTGATCATCTCTGCACACACTGTTGACCAGAGACCTGCACCTTATGTGACTTCACCTATTCTAGCTGACCCCGAGGACCATGACCTTGACGAGATGATCAGAGACTTTTGTTGTATGCTAGATTCCACTGAGGCCCGAGAATTCCTCCCTATGGAGGAAGATCCGGAAAACATGGACCTCGGAGTTCCTTCTTCTGGTGACTGGCGATGCGTTGATGACATCCGTGGGATTTACACGATTGACACCATTGAGCGGAGGGTAGATATTGATGCAACCAAGGCCGAATTCAATCTTGTTGCTTTCATTCAAGAATTCGGGCCTTTTGATGTAAATGATGGTCCGGCTGAGACTGTTGAGGATGAACATGATTCGACTACTTCCACGGATGAGTTCGTTCCTTTTGGTTTTAACCTAGGAGACACCTCGCAGGACGACACTGACTACACTTCTTACGATGATGATGAGTTCGTCCCATTTCACTTCGATATTAGCAAGACACCCAAGGTCGGACCTAGTCATGCTACTTCCACTGACCCGTTTGTGCCTTCTCATACCTCTAGGACCACTGAGGATCTTCACCGGGTCGATCTTGATCGGCTTCCGTCCACCGTGGACCCTGATATCGACCTCTACCATATCAAATCTATTCCTCAGCAGTCCCGCAAGAAGGTTCGCTTTCAACCTTCTTAACCTGTGTATATCCACTCTGTTGTATATTCTCTCTGTCCATCTTCTGTACTACTCATCGACCCCATTCGCGTGTGTGCCTTGCTTAGGACATACTTTGTCCTAAGTATAGGGGGTGGACGAGTCTAGTGTTCACTCTTCGTTCCGTTTCAGCACTCCTGTTGTTGCCTATACTTAGGGCTTCTTTTACCCTAAGTATAGGGGGAGTGATGTGTACATACTCTTCTATCTTTTTCCATCTTCTGATCTCCTTTCTTTTTTTCCTTTTATATTTTCTTTCTCTACCGAAAAGGTGTCGCCCCTTTTTGTCAGTCTTCTATACTTAGGATGTACTTTGTCCTAAGTATAGGGGGTGTGCACCACAAGTTCTTCTATTCTTTGATCCCCTCCACTGTCTCCTCTTCTCGTATATACTTAGGGATATCTTACCCTAAGTATAGGGGGATACAGTCTGAGTACGATCTGTTCATTCCCACCCTTGACTCTCCCTGCTTTGTGTACAGTCTGCTATAGACGATCAACTTCTCATTCATTCGTTTCTTCGGTCATTTTTGCTTTAGACTTTTCTATACTCAGTACGAGTTATGTCTTCTCTTTTCTTTCTGATCTATGAGGACAGAGCTCAAGCTAAGTATAGGGGTTCATATAAACTCTGTATATACTTTAGCCATAACTCGTACTTTCGTATTTTTATTAATATTTATGGCTAAAAATACTATTGAATTCATTCAAATCACTTTATAAAAAGATGCATATTATTCCTCAAATTCTTTTTGTATTTACTGATTAATAAATCAAGTGAAAATGTTTTTTCGCAAAATGTTTGAAAGATAGTTGAAAATATTTTTGAAAAATCTTTTGAAAACTATTTGGAAAACATTTTGTTAAATATTTTCAAACATTTGTAAAAATATTTTGTTTTTGAAAAAAATATTTTGTGAGAAATAAAAATATTTGAAAACCGATTTACAAATGGTTTGAAAAATTGTTGCAAAAATATTTAAAATCTATATAATGTCTGAAAAACCTTTGCAAAATGATTTTCAAATGTATGTAAATGTTTGTAAAAAAATATTTTCAAAAAAATTTGTTTTGGACTATAATTTTAAAAAATATTTGTAAAATGATTTTCAAATAAGTTTGAGGAATATAGGCATCACACTAAAATTCTTTATTAAACTGTATACATACCTATAAAACTGAGCACTTACCCCTTGTAAATTCTTAAAAACTTATTTCTTGTAAATATAAGATGCATCTCTGTGTAAATATTTGTACCTAATTTTTAGCCAAAATCTTTTGTTTTCAAAAATCCCAAAAACATTTGCAAAACCTAAAATACCAAAAACATTTGCAAAAATCTATTTGAAAAATCTAAAAAATTGCATATGCATCATCTTTTGAAAAATCTATAAAAAGTTCAAAATCCTTGAAAATTGCATCACAAAAATATTTTCTGCATTCTGCATAGCATTTGCATGGCATTAGTATTTTTCGGAGTGAGTTTGATAATTGAATAAGTCTAAGTAAAATTTGAAGATTGGAGCTTGGTTGGACCTTAAATCTACTTAATAACAGGAACCTTATAGGAACTGGAATTGAGGTACTTCAAGTCTAGTTGACCTAATTCTTTGAGGATCACGAGACTTGGTTCAATGGATTCTTGACTGCCTAAGTAGAGTATTTCGGAGCACACGCATGACTCTTGTTGATCATGACCTAACTTGGACACATGCACCTTTCACTTGGCTCAACTCAGTTGGAGTGGTGAGGAGATTGGATTTGCCGGTATGAGATGCACACAAGTGGAAACATTTGTCCTTCTCTAGGGAGGAAAGTGCATCCCAATGAAGCGCGTCTCACTACCCTTGTTAGTTCAATCATATTATTGGTCAAATTAATCGATGTCGTTCGTTGCAGTCGGATAATAAGAGCAGATCAAAAACCACTTTTAATTAATGTCAAGTTAATCACACGTGGTAAATTTATTTTACTTGGGCAAGCCCAAGGTCGAACTCAGGGAGGCAGTTGTCTCCTTAGGTAGATTTTTAGCAAATTCCAAGGTTTGATTTTCAGAGGATTTTTTTTATCATTTTCAATATTTTATGCAAGACACATGTACAATCTAGCCAATAAGTTAATTCATATAAGTGACCAAATCAAGTCCAAAATTTATGAAACTTGGCCAGATGATGAAATGTAATGAAATTAAGCTACAATAATTTTTTTAGATTTTTCTGACACTAAATAAATTTACTGTGAATTAAAAATGAATGCAGAGTGATTTTGACTAAATTAATTTTAATAAATATCAAATCACAATATTTTTAGAAATAAAAACTATCTTAGATAGATCTGAAGGTGAGGAATCCAGGAAAATTATTAAACTTAAATTTCTATATGAAATGATCCTATTAAAAATTAATTAAGGAAATCAATAAATGATTTATTCAGGCCTCGAGATGCGCGCAAATGAGATGAAAATTTTGCGCAATGTAAACCTAATTATCCTAGATCTAATGTGATTTTTTGGAGATTTTTGGAGTCACAGAGAAATTACTATGAATTAAAAGGTATAAATGGGAAAAATATAGCAAAATTTCACCAATTAATTAATAGAAAATCCACTGATATTACAAAAATGTGCCAAGTGTCACATGTGAATGAGGACAACATAAGCTACACAATGCAATTTTCCAAATTGAAAAATGAATTAAAATGAGTGCCTAAATATGCATGCAAAGACAGGGGTATAAATGCAATTACATGAATTAAATTTGATAAAAATAAAACGTGCTGACAAGGACCAATATGCAATTACCTATAATGCTGAGGGGGTGGATGCAATTTTTCCACAGAACACGTACCCCTCACGTGGGGTCTCCTGGCAGGGACTGAAATGCAATTCTGGAAATCTCCAAGGGCCTCGATGCAAATAACCCAGGACACACGTGCAGATCACGTGGGAGTCCCAGGCTCGGTGGTCTTCGGAGGCTCGGAGCGAGGCTCGGGTGGCTCTGGAGGTTCAGATCTGGCTCGGAGTAGCTTCGGGGATCCGAGCCTAGTGGTCGGGGAAGAGGCTCGGATCGGGCGACGTGGCCTGATCTGGATCGTGGATCAAGTGACGATCCAACGGTGATGAGCTGCTGGCGCGTTACATATCTGAATCCGTTAGATCAAGATCGATCCAACGGTGATGGGTCGCTACTGAGACGAGGGCGTGGGTGATCAGTGACTGTTGGATCTAGATTGATCCAACGACACCTGGAGCATGGAGAAGCGATGATGTGGCGCGATCTGGATGCGTAGGATCCGCCTGATCCTACGGCTGCGGGACATGGGCGACGTGGATGGCTCCTGACCGTTCGATAAAGGGGATCGAACGGCTGTTGGCTTTCATCCTCAACGGTCCTCCGCCTCCTGCGGCGGAGAGGACTGTGCTCCGGCGAAGCGGACCTAGCTCTGCCTCCTCTTCCCATCGTCGGTGGAGGGTGCTGGAGGGTCTGATGTAGCTCAGAAGAGTCATCGAGGCACGACAGAACGTCCGGCGATGTTGGCTGAGGCTGGGGTGGCCCGGAGGCCAGTGGCGATGAAGCTCGAAGATGCGCCGGTGAAGCTTCCGGCCAATCAAGGAGAGCGTACCTGCAGGGGTTAGCGGTATAGCCAAGCATGCAAAATGTTCGTGGAGTAGTCGGGAATGAAATGCGAGGCCTGTGGTGTAGTGATGGTGTCCGGTGAAGCTGCTCCACCAAGGTGGCGGAGCTTTGGTCGGAGTAAGGTGTGGTGCGTCGTCTAAGAAGATAAGGGGCTCGCGAATATCAGAGCTCCCTTGCAGAGCTTGGAGGATGATTGGCAGAGCGGGACGAGGCTCGTGGACGGCGAATAAAATGGAAGAAAAAGAAGAAAAATCAAGAAGAAGATAGGGGAGAGATGGAGGGATCTACCTAGGATCAGAAGCTCGGATGGAGCTTCCAGATCGTCGCTCGAAGGCCGGTAGGGAACCTGAGCTCGTGCAGCTCACGGAGGAAGCTGCGGCACAGCGGTGGAGGGCCGTGGATCTCGCTGGAGGTGGATCTCGGTCATCACTCGTCCTCACGTCAAATTGTTGTCACCAACTCGAAGGTGGGAGCTCAGAGATACTCTCCGTGGTGGCGGATGGGGGTGAAAGTGGCCGGAGGCGAAGTATTTAAAGGGTGAAGGTGACGGCATGGATGGCGAAGAGGTGGAGTTCGTGGGTATCGTGGATCGAGGTTGAGGGTAGTCATGGAGATCGAGGGGGTTGACGAGGATGAGGGGAGAGTGGGCTGTATCGTGGTGGCGCCAGGGGTCGGAGATGATGGTCGGTGTGGTGCCCAAAATAGAAAGGGGGCGGCCCCTTGCGCATGGTGGAAGACGTGGGCGCGGGGTGTGCGGGAGGTATACGATGATGCCTCGACCGTTGGATCGAGCGATCCAACGGTCAGGAGGGGGGCGGTAGCGAAGGGTGACGATCAGATTGGCTGAACGAAATCGAGGGGCATAGGACGTGCCACGTGGCGGACGTAGGACGAGGCACTAACGGGCGATCCTGATGAGGTCTGGGGTTTGATCGGAGGGTGCAGACATCGTGCGAAATAGAGGGCCAAGATGCGATGCTTCTGGCGATGATCGGAGGGCGCGTAATGCACCACGTGGCGTGCTGGGGATGCAGCGCGAAGGGACGGGCGTGATTAGATCAGATCTGCGATCATATGGTGGGGAGCGAAGGCGGTGATGGGCGGTATAGATCAAGGCGTCCACAACGAGATCGGATGGCGCACAGAGTGCCACGTGGTGGACTGTGGGCGAGGCGCCATTAGACGGTGTAGATGTGAGCTGGGTATGATCAGACGGTGGGAAACCAAGGGCGTACGTGGAAATCATTGGACCGTTGGATCAAGAAGAGATCCAACGGTCAGGGGTGCAGGTAGACAGTTCAACGGGGGCGGGCCACATGGCTCGATCAGAGGGTGCCACGTGGCCAACTCTGAGTGGCTGAGAAAGAAAGTGAATTTAAGGAGAGAAGGAGGCAGAATTTGGAAAAACTCAAAACACGAAAGTTGTAGATCTCGATGAGATCTATAAGTTTCACGTTGACCAAAAATGGAGATGAGGTCAAATATGATACAAAAATACAAGAGTACGAATATAAATATATGTAGTTGATGAATCTCCATTTCATCACCTTTATTATATCATTTTGGCCTTAAAAACCCCCAGCAAATGCATGTAAATATCATCAATTTGTCTATAATAGCATTCATTATTTATTATATTAAGTGTACATAAAATAAGTTTTTTAAAGCCAAAATTATAGAATAAAGAGAAGAAAAGAAAAAGGAATAAAACATTGCAAATATTTTATGACCCGAACCCCGAGACCAAGTCCAGAATGGAATTGGTCGACAAGGAATAAAGTAGGGGGAGATAAGGGCCAATAATACAATAAATACCCCATTTATTTATTCATTCATTTATGCATTTTTTACATCTATTTTGTATTTAATTATTTATTCATCAAATCATGAAATTTTGTACATAAAAGTTGTAGAGAATAATGTGAATAAAAATACAAAATTGAGTTTGTATAAAAAGAATATACAGTGTACATTTTATACCCAGAATAAAAAACCAAAATCTCAACTTCACAGACCCATATCTTGCAACCAAAAACTCAAAATCACCCAAAATCACATTTAATTATATATAACTTTTCAAGAGCTATTTAATAAAATTAGTTTCATAATTTTTGGAGTCCATCTGTGAAAGTTAGGTTTTTGGCCTTTAGTGTACATAATACCCGATTAAAATATTGAATTTATTCATTATTCATTATTTTTATATAAATTGATATTTTTAGAATCTTGTAAATAATATACACGATACATATACATATTGAAATTAGAATAAAACTCAAAAAGAATTTGTGAAATAAAATAAGCTTATGCAATAGATAGGCAAAATACCTATGTTGTATATGTATATAAAATAAAAAGGGATTTCATTATTCTATTCTTGATTCAACTATATTTTTATAATATTGTAAATATTACATACAATTTATTAAAAAATACAAATCCAAAATAAAATTCAATAAAATTCATTAAATTAATAAAAGATATATAAAATATAGGTAAAATACCTATTAATATACCTACACACCACATACACCTATTTATTTAAATATGTAAATAAACTCATACAAATTAAATAAAAATATATTTATACTCACAAAAATACGTTATAAATATATATAAGAAAATTTAATAATAAAATAAAATATCTAAAATAAAATAAATTATACAATATACATGTAAATATACCTATACATACACCATTAATAATTAACTTGTAATAAAATACATCAAACAAATAAATAAAAATCGTAATAAAATACTACATAAAATAATAAACATTTTTTTATTTTATACTCCAAAAATAATAAAATTATTTACTATTTTAAATTAATTATTCTTTAATAACCCTGCTCTTTTGTCCTGTAGTGAGCCTACATGGACCAATGACAGAGCTCCCTCCGTTGACCTCTGGTCAATTCATCCTCCAGCCTCTGCAGCCCGTCAAATCTGTCAGACCTTGTGTTTTCTCCAAATTTTCCCGATCAACCCGTCACTCCAATGATACCGGTCCCTTCACGGAAATTACTCTCAGAACATTGTTCACGCCCATGGCTTGTTTCCCCTGTATATAGCTTTGATTCCTTATTTTTGGCCGGTCAATAAGGGGTCCCATTATGTTCGAAAATAAATCAGCCTCCAGCCCTTCAGATCTGTCAAACCCCCCGTCTTCTCCCATTTTTCCCGGGTGCCCCCGTCCATCGATCGCCTTTGCTTCCTTCACAAGAAATGTTCCTGGCATCTTGTACATCCACGCCCCCACGTTAGATCTAATGTATATATCACCGATTCCTTATTATTTGCCAATCAATAAGGGCGCATACACATGTTTATAAATAACCCATCTTCCTCCTCCAATTTTTTTGGCCATTTCCCTAGCCCTAGAGCTCCCACCTTCGGCCTAGTGTGCATCCATATGACAGGTGGAGGTCCCCTGAAGGTTGTGGAAGCTCGCAGAGTAAGGAGATGCGCCCACGGTGGCGCTCCGGCGACCGTCCTGCTCCCTGGAGGCCCCCAGGTATAAGTGCTGTGCACTTACTTTCTTAGGTAGATTTTCATTTCAGTTTTTCATTCCCGCATTTTATTTCGCATTTAGATCTGTAGCATAGCCTAGTTTAGCCAAATCGAAGTTCGCCGGAGCTCCGCTCCGATGACTTCTCCACAGTGCTTCCGACAGTTTCCTATCGCCATTCTGCTTCCATTTCACTCCCCATCGCTTTCTCCACCTCTATGTCACCTAAATCCAACCAGATCTTCATTAGATCTGTGAATCGATGCTCACCTCCTCCACTTTGCCGGAGCATCACCGCCACCCTTCGTTTTTATGCTAACAGCTTCTATTTTTGGCCGAGGAGCGTCGCCTCGAGCCGTGCTTTTTTTTCTGTGCAGGTTAGGTGTGCTACCAAGCACCAGAGGACACATTTAAAAGTCGGCGGAGGCACCTGGAGCCCACGACCTCCTCCGACCTCACGGAGGACCTCCAGTGCGTCTCTGCCCGATCCAAGACTTCCAGCAGATAGAGCCACCTGCCAGGAACCTTTTGGGATACTTGGGAGCAACAAAAGCCAGCGGAGAAGCGAGATCTCACCGGAAGAAGCTCGCCTAGGCGAGCGTTCTTCCCCGTTCTTCCAGATGTCTTCCTCACCGTTGGATGAAGAACAAGATCCCTGGTCGAAGATCCACCATCTGATGGAACGAGGCCTTCACCGTCAGATCATCTGGGATGATCTAATCTCACGCGTCCATCGACGAACCGGTACCAGCCGCTGGATGGGCGACGCGTGGCAAGTGAAGCGATCCTAGCTGTCCGCCAGCGCGCCTGTTGGGGGTAAATTTTATATATATCCCCCGCCATTTTTGTAATTAATTTTTAGTATTGTAAATAAATTACTACGTTGTAAAATAAATGGTAATTTTGCAAGAAGGCCCCCATAGTTCTTCTATTTGCAATTAGGTCCCTCCGCGCCTCACGTGCTGTCCCACGTGAGGCGTGTGAATTTTGCACTGTAGCCCTGGCTCTTTTTGTATATTGGGAAAAAGTTCGAAAACTTTAAATAAATATTTATTTATGTAGGTATTTTTGCACTGTGCCCCCTGTTATTTATTTTATTTGCAGAAATGCCCCTGATAGGCTGTTTAAATTTTGTGTCTTTTATCTATGTATTAAAAATGCCTAGCTAGCTCCTAAAAATCCAGAAAAATTAGGGTAGATGCTTCATGTCGTTTACTTTCATGCCCACATTTTATTTTGCTTTTTTGCATTTATCCTAATTATTAAAAATGAAAAAGAAGCTAATTTTGCACTGTTTAACTGAGAAAATACAAAAAATTATAAAAACATTATGAAAAATTACAAAAAAAAATTATATATGGTATATTTATATATATATATATTGAGTCCAGAAATTGAAAAACCCTAAAAATAAGAAAAAGAAAAATAACAAAATTTTAGAAAGCTCCAAAATCCAAAAAAAAATAGAAAAACCCTTAAAAAATCCCAAAAATATGTTTTCTCTTTTATAATGATCTATATATTATTATTAATGTATAAAAATTAATTTGGGTAATTTTTGAACTTATTTTATATTTAAAAAAACCCAAATTAATTTTGGCTATTTAATTAGTCCTATATTAGGGATATTTTTGGAATTAAAAATACAAAAAAAATTAGAAAAATTCCATAAAAAATAACTAAAAAATACAAAAATATAAAAAATCCAAAAAATATTATATGTAATATATATTGAGTATTTATATAAATATTTAACCATATACTACTCCTCTCTCTTCTTATATATATATCTCTTTATATATATATATGTATACATATCTATATTATATAATTAAAAATATAAAAAGAAAATAAAACAAATATCAAATATAAAACAAAATAAAAAATTATAAAACAAAATAAAAATTAAAAAAAATATATAAAATAAAAAACCCACAAAAACAATAAGAATTGGACTTGATCATTGAATTAAATAATTGTACAACCAAGTTCATCACATCACCATTCACCTCCCAGTGTTCGACCTCTACTTGTGCTTACACCTATACACACTTGCATGTAGAGTTATAATATATTTTAGCTCCACATTTTTTATATTCATTGCATATATTTTATTGTGGGTTAATTGTTGATTGATCTGGGATTTTGTGAGCGGTCGCCTCAGCGACATTGTGATCCCGCCTTGTGTGGATTACTCTAGACCCTCGCAAGATGCCAGTCATCAAATGGCGCCGTTGCCGGGGAGGCAACGGATTTTGTATGGTTGTTCACTCATTTATTTAATTCTTTGCTCATGTCCAGTGTCTATTTTATTATTTATTTGACTACTTATTGACATTATTGATTGACTGTTCTGACCTCCTTCTTTCTTTGTCTTTGATGCGAGGGACCGCCAAGCGACGGAGGACCTCCTAGGAGGACCAATGCACTCGAGCGAGGCGGAGCCGGCTTTCAGACCTAGCCGGTAGGAGAGAGCATTAAAGACAGAGGGAGAAGGAATTTTGAAGGCAATCTATCTTTTATGCATTTTATTTTATTATGTATATTTAAGTGAGAGAGCGACTTAGAAACTTGTAATAATTGGACTCTCACAGGTACACCGCGACTCCCGACGTCCATTGCCCGAGGGATTGTTCCCTTGAGGGCCTCGACGGTTTTGACGTATTTTCTTTTCTTTATTTTATTTTTATTATGTTGTGTGAATGAGCCCTAGCTTAGGAATTGCTTGACGAGTAGATTAGGTCCAAACACCTTAATATCTTGCATGTACCTATAGTGCACTTTGGACCTAGTTTAAACTTGAAACAGTCAACCTCATCATATTCGAGCCTTCGTGCCGCAGCCCACCCTGCCAAGCGCTGCTCCTGAACTCAATGTGTCGAGAGGAGGAGGGGTGAGCCTAGACCAGACTCCTGGATTGAAGATCGGTGATCGACTTGTAGTACTTCACGATAATAGCAGTTACTATCCTAGGGTGATTTCTTCAGCTTGCATTTGCATATAGCATAGGTTTCAAATTCTGTTCTGCATCCCGCATGGAGAGAGCTGGAGGCACTGTAAGTCTTCTTACTTGGCATGCATCATCGATTTCCGACTTGCATGGCTTTTCCGACCTTCTCCCTCTGTTTTTGCCAACCTAGGATGCTTAATGGAAATTGAAACCTCGATAGGCACGTGCATTGAAAATACCCAAAAAAAGTGATAACAAAAATAAAACATGGACTGCTAACTCCACTTGAACCTAAAAATAAAACATAATGGACTTCCTTGTCTCGGGGAGAGCAACCCCCTCATTGTATGCGTTTTAATTGCTCACGTACACACTAAGGAGTAGAGCCCAAATCCCATCAAACCTCCTAAGTGTTTGTACAACTTTGTGATTCTCACCTCACTCTAAAACCGAAAAGATAAATGACCATCACCTGACGGTCTTCACTGCATCGAGTAGGTGAATTGGGGGTTTGCCTTGCGTATTGAATGTGACTTGGAGTCCGTTGCGTTTTCATTTCATTATTAGAGTAGTTGGTCCCATCGTGTGAGTCATCTTTTTCATCTTTGAGTCTCTCTACCTCTCTTATATATATATATATATATATCCCTCCTCATCTGCATCGAGTCGTGATATAGACGCTTGATCTCAATCATTTCTTCGCCAAGTCCTCCGTTTCCATCTTCTTCACCACCTTCCTCATATCCACCGTACCATCCCCATCTTCTCAGGTTCAAGGAGAGCATGCTCTTCGGACCACCATTCTGACGGTGTTCCCGCCTTGTGTGGAACACCCAATTTTGTCTATGTAAAGATCTTCTCGCCCGCCCTCCTTGTTCCCTCTGTATCACTTTTCTATTACTCGGGAATGTTGTGCATATTGATAGGGTCGCATCGAGGATTTCATGATTACCTTGATTATTTGTGTAAGCTGGGCCAATAATTGAGGATGCTGGGATGAGTATGCTATGGGATTGTGATCAGATACGTGCATGTTTTTGAGGTTATTTGATTTTAGACACAAGCATAGGTGTGATGCATTATTGAGAAATTTTTGGTCTCGCACACCGGATTGAGGATGTGATATGATGCGATGATTTGGTGATGATTTCATGAGTATTGATTGATCTATATATCTTGAGGTTCCACCCATCTTCATTTTAAGGATTGACTGATTATTCTGATTTGGACTTCCTGATAAAGGTGTGCGGATCCTGCATGATCTCTCATCTTCCTGATTGGACCATCCTTGATCTCCTGACTCTCTGATCCACCCTGGCACTTAGAGAAGTCCTGATGATATGCTGTGCCATATCAACCAGATTTGATTGACCTGAGGGATGTTTTGTGATTGACCTGATTATTTGCTCCCTCGCATGATCTTATGCCCTCCTGTTGATTGATCGATTCACACTATTTCGAGGACCTGAGATTTTATGCCAGCATTCCCTTGACCTACATTGATCTAGCTCGTATTACTCCCCGAGGACTATTTGCGGGAGAATGCGATAATTTCTAGGACTGCGGTTCCATACACTGCTTTGGTCGCCATTGTGATGGGACCCGGAACCGAGTCATATGATATGCTTGATTGGCCTCCCCCTGTGATTGTGTACCCAACCTGAGGCTAACTGACTGATCGCTCCCCTTGACGGTCCTCACAAGGACGAGCCTTGATATTACAATTATTCACTGCCTAATTCATAGCTCTCCGAGGGTTATCTGCGAGAAGCTATGACACATTATAGCTATGATGGTCTCCTCTACTGGTAGGCTGTCTGCCGCCTACCATGATCATATTCCTTGTGGATCTGTCTGATGGATCCGTCTCCTTTGAGCCTTCTCTCTCCTTGACGACCCTCGCAAGGATGAGATGTACTCTGATTATTCACTATGTAGCTCACATCACTTCCCGAGTACAGTCTGCAGAAGGATGTGACACTTTCTTTACGATCGGCTTCACTCACTTCTGGTGCCTCCATTTGTTGGGGCACGAAGTCGATTCGTCTGATATAGGCAGTTGGTCTCCCTTTCTGATTATGCGCTCGATCTGTTGGGGCATGAGACCGACTTGGCTAGGTTCCTTTGAGTCCGCTCTCCTTGATGGTCCTCGCAAGGATGAGCTCTAATCTGATTATTCCTTGACTAGCTCGTAGCTCCCCGAGGGTTATCTGCGGGAGACTATGACATATTTCCGATCTGATTGGTCTCTTCTGTTGGTAGCCGTTTTGTCGACTACTGAGACCACTATGTGGGTCCGTCTGATGGACCCGGCTCCTTCGAGCCCTTCTCTCTCCTTGACGATCCTCGCAAGGTAGAGACACATTCTGACTATTCTTTGCCTAGATTGCATTACCCCCCGAGGACTATCTGCGGGAGCATGCAATACTCTCTTTACACTCGGTTCCCCTGCTGACTGTGTCTCCGATCTGCGCAACACGGAATCAAGTCGTTTGATATATATGATTTTGGTACCATCCTGAATTGCCTATCCGATCTGCGGATCATGGGACCCATCTGATAAGACTCCTTTGAGTCTGCTCATCTTGACGGTCCTCGCAAGGTTGAGTTCCTGATATCAGTTATTTCCATGCCTAGCTGGCAGCACGTTCCCCGAGGGTTATCTGCGGGACCCTGTCACACTTTCTTGATTTATCGGTCTCTTCTGCGGGTAGTCGATATGTCGCCTACCGAGACCGTACCCGATGATCCGTCTGATGGATCCCTGACGCCTTTGCGTCCGCTCGCCTTGACGACCCTCACAAGGTCGAGTCTCTTTCTACTTATTCGATGATTAGCATGTACCACTCTCTGAGGGTTATATGTGGGAGGGTACAACACTTTGTAGGTATTCGGTTTCATTTCTGGTGTCTCCTGTCTGTTGGAGCACGAAGACGAGTCTTTTGAGTAGTGTACTTGGTTCTCTCTCTGATTGTGTATCCGATCTGTGGATCACTGGATCGAGTCTTCTGATTGGTATGATCCCTAGCTCCTTTGAGCTTGCTCACCTTGACAATCCTCGCAGGATTGAGCCATGTCCTGCGGTATTCGGTGTGTACTTATGATTTTCCTACCTCACGATCATCGGATACCATGGTGTCTCCTATTCTCTATCTTCCATATCTTTCTGAGACTCTGATTGATCGGAGGACTCTGTACTGTTCCTTCTTCCTCCTGGTCTTACTATATCAGCTCTGTTCCATCATGCCAACCTTATGAGCCGATTGACTGCTTCATGCTACCGGACCCGATATCTGTCATTTCGATCTATTTTGCTCCGGTAGCCGACACCCACCTGACTGTATATCCGGGTGTCTTTTCACCTTCTGACTGCGTCCTCGTTCTCACAGGGAGACGACGACGAGAGTACGGTATTCACTTGTCAGATACCATCATGTACTTCACCAGTTCTTCACCACTTGTATATATGTGTGCCTTGTGCATTCTTTCTCCCGTATGTTATGTGTGCTCCATATCTATTGCCATATCTTTGTGTCTACACTTAGGACGTACCTTGTCCTAAGTATAGGGGGGTACACACCGTGTTGTTCTTTCATCGTTCAGTTTCGTCACTCCTGTTGTTGCCTATACTTAGGGATATCTCACCCTAAGTATAGGGGGAGTGATGCGTATATTCTCCACGATCTTTTCATCTATCTGTATATATCTCTCTTTTCTTCTCTTCTTCTTTTCTTTTTCGTATTTATTTATCTAAATAAATGGTGTCGCCCCTTTGTGTTAGTTTTCTGTACTTAGGGCGTACTTTGTCCTAAGTATAGGGGGTGCACCCCTGATTTGTTTCTTCTTTGATCTGTTTATTCCCACCCTTGACCCTCCCTGCTTTGTGTACAGTCTGCTATACTTAGGATTACTTGATCCTAAGTATAGGGGGGACGGTCAACTTCTCTTTCCTTCATTTCTTATTCATATATTCTTTAGACTTGTCTATACTCAGTACGAGTTATGTCTTCTCTTTTTCTTTTCCGATCTATGAGGACATAGCTCAAGCTAAGTATAGGGGGGTCGTATATACTCTGTATGTACTTCAGTCATAACTCGTACTTTAGTATTCTCTTAATAATATGGCTAATAATTCTTTAAATTCATTAAAACCTTAGTAAAAAGATGTGATTATTTCTCAAATTCTTTTTGTATATACTGATTAATAAATCAGGTGAAAATGTTTTTTGCAAAATGTTTGAAAAATAGTTGTGAAAATCTTTTGAAAACTATTTTGAAAACGTTTTGTTATATGTTTTCAACCTTTGTAAAAACTTTTTGGTTTGTAAAGTTTATTTTCTTTGTGTGAAACAAAATGTTTGAAAAATTGTTTGCAAACGGTTTGAAAAATGGGTGCAAAAATATTTTGAAAAATCTATATATACTGTTTGAAAAACCTTTGCAAAATGATTTTCAAATGTGTGTACATGTTTGTAAAAATATTTGTAAAAATTATTTTGGACTATAGTTTTTCAAAATTGTTTATAAATGATTTTCAAATAAGTTTGAGGAATATATACATCAAATCAATAATAAATATAACAAAAATAAATAACACAAAAATCTTTAATAAGTATACATATATGCCTATAAATAAAAACTAAATTGTAAATCCTGAATTCTTTGTAAATAAAGCAACACGCCCGTGTAAATAGATGTATATATGTTACTTTAAGTGCCAAAATTGTTTTATTTTGCAAAAATTCTTTATGTAAAAATTTTCTCTTTGTTTCAAATTATTTGAAAAATTGCAATATTCTTTGCATATTTAGCATTTGCATAGCATTCATATTCTTTGATTGAGCTTGATGATTGAACTAGTCCAATAAAGTCGAAGATTGGAGCTTGGTTGGACCTTACCGCACCTAACTGCACTGGAACCTTATGGGAACTAGGTTTAAGGTACTTCGGGTCTATTCAGACGTAATTCTTTGAGAAATCAGGGATGGGTTCAAGTCACCTCAGTGGACTAACTAGAACTTTTCGAGACACACGCATGACTCTTGTCGGCCGTGACCTAACTTGGACACTTGCACCTTTCACTTGGCTCAACTCAGTTGGAGTGGTGAGGGGGTTGGATTTGCCAGTCTGAGACGCACACGGGTGGAAACATTCGTCCTCGTCTAGGAAGGGAAGTGCACCCAACCTGGTCCAGTTTCAATGAAGTCGAATGACATGAGGTGTGTGTTGCAATAAAGCTTCAAAAGAGGGATAGTCTTCTGGCTTAAGAGGAAAAACTCCTTATGTAAATGTTGCTGTAAATAGTATGTTGAAAAAAAACTCCAAAAAAAAGTGGACAGGCTTGAAAATAAAAATAAAAGTGCCTGTCGGAGTATGTATATACGTTGTATAGAAAATAAGCAAGCTTGAGCATCAAAGTTATACCATGTGAGCCTGCAGCTGGATGACTTGACTACACTGGTCTTGCATCCCAGGATAGATAGCTACACTGGCTACCGTCCATTCTTTTATCCTCCTCCTCCTCTTGAGTTGGATGCCACTTGAACTTAGAAGGGAATACCCTGCTCCTCGACGGTAGAGGGCTGGATTGGGGAATCATTGGGTTGTCATTCTGGAGAAGTCAGTTTCTTTGTCATTTCAGCTGGGGAGAGCCACCATCACTTACACTGTACAAGTCATCTTCATAGTCATAAGGGTTTGCGTATGATGTAGGCTAGTTCTGACCTGGCTATTGAGGTGATCTGAACCAAGTTCTGTGACTCTCGAAGGCTGTTGTGTTTTAAATTTGGTTCCCGACTAGGTTCCACACACATTCTCACACCAAGGTCTAACCTGAGCTCCAAACTTTGATTTTGTACAGATGAATTTAATAATCATGATCAATTCAATTTATTCTTTGAATTCTTTATTTTTGCTTTTTCTTTTCTTCTTATTCTTTATTCTTTTTGTACTTATTGCATAAGTATTTGCTAGGGACTAGCAAAGGTAAGTATAGGGGGTGATGAATCTCCATTTCATCACCTTTATTCTATCATTTTGGCCTTAAAAACCCTAGCAAATGCATGTAAATAGCATCAATTTGTCTATAATAGCATTCATTATTTATTGTATTAAGTGTACATAAAATAAGGTTTTTAATGCCAAAAATATAGAATAAAGAGAAGAAAAGAAAAAGGAATAAAATATTGCAAATATTATATGACCCGAACCCCGAGACCAAGTCCAGAATGGAATTGGTCGACAAGGAATAAAGTAGGGGGAGATAAGGGCCAATAATACAATAAATACCCCATTTATTTATTCATTCATTTATGAATTTTTGACACCTATTTTGTATTTAATTATTTATTCATCAAATCATGAAATTTTGTACATAAAAGTTGTAGAGAATAATGTGAATAAAATACAAAATTGAGTTTGTATAAAAAGAATATACAATGTACATTTTATACCCAGAATAAAAAGCCAAAATCTCAACTTCACAGACCCATATCTTGCAAACAAAAACTCAAAATCACCCAAATCACCTTTAATTGTATATAACTTTTCAAGAGCTATTTAATAAAATTAGTTTCATAATTTTTGGAGTCCATCTGTGAAAGTTAGGTTTTTGGCCTTTAGTGTACATAACACTCGATTAAAATATTGAATTTATTCATTATTCATTATTTTTATATAAATTGATATTTTTAGAATCTTGTAAATAATATACATGATACATATACATATTGAAATTAGAATAAAACTCAAAAAGAATTTGTGAAATAAAATAAGCTTACGCAATACATAGGCAAAATACCTATGTTGTATGTGTATATAAAATTAAAAGGGATTTCATTATTCTATTCTTGATTCATCTACATTTTTATAATATTGTAAATATTACATACAATTTATTAAAAAATACAAATCCAAAATAAAATTCAATAAAATTCATTAAATTAATAAAAAATATATAAAATATAGGTAAAATACCTATTAATATACCTACATACCACATACACCTATTTATTTAAATATGTAAATAAACTCATAAAAATTAAATAAAAATATATTTATACTCACAAAAATACGTTATAAATAAATATATATACATAAGAAAATTTAATAATAAAATAAAATATCTAAAATAAAAATAAATTATACAATATACATGTAAATATACCTATACATACACCATTAATAATTAACTTGTAATAAAATACATCAAAAAATAAATAAAAATCGTAATAAAATACTACATAAAATATTAAACATTTTTTTATTTTATACTCCAAAAATAATAAAATCATTTACTATTTTAAATTAATTATTCTTTAATAACCCTGTTGTTTTGTCCTGTAGTGAGCCTACATGGACCAATGGCAGAGCTCCCTCCGTTGACCTCTGGTCAACTCACCCTCCAGCCTCTGCAGCCCGTCAAATCTGTCACACCTTGCGTTTTCTCCAAATTTTCCCGATCAACCCGTCGCTCCAATGATATCGGTCCCTTCACGGAAATTACTCCCAAAACATTGTACATACACGCTCATGGCTTATTTCCCATGTATATAGATTTGATTCCTTAGTTTTGGCCGGTCAATAAGGGCTCCCATTATGTCCGAAAATAAATCAGCCTCCAGCCCGTCAGATCTGTGAAACCCCCCGTCTTCTCCCATTTTTCCCGGGTGCCCCGTCCTTCGATCGCCTTTGCTTCCTTCACAAGAAATGTTCCTGGCATCTTGTACATCCACGCGCCCACGTTAGATCTAATGTATATATCACCGATTCCTTATTATTTGCCAATCAATAAGGGGCGCATACACATGTTTATAAATAACCCATCTTCCTCCTCCAATTTTTTTGGCCATTTCCCTAGCCCTAGAGCTCCCACCTTCGGCCTAGTGTGCATCCATGTGACAGGTGGAGGTCCCCTGAAGGTTATGGAAGCTCGCGGAGGAAGGAGATGCGCCCACGGCGGCGCTCCGGGAGCCGTCCTGCTCCCTGGGAGCCCCAAGTATAAGAGCTGCGCATTTACTTTCTTAGGTAGATTTTCATTTCAGTTTTGCATTCCCGCATTTTATTTCGCATTTAGATCTGTAGCATGGCCTAGTTTAGCCAAATCAAAGTTGGTGCTTCCGACAGTTTCCGATCGCATTCCGCTTCCATTTCACTCCCCATCGCTTTCTCCACCTATATGTCACCTAAATCCACCAGATCTTCATTAGATCTGTGAATCGATGCTCATTCTCACTTCGCCGGAACATCGCCTCCACCCTCGTTTTTATGCTAACAGCTTCTATTTTTGGCCGAGGAGCGTCGCCTCGAGCCGTGCTTTCTTTCTGTGCAGGTTAGGTGTGCTACCAAGCACCAGAGGATGCATTTAAAAGTCGGCGGAGGCACCTGGAGCCCACGACCTCCTCCGACCTCGCGGAGGACCTCCAGTGCGTCTCTGCCCGATCCAAGACCTCCAACAGATAGAGCCACCTGCCAGGAACCTTTTGGGATATCTTGGGAGTAGCAAAAGCCGGCGGAGAAGCGAGATCTCACGGAAGAAGCTCACCCAGGCGAGCGTTCTTCCCCGTTCTTCCAGATGTCCTCCTCGCCATTGGATGGAAGAACAAGATCCCAGGTCGAAGATCCACCTCCGATGGAATGAGGCCTTCACCGTCAGATCATTTGGGATGATCTAATCGCACACGTCCATCGACGAACCGGTACCAGCCGCTGGATGGGCGACGCATGGCAAGTGAAGCGATCCTAGCCGTCTGCCAGCGCGCCTGTAGGGGGTAAATTTCATATATATCCCCCGCCATTTTTGTAATTAATTTTTAGTATTGTAAATAAATTACTATGTTGTAAAATAAATGGTAATTGGAAGAAGGCCCCCATAGTTCTTCTATTTGCAATTAGGTCCCTCCGCACCTCACGTGCAGTCCCACGTGAGGTGCGTGAATTTTGCACTGTAGCCCTGGCTCTTTTTGTATACCGGGAAAAAGTTCGAAAACTTTAAGTAAATGTTTTATTTATGTAGGTATTTTGCACTGTGCCCCCTGTTATTTATTTTATTTGCAGAAATGCCCCTGATAGGCTGTTAAATTTTGTGTCTTTTATCTATTTATTAAAAATGCCTAGCTAGCTCCAAAAATCCTGAAAAATTAGGGTAGAAGCTTCATGTCGTTTACTTTCACGCCCATATTTTATTTTGCATTTTTTGCATTTATCCTAATTATTAAAAATGAAAAAGGAGCTAATTTTGCACTGTTTAACTGAGAAATACAAAAAAATTATAAAAACATTATGAAAAATTACAAAAAATTATATATGGTATATTTATATATAATGAGTCCAGAAATTGAAAAACACTAAAAATAAGAAAAAGAAAAATAAAAAAATTTCAGAAAGCTCCAAAATCCCACAATAAATAGAAAAACCCTTAAAAATCCCAAAAATATATTTTTCTCTTTTATAATGATCTATATATTATTATTAATGTATTAAAATTAATTTGGGTAATTTTTTAACTTATTTTATATTTTTTAAAAAATACAAATTAATTTCGGCTATTTAATTAGTCCTATATTAGGGACATTTTTGGAATTAAAAATACAAAAAAATTAGAAAATTTCATAAAAAATAACTAAAAAAACAAAAATATAAAAAAGCCAAAAAAATATTTATATGTAATATATATTGAGTATTTATATAAATATTTAACCTTATACTACTCTCTCTCTCTTCTTTTATATATATATATCTTTATATATATATGTATATATATTTATATTATATAATTGAAAATATAAAAAAGAAAATAAAAAATATCAAATATAAAATAGAATAAAAATTATAAAAAACAAAATAAAAATTAAAAAATATATTAAATCAAAAACCCACAAAACAATAAGAATTGGACATGATCATTGAATTGAATAATTGTACAACCAAGTTCACCACAATCACCATTCGCCTCTCAATGTTCGACCTCTACTTGTGCTTACACCTATACACACTTGCATGTAGTGTTATAATAAATTTTAACTCCACATTTTTGATATTCATTACATATATTTTATTGTGGGTTAATTGTTGATTGATCTGGGATTTTTGTGAGCGGTCGTCTCAGCGACATTGTGATCCCGCCTTGTGTGGATTACTCTAGACCCTCTCAAGATGCCAGTCATCAGTAGTATACAAGGGGACCAAAAAACCAAGTTTTGCATACGATCTTCAAATTGAATGAAATTAGTCTCATTTTAAAGTTCTCTGGATGTGTATTAATCTGGAGGTGAGTAGACCTAATTCGGAGTTTGTAAGAGAGATATATTGGCATTCTAAGGTTCAGGGGTTTGGGGCTTTATGGGTATTTTACAAGATAGGGATTTTTGGCCTTCTTCCTTATATTATTAACTAATAGTCTACACATTATAAGGAAGGTGGTATTTGATTCTTGGATGGAATACAAATAAATAAAATAGGTGGTTATTTTACAAGTGGATTTTACAAATGAATTGGCTTCTTATTTAAATGCAAATATGAATGTTAAAATGCATATCTTGTGGATTGATGCATGGATGCTATCTCTGCAAGATAAAGGGAAATATGATGCTAAATACCCGGGGGACAAAGCTCTTATTTTCAACTTTAAGAGTGATGAATCACAGATTCATCAACCCCCTATATTTAAACCTTGCTCGTCCCTGAGCAACTAAAAGAAATGCAAGAGTGAAATGATTTTGAGTTCCATACCAAGGTCATGAACAAAAGTTGAAAATGGAGCTTGACTCGACCTTTGGATTACTTGTGTGGCGAAACCTCATTGGGACCTGAACTTAAGGACCTAACAAACTTTAAGTTCCACAAGTCTTCTATTCAAGACTCCTCAATAGTCAGGTCAGAACAAATCCTCAAACGCAAATTTCTGATGACTATGATTCTTACTTGTACTGTGTAAGTGAAATGTAACTCTCCACATCAAAAATGACTAAGAAGCAGCCTCCTCTAATAAGGTAACTCAAATAACCCGGTCCAGTAACTCTTTCCTCGAGGAGCGGGATATTCCCTTCTAAGTTCAAGTGCAACCAGCTCACGAGGAGGGGGTAGAGAGGAGAATGGACGGTAGCTAGTGTAGCTACCTATCCCGGGATGCCTGACCAGTGTAGCCAAGTCATCCAGCTACATTTCTTTGCTAATATACAGACTCCGACAGGTATTTTATTTTTACTTGGACCTGTCTGATTTTGCTGGAGTTTTTGCATTTTTTTCGAACTATATACAGGTGCAGCATGTACATCAGGGAATTTTTCCTCTTGAGCCAGTAGACTATCCCTCTTTTGAAGCATTATTGCAACCCACAGCATCCTGTCCTTAGATGTCAACACCACCAGACTAGGTTGAGATGCACTACCCTCCCTAGAGGAGGACGGATGTTTCCACCCGTGTTCTACTCCAAGCTAAAGGATTCTACCTCCTCACCACCTCATCAATGAAGAGCTACGTGCATTGTGCTTGTCCAAGTTAGGTCATTATCTAGAAGAATCATGCGTGTGCACGAGATATTCTACTTAGATTAATCAAGATGACATGTGAACATAGACTTGCGGACTCAAAGAATTAAGTCACTTGACCTGGGAAATCTTAACTCCAATTCCTATAAGGTTCCTCTGAAATTAGGTGGATTAAGGTTAAATCAAGTCCATCCTCAATATCTACTCATAACTTGGTTCAGAACCCACTAGCTTTTCACCTTTCATATGCAAGATATGCAGATGACATGCTATGAAATGCAAGACTCTTTTTCTTTCTTTTCTGATGTAGAGATAATATGCAAGAGTAAATAAGAATCCTTTGAATTTTTTTCATATTTTTTCGATTATTTGGTATACCTCCTATGTTACAACAATTTACAAGAGTTTTATAAGTATTATACAGATCACACAAGTGTATTTTACAAAAATTTTCTCCAAAATTTACCTAGCCCGTAATTATTTAATATATACAAAGATATGTGAAAGTACGAGCTATGAGTAAAGTATATATGTAATATATACACGCCCCCCTATAATTAGCGTGTGATATATCCTCAGAGCACGAAAAGCGAGGAAAAAGACATAGCTCGTGCTAAGCGTAAGAGAGCCAAAAGGACGAAAATGTATAGAAGTCGTCCTGCCCCTCTATACTTAGGCTTTGGCAGCCTAAGTGTAGAAGAAGAACATGAATGGGGCGGACGAGGTCAAGAGAATAAATGGATGACTATACAATGCGGGCATCAGTCCCCCCTATACTTAGGCTCAGGTCAACCTAAGTATAGGACGGAAATAGTATGAGGACCAATGTGATCTGGAGGATATACAGAGAACAGACTCAGGTGGCTCAACCCCCCTATACTTAGGATTTGGTCATCCTAAGTATAGTCCAAGATAGTGATCAATGAAGCTGGGATGAGTTACTTGAGTCGCGGGGGAGAAAGGACAAAATGTATAGGAATGATGGGTATATACAAGGGTGTCAGTCTGAATCTTTCAAGATGCTGCTGATGGCTAGAGCTCACTGCTGCAAGGTCTCATGCGCGGCTTTATGTATATCTGCTAAGTCTGTCTCACGCATGAATATAATCTCCTCAACATGGACTAACTGCTCATTGGATTCGACGAAGTGCTTCAACAATTGTCCATTCACTAAGAATGTCGGTGCATCATCTGCGAGATCTGAGATCTCGACACATCCACTATCGTGCACCGCACGGACGACAAATGGGCCCGTCCACTTGGACTTTAACTTGCCTTGAAAGATCTTCAGCCTAGCATTAAAGAACCATACCTTCTATCCGTGAACAAAGGTCTTTCATCTGATATATCTATCGTGCCAACGCTTAACCTTGTCCTTGTACACCAAACTGTTGTCGTATGCACGGTTTCGACTTCCACAAGCTCATTAAAATCCATTTCTCTCTGCTTCTGCCCAAGGTGTGTGTTCCAATTGACCTTCTTGATTGCCCATTCTGATTTATGCACTAACTCTGCGGGCAAATGGCACGGCTTTCCAAATACCATTCGGAATGGGGAGGTTCCTAACGGTGTCTTGTAAGCTATCCTATACGCCCATAGGACTTGATCCAAGATCTGAGACCAATCCTTCCTGTCTGGGCGGACAAGCTTTTGCAATATAGTTTTCACCTCCCTATTCGACATCTCAGCCATACCATTAGTCTGTGGGTGGTAAGGACTAGCGACACGGTGTTCGATGCCATAGTCCTTCAAGAGTTTCTTCACCTCTCGGTTTACAAAGTGGCTACCCCCATCTGATATCATCATTTTGGGGATCCCGAACCTAGAGATAATATGCTCTCTGATGAATTTGCAGACAGTACTGCTGTCTGCAGCTCGGGTCGGGATAGCCCCCACCCACCTGGATAGGTAATATACCGCAAGAAGGATGTACTCGAATCCGTGGCTAACAGGGAATGGGCCCATGAAATCGATGCCCCAGGCGTCAAAGACATCACAAATGATGACATGCTACATCGGCATCTCATCCTTGGAACCAACAGTTCCTCCCATTCTCTGGCATACTGGGCACGACTTCGCAAAGGTGATGACATCGCGAAACAGAGTCGGCCAGTAAAAGCCACACTGAAGTACCTTCCATGCGGTCCTCTTCCCGGAGTGGTGTCCTCCTGCCTCTAAGCTATGGCATAAAGAAAGGACACTCTGGTATTCCTCCTGAGGAATACACCGTCTCCATACACAATCCAGTCCTTCAAAGAAAAGGATCGGATCCTCCCAATGGTAGTGTCTAGCATCCGACTTCAGTCGGTTGATGTGGTTCTTAGGCCAACCTTTGATAACCTTCTTGGAGACAAGATAGTTCACGATGTTGGCATACCATGGGAGTGAGTCGATAACAAAAATCGACTCGTCAGGAAGGAGTCTCAAATAGGTGAATCCTCGGAAGTATTAAGATCTTCGAGACGAGAGAGATGATCGGCTACTACGTTCTTCTTTCTAGATTTATCACGAATATCCAAATCAACTCCTGGATAAGCAAAATCCATCGAAGAAGACGTGCCTTCACGTCCTTCTTTTCCATCAAGTATCATAGTGCCGTATGGTCAGTGAACACAATTACCTTGGATCCGATTAAGTGAGATCTGAACTTGTCCAAGCATCTCCTTTTTCGTAACTGTATAGTTACACTGAGCGGTATCAAGCACTTTGCTTGCATAGTGGATTGCAAATGGGATGCCATCCCTCCTCTGTCCTAACACAGCCCCAACAACAAAATCTAATGTGTCCTTCATGATCTCAAAAGGTAGAGACCAATCTGGGGCTTGTAGGATAGGTGCGTCCATGATCATTCCTTGCAATAACTTAAAGGCTTCAAGACATTTATGATCAATAATAAACTCCATGTCTTTGCCTAAAAGCCCAGTCAGTGGTCGAGCAATCTTAGAAAAATCCTTGATGATTCTCCGATAGAATCCGACATGCCCGAGGAACGACCACAACTGCTTAACGTTGGTTGGTGGCTGGAGTCGTCTGATCACATCCACCTTGGCAGGGTCAACCTCCATTCCTCTCTTGGAGATGACATGCCCTAACACAATGCCCTCCGTCACCATGAAGTGACTTTTCTCCCAGGAGAGCACCAGATTAACCCTCACAACAGTGTTTGAGGACTCGGTCCAGATTCCTAAGACATGAATCGAAGGAATCGTCATGGACCGAGAAGTCATCCATGAATACTTCCAGGAATTCGCCGACCATTTTGGCGAATACAGCAATCATGCACCTTTGAAAAGTACCTGGAGCATTGCATAACCCAAAAGGCATGCTCCTGAAAGCATAGGTACCAAAGGGGCACGTGAATGTGGTTTTTTCCTGGTCCTCCGGAGCTATGGCTACTTGATTGTAACCCGAGAACCCATTGATGAATCTCCATTTCATCACCTTTATTCTATCATTTTGGCCTCAAAAACCCCAGTAAATGCATGGAAATAGCATCAATTTTTACATAATAGCATTCATCATTCATTATATTAATTACACATTAAATAAGGTGTTTAATGCCAAAATTATAGAATAAAGAGAAGAAAAGAAAAAGGAATAAAATATTGAAGATATTTTATGACCCAAACCCCGAGACCAAGGCCAACATGGAATTGATCGATAAGGAATAAAGTAGGGGGAGATAAGGGCCAGTATACAATAAATACCTCATTTATTTATTCATCTATTTATGCATTTTTGACACCTATTTTGTACATAATTATTTTTCATCAAATAAAGAAACTTTGTTCATAAAAGTTGTATAGAATAATGTAAATAAAAATATAAAATTGAGTTTGTGTAAAAATAATACTCAGTGTACATTTTATACAAAGAATAAAAAGCCAAAATCTCAACTTCACAGACCCGTATCTTGCAAATAAAAACTCCAAATCACCCAAACTCACCTTTAATTGTATATAGCCTTCCAAGAACTATTTAATAAAATTGGTTTCATAATTTTTGGAGCCCATCTGTAGAAGTTAGGTTTTGGCCCTCCTTGTATCTAGGACTGATTAAAATATTCATTTTAGGCAATATTTATTATTTCTATAAACTTATATTTTTAGAATTTTGTAAATAAGGTACACAATACATGTACATATTAAAAGTAAAAGAAAACCAAAAAGAATTTATAAAATAAAACAAGTCTATAAAATTCATAGACAAAATACCTATGCTATCCATCTATATATAAATAAAAAGGACTTTATTCTTTTATTCTTTTATTCTTTTATATTTTTATAATAATGTAAATAATACATATAACCTATTAAAAATATAAATCCAAAATAAAAATCCAGAAAATACACTAAATAAATTAAGTATACAAAATACATAGGTAAAAGACCTATAAGGTTACCTACATATACCTATACTTATTTATTTAAAAATAAAAATAAACTCCTAAAAATCTAATAAAAATACCCTCACACTCACAAAAATAAATTATAAATTTATAAAATAAGCCAATAAAATAATAAAAGGAAATAAACAAATTAAAAATAAAATACACAAAAAATACATGTAAATATATACATATACACATTATTAAATTAAAACCATAATAAAACACTTCGAAAAATTCAATAAAAATCACAAATAAATACTACATAAAAAATACACATTTTTTATGTTTTAAGAAAATTCAAATAAAATCATTTACTATGGTGAATTAATCAATTTAGGATCAAAATTCTTGTTTTGTCTTTTAGCGGCCGACGTGGACCAATGGGGCGCCAGTCCTCGTTGACCCCTTGGTCAACTGTCCCATCCCAGCTCTGGCGCCTCTAAACCATCTTTTCCCCGGTTTTCATCCATTTTTTACGGGCATCTCATCCATCGATCGTGCTCGCTTCCTTAACAAGAAATGATCTCTGATCATCCATGATACCCGCCAATAACTTGGATCGACCCGATACTCATTGGATTAATCAATAATCGTCGGTCAATAAGGCACCATGCCAATGTCTATAAATAAGAAGCTCCGCCCCCTTTCACAAATTTGGCCAATTTTAGTCCAACCAAAAGCCTCGATTTCGTCCCTGGAGGGTTCCTCGTGACAGGAGGGGTGTTCCAGCGCTTCGAATCGGCCGGAGGAAGGAGGATTTTGTCGCGGCGGAGCTCCGGCGTCCGCCCTGCTCCCTGGTGGCCCCCAGGTATAAGAGCTGTCCTTTTTATCGCTTTTTAGTTAGATTTTAATGCTAGCTTTTGATTCTAGTTGTTAGATTAGTCTTTAGTTAATCCCTTTAGCTTAAAATCAAAAATTCGAAGTTCGCCGGAGCTCCGCTCCGGCGACTTCTTCACTGTAAACCCGACCATGTCCGACCGCCACGTGCACCCCATTTCGATCCCTATCGCATTCTCCATCGATCCATCGCCCTTTGACCAACCGAGGACCTCTGGTCTTCGCGAATCGGGGCTCCACCTCCGCCGTACGCGAGAGCCCCTCCGCCTCACTTCATTTCGCTGCAAAGCTTCAAACCCCGGGTCGAGGAGGACGCCCTCGCTCTCCCGGTTCTTCCTATGCAGGTCAAACGAGGAAAGAGGCCCATCTGGGCTCGATTCAAGCCAGGAAGAGGTTCCTGGAGGTCTGGTTCTTCATCGACCTCGTCCGAGCCATTCAGACCTCCAGGAGCCATGATGAGACCATCAATCGACGCGGGGAGCCTCCAGCTACGTTCAGACACCCTCAGACGCGCGGGAGAGCCCTGGAGGAGCCCGAGCTTCTTGATCGAAGCTCGCCAGGCGTGAGCTTCTTCCCTGTTCTTCCAGGGAGCTCCAGCGCCGTCAGATCCGGAGGCGAGGGCCAGATTAAAAGATAGCCTTCCGATGAAGACACGCGCCAACCGTCAGATCAGCGAGGAGCTTCTAATCCGAACCCTTCATCGACGAACCGGTACCCGCCGTCAGATGAGCAACACGTGGATAAGTGGCGCACCCAGCGCCGCAGGATGAAGCGCCTTGGGGGGTAAATTTCAAACACCTCCCCCCGCTTTTTGTATTAACAGTTTAGTGCTAAAAATAAAAAGTTACGTTGTAAATAAATTGTATAATTTGCAGAAGGACCCCTGAGGTTTTTATATTTGCGTATTAGTCCCTCCGCGCCTTACATGCAGTACCCACGTGAGGCGCGTGAAATTTTCATTTAAACCCCGCCGGGTTTTAGTATTTGTAAAATGGCCCCGAAAATAAAAATAAATGTTTATTTTTGTTGTAATTTTTGCTTGGATGCCCCTGCTAAATATTTTAATTGCAAAAATGCCCCCGCCAGGCCATTTATTTTTGTATGCTTTGTCCATTTATTTTGTGCCTCATATTAATTGGAAAAATCTTGCAAAAATGGATATAAGCTCCTGTTAGTGTACCCTTGGACGCTATATTTTTAGTTTTTTATTTTTTTGCATTTTTGCATTTATTAAAAATCAAAAACATGCCTTTTATTTATTGTCTAATTTATAAAATACCAAAAAAATATTAAAAGACCTCGAAAAATTCCAAAAAAATTCCCTAGTATGTATTTTGACCTATTTTAGTGTCAATCCAAAAATCCCAAAAAATCTCAAAAGAAAAACCTTAAAAATTCAAAAATACACAAAAACATCAAAAAAATATATAAAATCAAAGAAAAATCAGAAAAATATAAACTCAGTTCCTATTTCTTCTATATTTTATTATCTCTGTTAGAAAAATAGTGTGGAAAAATTTTGTGGCTGTTAGATATTTTTGATTCCTATTTTGCTGACAACCAGTACCTTTTCCACTGTTTTCCCTCATTTCAGCATTTAAAAATACCAAAAACAATTTGAAAAATATCTAAAAATCACTAAAAAAGTAAAAAATTATGAAAATACCAAAAAGACTTTATCTCTGAATTTTTGATATTTTTAAGTATTTTTATAAATATTATAACACCCCTTTATATATATATCCCCCTATTCTAAAGAAAATAAAAAAAATATAAAAAAAGGATATATATCTATATACACATCTTTATATATATATATTTATTAATATTAAAAATCCTAAAATTAAACAAAAAAATTATTATTATTATTTATACATATATATAGTGCATGTATTATAAGCTATATACTCACCCTCTATGGGTATACATATATTTCTATATATATATATATTACCTAATTATATTATTAAAAAAATAATAAAAAATATAAGAAAATATAAAAAAAATATAAAATTCAAAAACCCAAAAAAATAAGCTTCACACATGGATGACTCTGTGATAGATGCACATTGTAGGCTTATGCATTTTTGTATTGCTCTCTGTGGTTCGACCTCTACATGCTTATTCCCTATACATTTTATGGTAGAGTAATAAAAATTAATTCACATTTTTTGGGCTTAATTCATTCATTCTTTTATTATGGGTTAATTGCTGCATAACTTGGGTATTCTGCGAGCGGTCGCCTCAGCGACAACATATTTATTTTATTCATGGTGACCCTTGTAGAATTATCGTGTTATCAGATGGCGCCGTTGCCGGGGAGCAATGAGCATAGTCTACTTTATTTTTGTCATTCTTGTGTATATTTTTGATTCATTATTGATGTGATTTTGTGAGCAGCTATTTTTATTGCCATTAATCACCGTGCTTCATTGATTCATTTATTGTGATTATTTTATCTGCTCTATATGATTGATTGAGCTATTCTAATGCAATCTTTTTGTGACTTTGATGCGAGGGCCTGCCACGCGAGGATGGATTCTTAGGAGGCCAAGGTAGCCGAGCTTGGAGGAGGATGGTATTCTCTTCTCATGACCATCTGGCGAGAGTATCAATGAAGCAAACAGATGTGGATTAGATAGGATTAGAACACTTAGGATTATTTTTGTAATTTATGGTGAGAGAGAGACAATTTTGGCATGTAATTAAACAGGACTCTACTCTTCACAATGAGGTCCCGTGCCCGGGTGATTGTTCACCTGGGGGCCTCATCACGGCTTTTCGAGTTTTCATCGCCTTCTTTTCTTTGTTTTCCGAAGTTTTGAGCTTTCCGCCTTTATTTTACTTTGTTTTGTGTGCTTGGAGCCCCTAGATATAGGTTGCTTGACTCGGTAGCTAGGTCCACACATTAATAAGAATGCATGTTCCTATAGTCTACTTCGTATGGATCTAGTCAAATTTAAACAAGCCGCTCATTTGTCTCTTAGCCCTTGTGCCGCAGCGAGCCCTGTAAAGCGCTTTCTCCTACCCTCAAGTGTGTTGAGCAGAGGAGGGGTGAGCCAAGATCGGACCCTTTCGGGCTAGAGATGGATGAGCGACTTATGGTTCTTCACGCTAATAGCAGCTAATGTTTAGGGCGATTTTGTGCCTTGCATACCGACATGTAGATAGGTTTAAAAAAATTATGTTTTGCATACCACATGGAGAGAGCTTGGATGCACTGTAAGTCTTCTAACTCAGCATGCATCATTCAGTTCAATGGTGAGATTTCCATCATGGAACCACTTGCACGACTTTTCCGCTATCTCCCTCTGATTTTGAGCACCTAAGACTTAAATGAAAATCTACAAAAACGTTAGGCGATGATATGGAATAGACTCAAAAAAAGAGAAAACCCAAAAAATAAAACAAGGGGACTGCTAAATAAACTTTGACCTTAATTAAAATATGTAATGGACTATCATTGTACCGGGTTCATAAAGCCCTCATTGTTTTCAGGTACCATGGAGGGGGACCAAAACCCTACTCCCTTGAGCGAGTGTGACCCCCTAAGGATTAAAGCCAAAAACCCAGTCTGCAACTGCCTTGTGTATCGCCTGGATTTCCGATGTAATGGCTCTTCTATCGTACGTAGGCGAGTAGGGCTTGGTCACCAGTGATGATTCTCTGTTGTGTAGAGCATCGACCCTGTCCGAAGTATTGAGCATAGGCCACGCCTTCACGGGGGTGTCTGTCTCATTGTCCTGCGTCCGAGTAGGTTCTTGCACGCTCACGGGTGATTCCGTTGCGAGCGAGAACCGAAGTATTGGTTTCGCCTATCAGCTTCCTCTCTCTTTTATTTGGCTGAGTAGGGATCCAGGAAGGGTTACAAGGACACCAAAAAGTACAGACTACAGGTTACACAGGAGGAGGACAAGTACGGGATACTCTTCCAGCAGTACTCTCTCTCCTATAGGGTAGCGTACTAAGGACTTGTTATAAGATATGCCTGAAATCACAACTCTAAAAATGAAAAGATAATAAATAGCCGAGCTTTCACAGCTTCACATGGCGTGAGTTGGTGAACCCGATTTTGTATTGTGTTTGTATGGATCTAGATTAAGGTTCAAAGATCAAGTCCCGCGCCTTTGCGCACATTTTTGGTGTTTCTCCCTTTGACCACCCCGCTCAATCGAGCCTCTCTACTGTTTTACACTCCTTTTATTCCTCGTCGACCATCGTATCTTTCATCCAGCATCCGATCTTCTTTTGTGCTTTGCGAAGTTGATCCATGAATGGTTTCCGTCGGGACCATGCGGACACCCACATCGATTCCATGGACTCAACTCCGCCAATAAGTTCGAGGCGATTCCCGAGAACCCTATCCGGACTTTGCGGATCGATCTCCAGACTCCTCGTTTTCTACCTTTCTCTTGGCCACCCAATAAACTGGGATCACTTTTGTCCCACTTTCACCGTTGTGAATGGAAGTCGATTACAGTCTACATCCTTTTCCATTCACAACAAGCTGGGGTTGACCTGAATTCCAGCTTCATCGCGGCAGCTGAACACAATTACAAGTGATCTGATTCGGACTATCTCATTCTGCAGATAGAAGACAGTGCGAGCCCTGGAGACTACTCCGGAGTTCATCTCGTCCGACTCAGCCCTGACATGGCTCTAGGAGGAAAGGGCAAGGGTCAGCAGCCACCCCAACCAGAGGGACAGTTGCCAGATCAGAACCAAGTCAATGCACAGCTACTGGCATCTAACCAGGCCATCCAGCAGCAGCTGACCGAGCAGGACCTTACACAGACAACTTTCCAGGACATGTTGAATGATATGATGAACCGCGACGACGATGGAGGAGGCAGACGCAGAGGAGGCGGGGGAGGAGGAGGTGGAGGTGGAGGTGGTGGTGCAGATGATGATGTAGAATTTCCACTACCACCAAAGCCAACCCTGAAAGAAAACATACAATCCGGGAGACAACCAGATGACCGAGTGGATACTCATTCCACCGGTACACGCTCATTTTGAGCTGAAGCCCCAATTTATTGCTCTTCTCCCTGCCTTTCATGGAAACACAAGCGAGGAGCCGTACATTCACCTGCAGCAATTCTCCCGCATCTGCCGCACTACTCACTATCCCAATGTCCCTCTGGACATTGTCAAGATGATGGCATTCCCATTCAACCTACAGGACAAGGCCCTGTATTGGGTCAACCATCTGGGGAAGGTCGTGACGACCTGGGAGGAGTTGAAGTCCGCCTTTCTGCACAAATATTACCCTCTAGGTCGGCTCAACCAGATGCGAGCCCGTATCAGTAATTTCTCCCAAGGACCCCATGAGTCGATACATGAAGCGTGGGAGAGATTCACTGACCTGCATGAGAAGTGTCCCCATCATGACATCCCGAAGACCAGTTTGGTCCAGCACTTTTTCGGGGGACTGAACATTGAAAGCCAAAGGCTCGTTGACGCAGCATGTGGGGGCTCACACTTCAATAAGGATGAAGATGTAGTCTGGCAAATATTTGAAGAAATGGCCGAAGGAGAAACTGCCCTCTCTTCATCCAAGGCGTATCAGAAGCAGCCCCAGATCCTTCAAAAACAAGTACACATGGCAGCGTCCAAGGAAGCAGAGAGAGATGAGAGCTCCAACCTCAGTATCATCGGGGGCCATCTCTCGAAAGTTGACATCATCGAGAAGCGATCACAGAACCTCGAGAAACTCGCTGTGATCGAGAATAGGACCCAGAACCTGGACAAACTTGATCAGATCAATAAGTACCTTAAACTGTTGGTGGGCACCATCAACTCTGTTCAGTCGGCGACACCACCGGAAGCTCCCTGAGAAGAAGGATGAGCAGCAACCGCATCATCAGCCTCAGCCGAGCCAGCAACCACCGACAGTCCAGCATGTGTACTACGTGCAGGCGCCCGACCAGGGCCAGCCGCAGCAACAGATGGTCGTGTACCAGCCAGAGTTCCTCTCAGTACCTGATCCAGTCTTCCCACCACCACCCCTGATTCAGGAAGTGAATGGGGTATGGGCTCATGAAGCACAGTCGACCCATCCTCAAGGACAACCCCAGGGTCAGCAATTTGCCAATCGGCAGTACCACCAACCTCAGGGTGATCGTTATGGACAATCCTCTGAGCAGCACCAGCAGTACCAGCAGCCTCCCCAGTTTGCACAACAATGGAGGCAGAATTTTCCATACCAGCAGCAGCAGCCGCAGTACCGCCACCCACAGCCGTATCACCAGTACGCGGCTGCCCCCTCTCAGCAATACCAACAGTGTCCTCCTCCCTCATACCAACAACTTCAACTTCCTGCACCACCTCAGAACCACCAGCAACAACCTCCCCACTCATCCAACCATTAGCAGTGTGGTCTGCACGCTGAATCTTCATAAGTACCCCCTGCGAACCCCACCATGGATTGCTTGGCCCAAATTGTCAAAGGGCTTGCAGATATGACCAAACAGCTTGACGACCGGACCGCCACCCGAACTACCATTCCGGCGCAGGTCGAAGCCAACCCAAATAATTTCAAGAAGAAAGAGCAGGTAGAATGTGATGTCCTGTCCGTGTCTGGTAATGATATTACTGCTTATTCTAATGCTGTTACTCTCAGGAGCGGTAGGGCCTTGCCTCCGCCTGCTACCACAAGTGGGGTGAATAAAGAAACAGGTGGATCGTCATCTTCCGCATCAGTCGTGCCAGCTCCAAGGGCGGGTGAGGAGGAAGAAGAAGGAGAAGCCAGTCCAGCCGTCGTGCCATGTCAGCAGCAACCTCAGTAGAAAATACAAAAAAATCAGCAAAAACAAAAACAACAAAAAGAAGCTTGTAGCCGAAGCGAAGCCGCGCTAGCATTGGAGGAGCCGCCAGCAGCAGCCGATCCCTCGCCAGCTGACAGAGCAGACGCTTTACTTTTTGATCGCCCTGCAGCACCAACATGTCCAGATACAGCTTGTACTCCTTTTTGTAGTTCGGATGTACAACATTCTATGGGCGATGATGTTGATGTAAATAAGAACTCTGATTTTCCTGCTAGTAATGTACATATTCCTTTCCCTCATGCAATACAAAAATCCAAAAAAATTGCAAAACGAAAAAAGGCATTGTCTGACCCAGGTGTTGTTGAAATTTTAGATAAATTGACTGTTGAGATTCCCTTGCTAAAGGCCGTGGAATACATGCCAGCTGTGAAGAAAGGACTAAAGGAGGCATGTACTAACAAGCGTCTCTCAGCACAAGAAAACATACGCCAACAAGTTGAGAGGCATGTCCTCACCTTGGCCACGGTAGCATCTATTAGCAATCTCCCCCAGAAGAAGCAAGATACAGGAGCACCTCTGATCAGTTGTGAGATTTTTGACCACGTCTTCGAGCGCACTCTTCTGAAGGATATGGTTAGATCCTTAAGCGCATCACGGAAGCATGAGCGTCGTATCGAATACGGCGAGGAGCGACTAGTCGCACTAGTTGCTCGATGCAGCAGAATTTAAAAAATTTTCTTACGACGAAACCACATGATCCAAGAACACTTCTCGGATCGTTTCGTCTAAACCACAAACAAGTAATAGGATTACCTCTTGAAGCGTGGTTGCGATCAAGTCTCTAAACGAAGAGACCTCCTGTCTCAAGTCCGATCCGACGGAGGAGACGCTTGCGAGCGCGGGGATGAACCGCGTGCTTCTCGCAATCCATGTTGATGATCCAAGCGGCGGATCTCCTGATCTCGACACACGAGATCCGACGTATTCTTCACGAGCGAGGTGCACTGAAGGAGACGGAGATCCACGAGCAGAAGAACGGGCAGCATAATGACGATGCCGCGACGATGGAGAACCTCTCCATGGCATCCATGGTGGACGACCATGAGAGGGAGAGAGAGAGGACTGACCTCTAGAAAGAGAGAGAGAGAGAGAGATGTGTTGTGTAAAATAGAGAGCATGGTATGCCTCTCTATTTATAGGGTTTTGGGATCCATGGATCTCAATCCATGTGACATATAAAATCAATGGATGAGATTGATTTATGTCAATCCAATGGCTAAGATTGTTGTTGGTAAAACCAACAAATTTAGATCAAAATACATTTGACAAAATCAAATACAAATTAATCCAAAAACAATCCAATAAATAAGGAGAGAATGTGCATGGAGATTTCATCTCCATGCACTTTCCATATGGACGACCACACATTCCTTATAGGAATGATGTGCCGCCCCCCTCTTTCCATGGAGAGAGCAATCTCATGGAAATCCATGAGATTGCATATCTCCTTGAAAATCTCCTCTATTTATTTCCAACAACTTTTGTTGGCTTTTTATTCTTCAAAAATAATTCATAATTATATTTGAGAATATTGCAATCTTGCCATAGAAAAATTGTGAATCAAATTCACAACCCAAAACAACATATAATTTACATTGTCAATTAATCACACAATGTGTAACCAATACACATAATAATTAATCAACACATGTAAATTATAATTAACTCTCTCTAATACATTATAAATCACATTTATAATATATTATTAATAATTGGATATTTCTATCCACATTATTCTTATCCATAATAATTAAATCATATTTAATTATATCGGATAATCTTATTCTCATGTACTCAAATAATATGAATCACATTCACATTATCTACATCTTTGATAATCAAATCACATTTAATTATCTAAGATAACTCTCCTTATAATATGAATCAAATTCATATTATTAACTCACATTTAATTTTTTTGAAGGAAAATCACATTTAATTATCCATTTTCTCAATGCTCGGATACATTTATCAACAATAGAATTATCCATGAACTCTTTCAAGGATAATGCGCTTTCTCCGCGAATACTTGGAGATAAGGACAGGGCGATTGTATTGTTCCACGTATAGTGACATGGATATTGAGATCACATCTCAAATCCAGATCTCGGGCCTCCCATAGATGCTTGATTAAATCAAGACCGCAAATATAATCTTCTCATTGAATCTGAATCACATTCAGATCAATGTCCAACATTTGGACCAAGATCAGATTACTTCTCTACTGAGAGGAGTCACTAATATCCAGACCCGTTTCATCACTCCCTAGGAATGGAAGCGTCATGGTTATACAACCGTTTGTGATCACATCACCCTCAGGTATTCCTAACACCTATACATCCTGCATACTGGAAGACCCAGATTAAACCTGAAGTATTGGATCAACTTTATACTGTCTACTTCATGGTTTTATCAGTAAGTTTCTCATTCGATCATTTAGAGTCGGTATTTATCATATACTTTCCAAAAGCATATATCATACCTAGGTCTTGATCATATACTTTCCAAAAGTATATATCAATCCAACAAATTCAGTCAAGCTTCCAAAGCGAGACGATCGTGCGCACGGAATTTGATTCTTCCCAATATCTCATGAGTGAGCTCATGTCTTCCGGTTCAGTAGTGAACCTGTATGATCCCTTTGAGAGATCGTATTACTCATATGCCCTTATATGCACACCAGCGCGCCGGTGTATAGACCTTGATTAGGCCATCAACCTATTGGTCTGCCAAATGTACATACTCAGACATATAGTAACATATCTGTCTCCGGTCAGAGGATGTGTGCCTATATCATGACAGCATATGATATAGGACTTTGGTTATCTCGATCTCGTTAAGTCAACTCTTTGACCTAACTAATCTGACACCTCCGAATCTCTATTCCTATGCAGAGGACCTGCATCAAGAAGTCGGTCAGATATCAGCCTAACTGAGAAAGGATTGCCATCTCCTACTCAGGCTGGAGATCATCTCTTAATAATCATTTGACGGTGCTTGATGAGTCCTCAATCTAACTCATTAGATATTCATCTAAGCACCAGCCTCTATGATTCAATAATTAAATCAACAACTGTATGATCATTAAGATGGCCATGGTACATAACCCTAATTGCACTAAGGGACCTATTATGCAAACTATGTATTCTTTATTTTAGATTAAGGAGTGAATTGCAATAACATTTATTGCATAATGGCTCGCCGTGGGCTCGCATGTCCAACAATCTCCCGCTAGCCCAAAGAGCCATTAATGGGCTAATCATTTAAACCCACACTCATGTGACAATCATAGGCTATTTAGAAAATAGCTAGGTAAGCTGATCAGTCACTCCGTTCCCAAGAGACTACGCCAAGTCCTTTTACGGCACTTGCATATCTCCTAGCAACAGTGCTCGCATCCAATGCGAATGTTGCATCTCATGCAACCGATACTTAATTTTGTTGGTTATAGTGTCCTTGACACTACATCTTATTAATTATCATAACCAGTATTCCCATAATCCTTATTAGAATACCTTCATTCCTGGAGATCTCTATCTCCTAAGGTATTCTACAGTTAAGACCCTTATAGATCACTATCTACAAGGTCTTAAGCCTTTGAAGATAAGACTTTGAGATCACTATCTCTAAGTTTCATCATCTTTAAAGATATTGTTATTACTGCAATCAAGTGTTTTATCTCCATAGTAGGATTAGTAACAGTTTACTACTCCCACTGCATGGTAGACATTTGGTTCTTGTACACATCTAGCATACATTCAGCTTCTCATAACTGATGCACAAGTGCAAGCAGTTCTAGCATTCACTTCCTCAACTCTTTGAGGTGCTATCCCTCTAGACAGGTCACTATCACATCTTAAGGGAAGGAAGCTTTTCTTGGAATTGTCCAGAAAATGGAATAAGTCCAAGGTGTACTTACTAATGCGACAGTCCCAATACCCTCTTCTCTTTGCTTCTGAACGACTTCAGAATTAAGATCTAAGAGGTATCCTTGAAAACGTATCTCAAGGTATGGAACAACCAAATTATAAAACACTTATTATTATTCTTATATCATTCTAAATTATTAGAATAATATCTACATTTAGCACGATGAACACAATGGCACTCCCACTAAGCTTCACATGGTTCATCAAGATTTTATCTGAAATCACGACATTTATAATTTCATCAAATCTTATGTTCCAACTACAAGAAACTTATTGGAGTCCAAAGATGGAGTTCTTCAGCCAGCATACCTTGCTTTCCTCAACCATGAAGTCCTGGGGCTACTTCATATGAATATCCTCAGAGAGGTATTCATAGAGGAATGCAATCTTGTCTCACACCATGAAGATGTCATAGACAAGTGGAGGGTAGCTATAGTTAGCAATATTCTGATGGGTTAAAGCAAGGTCACTGGAGAGCAAGTCTTATCGCAAGCGATGCCTTCTCTACGGTGTGTAGCTCATGGCTACGAACCGTGCTTTGAAGGTCTATACCTTCTCATCAGGTTCCCTCTTTCTCTTGAAGATCCATTTACATCTTAATGGGTCTGACCCATATAGGTGGATCCTCGAGGGTCCATATACAACACTTGTATATGAAGTCTACATTAGACTTCATTGCTAACATCCATCTTTCCATGTCATGATCCTCAGGAGCTTCATCACATGAAATCCGATCATCGTCAGATTTAACTGACGCATGGAATCCATCCTCAAACTTATTTGAAGAGGCATTAATGTTTCATCTTCAATTATCTAGTTTAGTTTCCGATTTCAGGAGCCTCATTATCTTTTCAAGATTAAATGAGTTCCTTTACTTCATTTTCATCTTGATTCTCAAGAGAGTCATCCTATAACAATCATATTCTCAAATATGAGATCTTTTAAGAGTCTCAAGGTCATAAAGTAGGTATCCAATACCATCCTTTATTTTCCTAATGAAGCGGCACTTCTTTGGTGCTAGATTCCAGCTTACCAGCTTGGGACCTTATTAAGTGTATAATGTAGTCTCTACCACATATACCTGGAAACTAAGAGATAATTATGCTAAGATTAATCATTGATCAAATCATGTCACACATGATCAATTGTATCTCCCTACAACTCTATTGAGTTAAGGCTCATTAGGAGGGATGAGATAGAAATGATATTCACAACTCCATAAGGTATTCCTTGAATTCATCTAATAGGTACAAGCTACCTTGATTAGATCAAATTCATTTCATCTTCCTTCAAACTTTGGTTTTAAACCAAAATTATGAAATCTTTGAACATTTCAAAGGTTTCTTAGGTGAAGAGAAGAAATTTCATATCATACATAATCATTAACAGATATCACATATCCATAATGTTTACTATGATATAGATGATCTGCATACATCAATATGTATGAGATCCTGAATACCTTGACATCTTACACCTTTCCCAAGGAAGGGTGTATTGGACATTTTTACTTTGAATACAATATTCACAAGTATGTGAGATTTGAATCTTTAGACAATCTAAAGTTTCATGTCTTACTAGTCCATTGATCTCATCAACAGACATATGTCCAAAACTTGATGCCAGATCATTGTCAAATGATCTTTATCCTCCTATTGATCTTTAAAGGTTTAATTTTCAATATTAGAAATTTTAGTGAACCATTCATTAATTTTCTAATTTTGTGGAGTCCACTAGATGTAAGATTACTATCTGAAATATCTCCATCATAACTCTTTATGATAGGTCTATTCCAGATTTCATGTTTATTCCCAACATTTAGAAATAAACAATGAGTGTATTCTAATATCTAGGCCATAGAGACATTCTCTAAGACTAAGGGCTCCCACTGAAAATATGAAGTCTATTCATCCAGTGGAAATTATTGCAACAATTGCATCAATTCCAACATGGATGACCATTAAACCTTAAGATCAAATTTCTAATATTCTAATACATATGTAACCAATTGCAAGTGTTATTAGAAAATTAAGATACAATTATTAGACTTTATCTTATCAAACAAGTAAGTCAATTTCAATGATTATATGTAGATTATTCTGATGTACTATCCGATTCCTTCTCTAAGGATTTTAGATAGATTTGATAGTCATACTATCAATACATCAACATATTGCAGTATTGGCATTCATCCAACTCTTTGGATGGAAGCAACAGAAGTACAATCAACTCTTTGACTATACTTCTTACTTGAGTTCAACCCATGCTTCCACTGCGCTCCCTTTATCTCTAAGCAACCATTGCTCAAGACTAAAGGATCTCTTATCTTAAAATCAAAAATTTCAATATAAGAGTATTTCAACATTTATACAAGCTTCATTTAAGTTCATACAATATGAATATTATGAATCTTCATGAATGGCAGTAGAATGATGACACTCATCATCTACATCCATCTAAACTCTTAAAGCATAGGTTCAGGTAGGTACTCAAACAATTTGAATACATTATCTCTAATAGAGCTACCATTCTACACGATGTAGAGAACCATGTCATTCATGATTAAATGTCAAGAGCACATATGTATGCCAGAATATCTTTATTGATTTTATAAGGATTATTTGATAATTACGATCATTATCGACATGTCACTTCAAAAGTACATTCGATGAGATCAAGACTTATAGAGACATGCAAACCCTAGGGTTTTAGTCCTATTGTCTTATTTAATTATCACTTCTCATTATTATGAGGAAACTTGCACATTGCAACCACATACATTATGTGTTCAATTGCAAGTTCAAGGGTCCAATCCATGATATTCTACTGGTTATTATTGAGTATAACATTGAATGGGTTTAATGAAGGATTATCTGAAATAAGAAATTTGCATGAGTGTATATATTTATATATATACATATTATACTTTGATTTAGGAATTTTTATATCAAAGTTGTCTTGCCATGTCAACAATGAAAGTTCATTCCCTTAATCACTTTCAATGTAAGAGATATACTTACCATTATATCTCAGCAAGATCTGGGATCTCCTCTTTATCTTTGTTACATCCCAATAATATGAGAAACTGCAACTCCAATAAAGAGAAGCGGGAACACATTCCGCCTTGCAAGTCCAACTTGCATTTCCCAATTCGGTCTTTAACACCCGGGCCCACCACCCCTAAGGTGATGTTGACCCGTCGTTAATTGAACCAACCGTCAACAGGAATAGAACTCGCTATGCGCAATCCAATATCGCCCCAATAATATGAGGATCCGATATTGGGGTCACTACGTATACGGCCTTACTCTTTCAAGAAGCAAAGAGTCTGATCCAGATGCGCTTGTATATAGGAGCTGTCACTACGTACAGGCGTCTCCTATATACAATCCCTGGCGACGGAAACCCTTCGCCTTGACGGGAGATCATGGATGTCACTTATGTGATCCTCCGTATCTTATTCAAATTATAATTAATCATTATGAATCACATTCATTACGATTAATTCTTCCAAGGGAAATAATAACTCTATTCATAATAGAGTGTTCTTAATTGGATATAATTAACTTAATCATATTAAATTAATTTTCAATCCAATTTAATCAACAAACTTGATTTTACTTGAATATATGGTTTTATTCTCAAAGTACGTGTTAATTCGTATTTTAATAATTAGAAAAATACATCTTAATCCCTCGGACATTATCCCGGCCCTACCCGCTGTCATGGCCAGTACCGGCGGGAGTGGGACGAACCACATACGTTGCAACCCGCTACCCCATCGATCCCCGACTAGACACCATATCCACCTCGGGAAAGGATAATGCCAAATTGATTAATTTGTACTTGAGATGATCATCGGTTCTTCAACCGAAATTATACCATATAGTAATCAAAACAATTTTGATTATAAGGAAATTTGCTAGACAAATTCCCAATCCTATTCAAGCAAGAAGTTTGATGATTGTGATACCAATTAAGATTTAGATCAAATCTAATCAATTAATTGATTGAGGCCAAGTAAATTAAGGAAATAATTATCTTCTAATATTTCACAAATATTTTCCATAATTATTTCTCAAAATTAACAATTAATTTTATTAATTGACAATCACATGGTTCTTGATTAGGAAAGCAATTTCATCAGTGACCCCTACTTACTAAAATTAGCATATCTCAATCATATTAAATCCAAATTAAGCAAAGTCAATTTCTAAAGTTTGCTAATTTGATTTAGGACAGACCTAAGTGATGTTTCATGCATTTCGAGGTAAGTCTAAACAATAATTAACATTTTAATCACGTTCAGATTCACAGTTCCCGCAACAGTGCATACATGTTCATTAAAACGACCATATCGCGAGCATACGAAATCCGATTTACGCAAACTCAGATCCTATGGTTTCCTTATTTAATTGAGAACAAAATCCAAGTAGTAAATTCGTGTTTAAACAATTTAAACAGTGCCGAATTTATTTACTAAACAGATCTGCGAAATCAAATGCGATGAAAACTTTCGCGACCTTAACGAACCCAAGTCGTCCTCGGTTAGCGAATCACTATTCGAAACCGTCGACCTAAGGCTCTGATACCACTTGAAGGATATGGTTAGATCCTTAAGCGCATCACGGAAGCATGAGCATCGTATCGAATACGACGAGGAGCGACTAGTCGCACTAGTTGCTCGATGCAGCGGAATTTAAAAAATTTTCTTACGACGAAACCACATGATCCAAGAACACTTCTCGGATCGTTTCATCTAAACCACAAACAAGTAATAGGATTACCTCTTGAAGCGTGGTTGCGATCAAGTCTCTAAACGAAGAGACCTCCTGTCTTTAGTCCGATCCGACGGAGGAGACGCTTGCGAGCGCGGGGATGAACCGCGTGCTTCTCGCAATCTATGTTGATGATCCAAGCGGCGGATCTCCTGATCTCGACACACGAGATCCGACATCTTCTTCACGAGCGAGGTGCACCGAAGGAGACGGAGATCCACGAGCAGAAGAACGGGCAGCATAACGACGATGCCGCGGCGATGGAGAACCTCTCCATGGCATCCATGGTGGACGGCCATGAGAGGGAGAGAGAGAGGGCTGACCTCTAGAAAGAAAGAGAGAGAGAGAGATGTGTTGTGTAAAATAGAGAGCATGGTATGCCTCTCTATTTATAGGGTTTTGGGATCCATGGATCTCAATCCATGTGACATATAAAATCAATGGATGAGATTGATTTATGTCAATCCAATGGCTAAGATTGTTGTTGGTAAAACCAACAAATTTAGATCAAAATATATTTGACAAAATCAAATACAAATTAATCCAAAAACAATCCAATAAATAAGGAGAGAATGTGCATCGAGATTTCATCTCCATGCACTTTCCATGTGGACGGCCACACATTCCTTATAGGAATGATGTGCCGCCCCCCTCTTTCCATGGAGAGAGCAATCTCATGGAAATCCATGAGATTGCATATCTCCTTGAAAATCTCCTCTATTTATTTCCAACAACTTTTGTTGGCTTTTTATTCTTCAAAAATAATTCATAATTATATTTGAGAATATTGCAATCTTGCCATAGAAAAATTGTGAATCAAATTCACAACCAAAAACAACATATAATTTACATTGTCAATTAATCACACAATGTGTATCCAATACACATAATAATTAATCAACACATGTAAATTATAATTAACTCTCTCTAATACATTATAAATCACATTTATAATATATTATTAATAATTGGATATTTCTATCCACATTATTCTTATCCATAACAATTAAATCATATTTAATTATATTGGATAATCTTATTCTCATGTACTCAAATAATATGAATCACATTCACATTATCTACATCTTTGATAAACAAATCACATTTAATTATCTAAGATAACTCTCCTTATAATATGAATCAAATTCATATTATTAAATCACATTTAATTATCCATTTTCTCAATGCTCGGATACATTTATCAACAATAGAATTATCCATGAACTCTTTCAAGGATAATGCGCTTTCTCCGCGAATACTTGGAGATAAGGACATGGCGATTGTATTGTTCCACGTATAGTGACATGGATATTGAGATCACATCTTAAATCCAGATCTCGGGCCTCCCATAGATGCTTGATTAAATCAAGACCGCAAATCTAATCTTCTCATTGAATCTGATACACATTCAGATCAATGTCCAACATTTGGACCAAGATCAGATTACTTCTCTACTGAGAGGAGTCACTAAAATCCAGACCCGTTTCATCACTCCCTAGGAATGGAAGCGTCATGGTTATACAACCGTTTATGATCACATCACCCTCAGGTATTCTTAACACCTGTACATCCTGCATACTGGAAGACCCAGATTAAACCCGAAGTATTGGATCAACTTTATACTGTCTACTTCATGGTTTTATCAGTAAGTTTCTCATTCGATCATTGGGAGTCGGTATTGATCATATACTTTCCAAAAGCATATATCATACCTAGGTCTTGATCATATACTTTCCAAAAGTATATATCAATACAACAAATTCAGTCAAGCTTCCAAAGCGAGACGACCGTGCGCACGGAATTTGATTCTTCCCAATATCTCATGAGTGAGCTCATGTCTTCCGGTTCAGTAGTGAACCTGTATGATCTCTTTGAGAGATCGTATTACTCATATGCCCTTATATGCACACCAGCACGCCGGTGTATAGACCTTGATTAGGCCATCAACCTATTGGTTTGCCAAATGTACATACTCAGACATATAGTAACACATCTGTCTCCGGTCAGAGGATGTGTGCCTATATCATGACAGCATATGATATAGGACTTTGGTTATCTCGATCTCGTTAAGTCAACTCTTTGGCCTAACTAATCTGACACCTCCGAATCTCTATTCCTATGCAGAGGACCTGCATCAAGAAGTTGATCAGATATCAGCCTAACTGAGAAAGGATTGCCATCTCCTACTCAGGCTGGAGATCATCTCTTAATAATCATTTGACGGCGCTTGATGAGTCCTCAATCTAACTCATTAGATATTCATCTAAGCACCAGCCTCTATGATTCAATAATTGAATCAACAGCTGTATGATCATTAAGATGGCCATGGTACATAACCCTAATTGCACTAAGGGACCTATTATGCAAACTATGTATTCTTTATTTCAGATTAAGGAGTGAATTGCAATAACATTTATTGCATAATGGCTTGCCGTGGGCTCGCATGTCCAACATCTTCTTGATAGTGGATCTTCTATCAACCTTCTGCCCTCGTCTATAATGCAAGAATTTGGGCTGGGACCGCTCAAGCAGACACGCATGATCCTTCAGTTTGCTGACTGATCCGTCAAACAACCCCAGGGTCTTTTGGAAGATGTTGTTGTTAAAGTGCAGGGGATGCAATTTCCAGCTGACTTTGTAGTCCTTGATATGGACTCGCCTGCACCCCTACTTCAGACCCCTATCATCCTTGGCAGACCATTCCTTCGTACTTCAGGTGCCGTGGTTGATTACGGGTCTGGCAAGATTACTTTTAGCTCGAACACCCAGCAGATCACGATAAACATGAATAGAGAGCCGAATGCCACAACTGATGAGAGCCAGGCAGCATCCGAAGCAGACTGTGATTTTATTGCAGAGATCAGAGATTCATGCTTGTCATTGGACGATCCATGGACCCAAGAAATCCTCACTCTTGCGGAGGACTTGGAAAGCGCAGTCAGCTTATGCTCCGACGATTCATGGGAGACAGATTCTCAGATGCAGGCGCATCTACTTGAGCAGTCACTCCAGACCGAACACGATCAGCTTAGCGCAGAACCGTTCGACACCTCTTTGGGATCTCAACAAGATGATGAGGATGGTAGCAGCTTCAAAGAAGTGCATCCCACCACCAGCATGGTATCTGAAGTGACAGATAGTGTGGACAGGACAAAACCAGAACTCAAGCCACTTCCAGCAGGCCTAAAGTATGCTTTCCTTGCGGGTGAAGAACAGATGTATCCGGTTATCATCAGCAGCAGGCTGACTTCGGATCAGGAATCTCGTCTTCTCGAGGTTCTAGAAAAGAACTGCATGGCACTTGGTTGGAGCGTATCAGATCTCCGAGGGATAAATCCAGCCTTGTGTTCACACCATATCTATCTAGAAGAAGATGCCAAGCCGTCCCGTGATATTCAGAGAAGGCTGAACCCTAACCTTCGGGACGTCGGCATGAAAGAAATCACGAAATGGTGTGATGCATGCTTCATCTATCCCATCTCCGACTCAAAATGGGTAAGCCCACTGCATGTAGTTCCGAAGAAGTCAGGGCTTACCGTGGTTACAAATGACAAAGGAGAGGAAATTTCCACTCGGGTACCAACATCCTGGCGGGTGTGTGTTGATTACCGCCGTCTCAATGCAGCGACTAAGAAGGACCACTTTCCCTTGCCCTTCATTGATCAAGTTTTGGAAAGATTAGCAGGCAAGGAGTTCTTCTGCTTTTTGGATGGGTATTCCGGGTACAACCAAGTGGCAATCGTCCCTGAAGATCAAGAGAAGACTACCTTCACTTGCCCGTTCGGCACCTACGCCTTCAAGAGAATGCCCTTTGGTTTGTGCAATGCACCTGCAACCTTCCAAAGATGCATGTTAGCAGTCTTCGCCGAGATGGTAGGCAGTTTTCTCGAGGTGTTCATGGATGATTTCTCTGTCTATGGTGATAGTTTCGATTCTTGTCTTGAGCACCTAGACAGAGTGCTTCAGAAGTGCCAAGAAGTCAATCTAGTGTTGCCATGGGAAAAGAGCCACTTTATGGTCAGAGAAGGCATTGTGCTGGGCCACGTCGTTTCCAAACGTGGCATGGAAGTCGACCCGGCAAAGGTGGATGTCATTTCAAATCTTCAGCCACCTCAGTCAGTGAAGAATGTGAGGTCATTCCTGGGGCATGTGGGATTCTATAGGCGATTCATCAAGGATTTCAGCCGCATTGCCCAACCTCTGACAGAACTTTTGTGCAAGGAGACTGAGTTCATTATTGATCAACCGGCTCTCCTTGCTTTCAATCAGTTGAAGGAGCTGATCACTCAGGCTCCAATCTTACAGCCGCCCGACTGGACTCTTCCTTTTGAGATAATGACCGATGCATCAGACTTTGCAGTCGGGGCTGTTCTTGGGCAAAGGAAAGACAGAGCGCCCTACGCCATTCACTATGCCAACAGAACATTAGACGAAGCACAAAGAAATTATACAGTGACAGAGAAAGAATTGATGGCTGTGGTTTTCGCCTTAGAGAAGTTCAGATCCTATTTGTTGGGATCAAAAGTCACAATTTGTACAGACCACTCTGCTATCTGATACCTACAGCAGAAGAAGGATGCCAAGCCAAGACTGATTCGTTGGATCTTTCTCCTCCAGGAATTCGATTTGGAAATCAAGGACAAGCTTGGAGTCCAGAATGGGGTAGTGATGAATCTCCATTTCATCACCTTTATTCTATCATTTTGGCCTCAAAAACCCCAGCAAATGCATGTAAATAGCATCAAATTATACATATTAGCATTCATGATTCATTGTATTAATTATACATTAAATAAGGTTTTAATGCCAAAATTATAGAATAAAGAAAAGAAAAGAAAAAGGAATAAAATATTGAAGAGATTTTATGACCCAAACCCCGAGACCAAGGCCAGCATGGTATTGGTCGACCAGGAATAAAGTAGGGGGAGATAAGGGCCAGTGTACAATAAATACCTCATTTATTTCTTCATTTATTTATGCATTTTTGACACCTATTTTTTACATAATTATTTATTCATCAAATAAAGAAACTTTGTTCATAAAAGTTGTAGATAATAATGTAAATACAATTACAAAATTAAGTTTGTGTAAAAATAATACTCAGTGTACATTCTATACACAGAATAAAAAGCCAAAATCTCAACTTCACAGACCCATATCTTGCAAATAAAAACTCCAAATCACTCAAACTCACCTTTAATTATATATAGCTTTCCATGAACTATTTAATAAAATTGGTTTCATAATTTTTGGAGTCCATGTGCAAAAGTTAGGTTTTTGGCCCTTCTTGTATATAGTCTTGATTAAAATATTCTTTTTATTCAATATTCATTATTTTTATAAATTCATATTTTAAGAATTGTGTAAATGATGTATATAATGCATACACACATTAAAAGTAAAGGAAAACCAAAAATAATTTCAAAAATAAAATAAGTCTACAAAATTCCTAGACAAAATACCTATATTATATATCTTTACATAAATAAAAAGGATTTTATTCCTTGGTTCTTTTATTCTTGTATATATTTATAATAAGGTGTACATTATACTTAACTCCTTAAAAATGTAAATCCAAAATAAAAGTCAAGAAAATACATTAAATAAATTAAGAATACAAAACACATAGGTAAAATACCTATAAGGATACCTACATAAACCTATACCTATTTATTTAAAAATGTAAATAAACTCCTAAAAATTAAATAAAAATACCTTTATACTCACAAAAATAAATTATAAATTTATAAAATAAGCCAATAAAATAATAAAAGAAAATAAACAAATTAAAAATAAAATACCCAAAAATACATGTAAATACATACATATACACATTATTAAATTAAAGACATAATAAAACGCTTCGAAAAATTCAATAAAAATCATAAATAAATACTAGATGAAATAATACACATTTTTTATTTTTTAAGAAAAAAATAATAAAATCGTTTGCTATGTCAAATAAATCAATTTCTAATCAGATCTCCTATTTTGGCGTCTAGCGGCCGACGTGGACCAATGAGGTGCCCGCCTTCGTTGACCCCCTGGTCAACTGTCCCATCCCTTGTCTGGCGCCTCTGAACTGTCAACTCCCCGATTTTCCTCCAATTTTTGCGGCCATCCCTTCCATCGTTCAATCTCGCTTCCTTCACAAGAATTGCCCTCTGATCATCCATGATGCCCACCAAAAACTTAGATCAATCAGATACTCATTGGATCAGTCAATAATCGCCGGTTAATAAGGCCCCTTGCCAATGTGTATAAATAAGTAGCTCCACCTCCTTCCTCGAATTTGGCCACTTTTAATCCAACCTTAAGCCTTGATTCCAGTCCTGGGACATTCCTTGTGATAGGGGGGGTGTGCTGGTCCTCGAATCGGCCGGAGGGAGGAAGATTTTGTCGCGGCGGAGCTCCGACGTCCGCCCTGCTCCCTGGAGGCCTCCAGGTATAAGAGTTGTCCCTTTTTATGCTTTTAAGTTAGTTTTCAATGCTAGCTTTCCATTCCAGTTATTAGATTAGGCTTTAGTTAATTCCCTTAACGTAAAAATCCAAATTCGAAGTTCGCCGGAGCTCCGCTCCAGCGACTTCTTCACCGTGAAACCGACTGTGTCCGCCCGCCATTTGCATCCCATTTCATTCCTCGTCGCATTCTCCATCGAACACACACCTTTGTCCAACCCAGGACCTTCGATCTTGGCGAATCGGGGCTCCACCTCCGTTGTATGCCGGAGCCCCTCCGCCCCACTTCATCTCGCTGCCAAGCTTCAAAACCCCGGGTCGAGGAGGTAGCTCTCTCGCCCCTGGTTCTTCCTATGCAGGTACAACGAAGGATAGAGCCCATCTGGGCTCGAATCGATCTAGGAAGAGGTTCTTGGGGGTCCCCTCCTTCACCGACCTCGACCGAATGACTCGGACCTCCAGGAGCCATGCGAACACCATCAGATGACGCGGAAGCTTCCCAGCTACGTCCAGAGCACTTCAGATGCGCGGGAGGTGCCCGGAGGAGCCTGAGCTGCTCGATCAAAGATCGCCGGAGGTGAGCTTCTTCCCCGTTCTTCCAGTCACCTTCAACGCCGTTGGATCGGGAGGCGAGGCTCAGATTGAACGATGACCGTTCGATGAAGACATGCGTCCACCGTCAGATCAGCCAGGAGCTTCTAATCAGGACCCTTCATCGACGAACCGGCATCCGCCGTCCGATGGGCGACACGTGGATAAGTGGCGCATCCAGCGCCGCAGGATGATGCGCCTTTAGGGGGTAAATTTCACATCTAGCCCCCCCCCGCTTTTTGTATTTATTGTTTAATACCAAAAATAAAAAGTTAAGTTGTAAATAAGTTGTAGAAATTGCAGAAGGACCCTTAAGGTTTTTAGATTTACATTTTAGTCCCTCCGCACCTCACGTACAGCAACCACGTGAGGCGCGTGAAATTTGCATGTGAACCCTGCCGTGTTTTATTAATTGTAAAATGGTCCTGAAAATAAAAGTTCACGTTTATTTTTATTGTGATTTTTGCATGTATGCCCCTGTCAATTATTTTATTTGCAAAAATACCCCTGCTAGGCCGTTTATTTTTGTGTGCTTTGTCCATTTATTTTGTGCCTCATATTAAATCGAAAAATTTTGCAAAAATGGATTTAAGCCCCTGTTAGCTTGCTTCTACACGCTATATTTTTAGTTTTCAATTTTGTTGCATTTTTGCATTTATTAAAAATAAAAAACATGTCTTTTATTCACTGTCTAACTTATAAAATCCCCAAAAAAAATATAAAAATGCCTCGAAAAATTCCAAAAAAATTCTCTAGTGTGTATTTTGACCTATTTTAGTGTCACTCCAAAAATCCATAAAAATCTAAAAAGGAAAACCTTAAAAATTCAAAAATACCCAAAAACTCAAAAAAATGTATAAAATCAAAGAAAAATCAGAAAAATATGAACTCAGTCCCAATTTCTGCTATATTTTATTATCTTTATTAGAAAAATAGTGTGGAAAAGTTTTGAGGTTGTTTGCTATTTTTAATTCCTATTTTTCATACAGCCAGGCCCTATTCCACTGTTTGCTCTTATTTTGCTATTTAAAAATATTAAAAATGTTTTGAAAAATGCCCAAAAATCACAAAAACAGTAAAAAGTCATGAAAATTCTAAAAAGACTTTATTCCTGAATTTTTGAATATTTTTGAGTATTTTTATAAATATTATAGTACCCCTTTATGTATATATATGTATTTTCTATATATATATATATTTTATCATACTTATACATACCTATATATATTGTATGTATTACAAGCTATACACTAACCCTCTATGGGTATACATATATTTATAAATTTATATATTATATATATATTACCTAATTATATTATTAAAAACAACAATATATATATATATATATAATAAAATAAAAATAAAAAAAATAAATAAAAAAATAAAAAATTCTAAAATTCAAAAAACCACTTCACACAAGGATGACTCTGTGATTGATGCACATTGTAGGCTAATGCATTTTGTATTGCTCTCTGTGGTTCGACCTCTACATACTTGTTCCCTATACATTTTATGGTAGAGTAATAAAGATTAATTCACATTTCTTTTTGGATTTAATTGATACATTCTTTCATTGTGGGTTAGTTGCTGATTAACTCGGGTATTCTACGAGCGGTCGCCTCAGCGACACTTTTTACATCATTCATGGTGACCCTTTGTAGTATTACCCTGTTATCAGATGGCGCCATTGCCGGGGAGCAATGAGCATAGCCTACTTTATTTTTTGTCATTCTTGTATACATGTTTGATTTATTTATTTCATGAGCAGCTATTCCTATTGTCATTGATCACCAGGCTTCATTGATTCATTTATTGTGATTATTGTATCTGCTATATTTGATTTATTGAGCTATTCTAATGCAATCTTTTGCGACTTTGATGCGAGGGCCCGCCACGCGAGGATGGCTTCCTAGGAGGCCAAGGCAGCCGAGCTTGGGGGAGGATGGTCTTCTCTTCTCATGACCATCTGGAGAGAGTATCAAGGGAGCAAATAGATGTGGATTAGATAGGTGTAGATATTTAGGATTATTTATTTTGTAATTTATGGTGAGAGAGAGAAAATTTTGGCATGTAATTAAAACATGACTCTACTCTTCACAATGAGGTCCAGTGCCTGGGTGATTGTTCACCTGGGGGCCTCATCGCGGCTTTTCGAGTTTTCATCGCTTTATTTTCTTTGTTTTCCGAAGTTTTGAGCTTTCCGCCTTTCTTTTACTTTGTTTTGTGTGCTTGGAGCCCCTAGATATAGGTTGCTTGACTCGGTAGCTAGGTCCAAACATTAATACGAATGCATGTTCCTATAGTATACTTCGCTTGGATCTAGTCAAACTTAAACAAGCCGTTCAGTTATCTCTTATCCCTCTGTGCCGTAGCGAGCCCTGTAAAGCGCTTTCTCCTACCCTCAATTTGTTGAGCAGAGGAGGGGTGAGCCAAGACCGGACCCTCTTGGGTTAGAGATGAATGAGCGACTTATGGTTCTTCACGCTAATAGCAGCTTATGTTTAGGGCGATTTTGTGCCTTGCATACCGACATGTAGATAGGTTTAAAAATTCTGTTTTGCATACCACATGGAGAGAGCTGGGATGCACTGTAAGTCTTCTAACTCAGCATGCATCATTCGGTTCAATGGTGAGATTTCCATCATGGAACCACTTGCACGGCTTTTCCGCTATCTCCCTCTGATTTTGAGCACCTAGGACTTAAATGAAAATTTACAAAAACGTTAGGCGCTGGTATGAAACAGACTCAAAAAAAAAGTGAAAACCCAAAAACTAAAACAAGGGGACTGCTAAATAAACTTTGACCTTAATTAAAATCTGTAATGGACTATCATTGTACCGGGTTCATAAAGCCCTCATTGTTTTCAGGTACCTTGGAGGGGGGACCAAAACCCTACTCCCTTGAGCGAGTGCGACCCCTAAGGATTAAAGCCCAAAACCCAGTCTGCAACTGCCTTGTGTATCGCCTAGACTTTCGAAGTAATGGCGCTTCTATCGTACGTAGGCGAGTAGGACTTGGTCACCAATGGTGACTCTCTGTTGTGAGAGCATCGACCCTGTCTGAAGTATTGAACATAGGCCATGCCTTCACGGGGGTGTCTGTCTCATTGTCCTGCATCCGCGTAGGTTCTTGCACGCTCACGGGTGATTCCGTTGCAAGCGAGAACCGAAGTATTGGTTTCGCCTATCGGCTTCCTCTCTCTTTTCTTTGGCTGAGTAGGGATCCAGGAAGGGTTACAAGGACTCCAAAAAGTACAGACTACAGGTTACACAGGAGGAGGACAAGTACGGGATACTCTTCCGGCAGTACTCTCTCTCCTATATGGTAGCGTACTAAGGACTTGTTATAAGATATGCCTGAAAATCACAACTCTAAAAATGAAAAGATAATAAATAGCCGAGCTTTCACGACTTCACATGGCGTGAGTTGGTGAACCTGATTTCATTTTGTGTTTGTATGGATCTAGATTAAGGTTTAAAGATCAAGTCCCGCGCATTTGCGCACATTTTGTTTCTCCCTTTGACCACCCCGCTCAACCGAGCCTCTCTACTGTTTTACACTCCTTTTATTCCTCGTTGACCACCGTATCTTTCATCCAACATCCGATCCTCTCTTGTACTTCACGAAGTTGATCCATGGATGGTTTCCGTCGGGACCATGCCGACACCCACATCGATTCCATGAACTCAACTCCGCCAATAAATTCGAGGCGATTCCCTAGAACCCGATCCGGACTTTGCAGATCGATCTCCAGACTCCTCATTTTCTACCTTTCTCTTGGCCACCCAATAAACTGGGATCACTTTTGTCCCACTTCCGCCGTTGTGAATAGGAGTCGATTACAGTCTACATCCTTTTCCATTCACAACATGCTGGGGTTGACCTGAATCCCAGCTTCATCACGGCAACTGAAAGTTAATTGCAAGTGATCTGATTCGGACTATCTCATTCTGCAGATAGAAGACAATGCGAGCCCTGGAGACTACTCCGGAGTTCATTTCGTCCGACTCAGACCCTGACATGGCTCCAGGAGGAAAGGGCAAGGGTCAGCAGCCACCACCAGAGGGACAGGTGCCAGATCAGAACCAAGTCAATGCACAGCTATTGGCATCTATCCAGGCCATACAGCAGCAGCTGACCGAGCAGGCCCTGACACAGACCGCATTCCAGGATATGTTGAATGACATGATGAACCGTGACGATGGAGGAGGAGGCAGAGGCAGAGGAGGCAGGGGAGGAGGAGGTGGAGGTGGTGGTCCTCCTGATGATGACCTTGAATTACCACCACCAAAGCCAACACTCAAAGAAACATATAATCCAGGAGACAGCCAGATGACCGAGTGGATCCTCATTCCACCGGTACATGCTCACTTTGAGCTGAAGCCCCAATTCATTGCCCTTCTCCCTGCCTTTCATGGAAACACAAGCGAGGAGCCGTACATTCACATGCAGCAATTCTCCTGCATCTGCCGCACTACTCACTATCCCAATGTCCCTCTGGACATTGTCAAGATGATGGCATTCCCATTCAGCCTACAAGACAAGGCCCTCTATTGGGTCAATCATTTGGGAAAGGTCGTGACGACCTGAGAGGAGTTGAAATCCGCCTTCCTTCACAAATATTACCCTCTCGGTCGGCTCAACCAGATGTGAGCCCGTATCAGTAATTTCACCCAAGGACCCCACGAGTCGATACATGAAGCTTGGGAGAGATTCACTGACCTGCAGGAGAAGTGTCCCCATCATGATATCCCGAAGACCAGCTTGGTCCAGCATTTCTTTGGGGGACTGAATATTGAAAGCCAACGGCTTGTGGACGCAGCATGTGGGGGTTCCCATTTTAATAAGGATGAAGATGTAGTTTGGCAGATCTTTGAAGAAATGGCCGAAGGAGAGGCCGCCCTCTCTTCATCCAAGGCGTATCAGAAGCAGCCCCAGATCCTCTAGAAGCAAGTGCACATGGCTGCATCCAAGGAAGCAGAGAGAGATGAGAGCTCCAACCTCAGCATCATCGGGGGCCATCTCTCTAAGGTAGATATCATTGAGAAGCGATCACAGGACCTTGAGAAACTTGCTGTGATCGAGAAGAGGACCCAGAACCTGGACAAGCTAGATCAGATCAACAAGTACCTTGAACTGTTGGTCGGCACTATCAACTCTGTTCAGTCGGCTACACCATCGGACGCTCCCGCTGAGAAAAAGGAAGAGCAGCAACCGCAGCATCAGCCTCAGCCGAGCCAGCAGCCACCGGCAGTCCAGCACATGTACTACGTGCAGGCGCCCGACCAGGGCCCGCCGCAGCAGCAGATGGTCGTGTACCAACCAGAGTTTCTTTCTGTATCTGATCCAGTCTTCCCTCCACCACCCCTGATTCAAGAATTGAATGGGGTATGGACTCATGATGCATAGTCGACCCATCCTCAGGGACAACCCCAGGGTCAGCAATTTGCCAATCGGCAGTACCACCAACCTCAGGGTGGTCGTTTTGGTCAATCCTCTCAGCAGCACCAGCAGTACCAGCAGCCTCCCCAGTTTGTACAGCAGTGGAGGCAGAATTTTCCTTATCAACAGCAGCCGCAGTACCGCCACCCGCAACCGAATCACCAGTACGCAGCTACCCCCTCTCCGCAATATCAGCAGTATCCTCCTCCATCCTACCAACAACTTCAACTTCCTGCACCACCTCAGAATCACCAGCCACAACCTCCCCACCCATCTACCCAACAGCAGCGTGGTCTGTACGCTGAACCTATTGAATCACCCCCTGTGAATCCCACCATGGATTGTCTGGCCCAGCTTGTTAAAGGGCTAGCGGATATGACAAAGAGGCTTGACGACCTGACCGCCACCAGAACTACCATTCCGACGCAGGTCGAAGCCAACCCCAATAACTTCAAGAAGAAAGAGCAGGTAGATTGTAATGTCCTGTCCGAGTCTGGTAATGATATTACTGATATTCTAATGCTGTTACTCTCAGGAGCGGTAGGGCCTTGCCTCCGCCTGCTACCACAAGTGGGGTGAATAAAGAAACAGATGGATCGTCATCTTCCGCATCAACCGTGCCAGCTCCAGGGGCGGGTGAGGAGGAAGAAGAAGGAGAAGCCAGTCCAGCCGTCGTGCCATGTCACCAGCAACCCCCGCAGAAAATACAAAAAAATCAGCAAAAACAAAAACACCAAAAAGAAGCTCTTGCAGAAGTGAAGCCGTGCCAGCATTGGAGGAGCCGCCAGCAGCAGCCGATCCCTCGCCAGCCGATGGAGCAGACGCTACCCTTTTTGATTGCCCAACAGCACCAGCACGCCAAGATCCAGCTTGTACTCCTTTTTGTAGTTCGGATGTACAATATTCTGTGGGCGATGATTTTGATGTAAATAAGAACTCTGATTTTCCTGCTAGTAGTGTACATATTCCTTTTCCTCATGCAATACAAAAATCCAAAAAAATTGCAAAACGAAAAAAGGCATTGTCTGATCCAAGTGTTGTGGATATTTTGGATAAATTGACTGTTGAGATTCCCTTGTTGAAGGCCGTGGAATACATGCCAGCCGTAAAGAAAGGACTAAAAGAGGCATGTACTAACAGGCATCGCCCAGCGCAAGAAAACATATGCCAGCAGGTCGAGAGGCATGTCCTTACCTTAGCCACGGTAGCAGCCATCAGCAATCTCCCCCAGAAGAAGCAAGACACCGGAGCACCTCTGATCAGTTGTGAGATTTTTGACCAGGTCTTCGAGCGCACTCTCTTGGATAGTGGATCTTCCATCAACCTTCTGCCCTCGTCCATAATGCAAGAATTCGGGCTGGGACCGCTCAAGCAGACACGCATGATCCTTCAGTTCGCTGACCGATCCGTCAAGCGGCCCCGAGGTCTGTTGGAAGACGTGGTAGTTAAGGTGCAGGAAATGAAATTCCCAGCTGACTTTGTAGTCCTTGATATGGACTCGCCTGCACCCCTGCTCCAGACCCCTATCATCCTTGGCAGACCATTCCTTCGTACTTCAGGTGCCGTGGTTGATTACGGGTCTGGGAAGATCACTTTCAGCTCGAACACCCAGCAAATCACGATAAACGATGAGAGCCAGGCAGCATCAGAAGCAGAATGTGATTTTATTGCAGAAATCAGAGACTCAGCTTTATCGTTGGATGATCCATGGACCCGAGAAATCCTCACTCTTGAGGAGGACTCGGAAAGCGCAGTCAGCATATGCTCCGATGATTCGTGGGAGACAGATTCTCAGATGCAGGCGCATTCACTCCAGACCGAACATGATCAGCTTAGCGCAGAACCGTTCGATGCATCACCGAGATCTCAACAGGATGATGAGGATGGTAAGTATCGCAAGGAAGTACATCCCACCACCAGCATGGTATCTGAAGTGACAGATAAAGTGGACAGGTCTAAACCAGAACTCAAGCCACTTCCGGCAGGCCTGAAGTATGCTTTCCTTGCGGGTGAAGAAAAAATGTATCCGGTCATAATCAGCAGCAGGTTGAATCCGGATCAGGAATATCGACTTCTCGAGATTCTAGAAAAGAACCACAAGGCACTTGGTTGGAGCATATCAGACCTCCGAGGGATAAATCCAGCCTTGTGTTCACACCATATCTATCTAGAAGAAGATGCCAAGCCGTCCCGTGAATTTCAGAGAAGGCTGAACCCTAACCTTCGGGATGTCGTCATGAAAGAAATCACGAAATGGTGTGATGCAGGCTTCATCTATCCCATCTCCGATTCGAAATGGGTAAGCCCACTGCATGTAGTTCCCAAGAAATCAGGGCTTACCGTGGTTACAAATGACAAAGGAGAGGAAATTTCAACTCGGGTACCAACATCCTGGCGGGTGTGTGTTGACTACCGCCGTCTCAATGCAGCAACAAAGAAGAACCACTTTCCCTTGCCCTTCATTGATCAAGTTCTGGAAAGATTAGCAGGCAAGGAGTTCTTTTGCTTTCTGGATGGGTACTCCGGGTACAACCAAGTGGCGATCGCCCCTGAAGACCAAGAGAAGACTACCTTCACTTGCCCGTTCGGCACCTATACCTTCAAGAGAATGCCCTTTGGTTTGTGCAACGCACCTGCGACCTTCCAAAGATGCATGTTAGCAGTCTTCGCCGAGATGGAAGGCAGTTTTCTCGAGGTGTTCATGGACGATTTCTCTGTCTATGGTGATAGTTTCGATGCTTGTCTTGTGAACCTAGACAGAGTACTTCAGAAGTGCCGAGAAGTCAATTTAGTGCTCTCATGGGAAAAGAGCCATTTTATGGTCACCGAAGGTATTGTGCTGGGCCACGTCGTTTCCAAACGTGGCATAGAAGTCGATCCGGTGAAGGTGGATGTTATTTCAAATCTTCAGTCACCTCAGTCAGTGAAGAATGTGAGGTCATTCCTGGGGCATGTGGGATTCTACAGGTGATTCATTAAGGATTTCAGCCGCATTGCCCGACCTCTGACAGAACTTTTATGCAAGGAAATATAGTTCATTGTTGATCAGTCAATTCTCCTTGCTTTCAACCAGTTGAAGGAGCTTATCACTCAGGCTCCAATCTTACAGCCGCCCGACTGGACTCTTCCTTTTGAAATAATGACCGATGCATCAGATTTTGCAGTCGGAGCTGTTCTTGGGCAGAGAAAAGACAAAGTGCCCTACGCCATTCACTATGCCAGCAGAACATTAGATGAAGCACAGAGGAATTATACAGTGACAGAGAAAGAGCTGCTGGCTGTGGTCTTCGCCTTAGAGAAGTTCAGATCCTATTTGTTGGGATCAAAAGTCACCATCTTTACAGACCACTCTGCTATCCGGTACTTACAGCAGAAGAAGGATACCAAGCCAAGACTGATTCGTTGGATCCTTCTCCTCCAGGAATTCGATCTGGAAATAAAGGACAAGCCTGGAGTTCAGAATGTGGTAGCAGATCATCTCTCCAGAATAGAGCAACATGAGCCTCCTCTGAGCAATGCACCTATCACAGAAACCTTCCCTGACGAAGCCATCTTAGCAGTGGATTCTCTTCCTTGGTATGCTGATATAGTTAATTACCTCGCCTTTGGGGTAATACCTTCGGATTGGACGAAGAACCAAAAGAACAAATTCATGTCGATTATCCGCTTTTACCAATGGGAAGATCCCCTTTTATTCAGAGAAGGAGCAGATTGTATCTGGCGCAGGTGCATCCCTCAGATGGAGCAATCAAGTGTCCTCGAGCATTGTCACTCGCTCGAATCTGGTGGACATCACTCTGGAGATCGTACGGCAGCAAAAGTTCTTTAGTGTGGCCTCTGGTGGCCCACTTTATTCAAGGATGCAACGGAATTTGTCAAAAGATGCACTGACTGTCAGAGATTGAAAGGAACACTAACTGTCAAAGACTCAATGCCCTTAAAAATCATTCATATAGCAGATGTTTTCGATGCATGGGGCATTGACTTTATGGGACCTTTCCCTAACAGTCAAGGATTTGAGCACATCCTTCTTGCTGTCGACTACGTGAGTCGTCGGGTGGAAGATATTCCCGCTCGAGCTGCTGACAGCCGAACAGTATGCCAGTTTCTGAAGAAGAACATTATTTCGCGGTTTGGGATACCGAAAATCCTCATCTCAGACGGGGGTAGCCACTTCATCAACAAAGAGGTCAACAAGTTAACGAAGGAGTACAGCATCGACCATCGTGTCGCATCTCCTTATCATCCTCAGACCAATTGCATGGCGGAGCTATCAAACAGAGAAATCAAGACTATCCTGCAGAAACTTGTGAGGCCAAATAGGAAGGACTGTTCCCAACTCTTGGACTCGGTCCTATGGTCTTACCGGACCGCCTACAAGTCTCCTTTGGGCATGTCGCCCTATCGTCTTGTATATGGAAAACCGTGCCATCTGCCCGTGGAATTAATTCATAAGTCTTTGTGGGCAATCAACAGTTGCAATTTGGACTCACACAGAAGTGGTCAGAAGAGAAAAGATGATCTGAACAAGCTCTTGGAATTCCGAGACTATGCATACGATAACACCTTGATGTACAAGGAGAAGGTGAAACGCTGGCACGACCGGCACATCAGACGAAAGACCGTTGACGTTGGACAGAAAGTGTGGTTATTTGATGCAAAGTTGCGGATATTCCCAGGCAAATTAAAGAGTAAGTGGACATAGCCCTTTCGAGTTTGTGAAGTGCGTGACAATGGAAGCATTGCTATATCAGAACTGTCTCCTGACGCACAGCCATTCGTCGTCAACGGTCAACTCCTGAAGCCGTACCTCGAACCAGACACATTCCTGGCCGTTGTTGACTCCGTTCAGCTAATGCACCATGATGACATCTCCTCAGCACCTGCGGCATCGAAAGATTCAGACTATGCAATCCAACAACTATTTATCTGATTTTCTTCTTTTCTTCTTTTCTTCTTTTCCTTTTCTATTTTCTCTTTGTATCTAAAAGGTGCCGCCCTTGTAGACAGTTTTCTATACTTAGGACGTACTTGGTCCTAAGTATAGGGGGGATGTGCACCCCGAGTTTTTCATTTCATTCCGATCCTCTCCATTGTCTCCTCTTCTTGTTTATACTTAGGAGTATCTTACCCTAAGTATAGGGGGAGACAATCTGAGTACGATCTGTGTATTCCCACCCTTGACCCTCCCTGCTTTTTGTACAGTCTGCTATACTTTGGATTACTTGATCCTAAGTATAGGGGGGACGGTCAACTGCTCATTCATTCATTCATTGCATTCGTATTAATTCTTTAGACTTGTCTATACTCAGTACGAGTTATGTCTCTACTTTTCTCTTCGATCTATGAGGACATAGCTCAAGCTAAGTATAGGGGGGTCGTATATACCATGTATATACTATAAGCCATAACTCATACTGAAAAATAAAGTATATCATCCCAATATAAATTAAAATGTAATAAGTAACTCTATAATAATAAAAGATGATTGTGAGCTCCTCAGGCTCTTTGTACTTATACTGATTAGTAAGTCAGGAAAAAGGTTTTGCAAAAAGTGTTCTTCGAAAAATCTTGTGAAAATTGTTTGAAAATAATGTGTACAAGTATTCAACTTTTGAAAAATCTGTTTTGTGTGTAAAATTTATTTCCTTTGCATGAAATCAAAATGTGTCAACATCAGTGTGTAAATGATTGTAAAAATTTGATTTTCAAAATTGTTTTGAAAAACCTATCTATGATGTGTAAAACCTTTGTAAAATCATTTTCAAATACGTGTACATGTTTGCAAAATTATTTTGGACTAGAGCTTTCAAAACTCTTGTGAAAAATGATTCTTGAATAAGTCTGAGGAGTCTACATAAAAATCTCTCATTTGTAAATAAGGAATAATCACAAATAAAACTAATAAAAACCTTACTATATAACAAAAACAATTCTTCTTCTTTTGTATATATACTGATTAATAAATCAGATACCTATACAATATGATTTGAAAAATAGTGTGACCAGTTTGGAAAAATTTGATGTGAAATGATTTCAACCCGTGTGAAACTATTTTGATTGAAAAACTTTTTCTTCGTGTGAAAGAAAGGATTTGAAAAACCTATGTGCAAATATTTTGAAAAATGCTTGTCAAAACTATTGTGAAAATTGTATATATATAGTGTGAAAAATCTTTGCAAAAATAGTTTTCAAATGTGTGTAAATGATTGCAAAAATTATCGTGTCCTATAGTTTGCAAAAAATTATTTTCAAAACTAGAGCTGAAGCATAAAGAGCATTGATACAGAGACTTGTAAATAAAAAAATATAAAATGCATAAAATTCTTTCGGTATGCCAATAAAACCTGTAAAGTCTTTGAAAATCCATACAGTTTGTAAATAAAGCGGTACGCCCGTGTAAATAATTGTATGTACCTTTTTGTATAAAGTTTTTATTTGCAAAAAAAAAAATTCTGTGTGTAAAAATATTCTTTGATTCTTTCAAACTCTTTGTGAAAAATTGCATCATTCATTGTGCATAGCATAAGCATACCAGTCATATTCTTTTTGAGTGAGCTTGATGATTGAATTAGTCTAATAAAGTCTCAAGTTGGAGCTTGGTTGGACCTTACCGCACCTAATTGCACTGGAACCTTATGGGAACTAGGTCTAAGGTACTTCAGGTCTATGCAGACTTAATTCTTTGAGAAATCAGGGCTGGGTTCAAGTCACCTCAGTGGACTAACTAGAACTTTTCGAGACACACGTACGACTCTTGCCGACCGTGACCTAACTTGGACACTTGCACCTTTCACTTGGCTCAACTTAGTTGGAGTGGTGAGGGGGTTGGATTTGCCAGTCTGAGACGCACACGGGTGGAAACATTCGTCCTCGTCTAGGGAGGGAAGTGCACCCCAACCTGGTCCAATACCCATGAGGTCTAAAGACAGGAGATTGTGGGTTGCGATAAAGCTTCAAAAGAGGGATAGTCTACTGGCTCAAGAGGAAAAACTCCTTATGTAAATGCTGCTGTGAATAGTATGTTGAAAAAAAAATGGCCAGGCCTGTACAAAAATAAAAATGCCTGCAAAGTATGTACAAAGTCAATAAGCAAGCTTGAGTTCCAAAGACAAATATGTGAGCCTGCAGCGGGATGACTTGACTACATTGGTCTTGCACCCCAGGATAGGTAGCTACACTGGCTACCGTCCATTCTTCTCTTCACCCCCTCCTCTTGAGCTGGTTGCCACTTGAACATAGAAGGGAATACCCTGCTCCTCGAGGAAAGAGCTGTTGGATTGGGGAATCATTGGGTTGTCATTCTGGAGAAGTCAGGAGAGCCACTATCACTTACACTGTACAAGTCAGCTTCATAGTTATAAGGGTTTGCGTATGATGTAGACTGGTTCTGACCAGGTTATTGAGGTGGGTTGAACCAAGTTCTGTGATTATCGAAGGCTGTTGTATTTTAGAGCTGGTTCCCGACTAGGTTCCACACACATCTACACCCAAGGTCCGACATGAGCTCCAAATTCAGATTTTGTAAAGACATGCATTGCACTGAAAGCACCCCTATTCACTCTATCCTTCTTTAATTCTCCTTTTTCTTTTCTTTATTCTTTTTGTACTTATTGCATAAGTGTTTGCTAGGGACTAGCAAAGGCAAGTATAGGGGGGTGATGAATCTCCATTTCATCACCTTTATTCTATCATTTTGGCCTCAAAAACCCCAGCAAATGCATGTAAATAGCATCAAATTATACATAATAACATTCATGATTCATTGTATTAATTATACATTAAATAAGGTTTTAATGCCAAAATTATAGAATAAAGAAAAGAAAAGAAAAAGGAATAAAATATTGAAGAGATTTTATGACCCAAACCCCGAGACCAAGGCCAGCATGGTATTGGTCGACCAGGAATAAAGTAGGGGGACATAAGGGCCAGTGTACAATAAATACCTCATTTATTTCTTCATTTATTTATGCATTTTTGACACCTATTTGTACATAATTATTTATTCATCAAATAAAGAAACCTTGTTCATAAAAGTTGTAGATAATAATGTAAATAAAATTACAAAATTAAGTTTGTGTAAAAATAATACTCAGTGTACATTCTATACACAGAATAAAAAGCCAAAATCTCAACTTCACAGACCCATATCTTGCAAATAAAAACTCCAAATCACTCAAACTCACCTTTAATTGTATATAGCTTTCCATGAACTATTTAATAAAATTGGTTTCATAATTTTTGGAGTCCATGTGCAAAAGTTAGGTTTTTGGCCCTTCTTGTATATAGTCTTGATTAAAATATTCTTTTTATTCAATGTTCATTATTTTTATAAATTCATATTTTAAGAATTGTGTAAATGATGTATATAATGCATACACACATTAAAAGTAAAGGAAAACCAAAAATAATTTCAAAAATAAAATAAGTCTACAAAATTCCTAGACAAAATACCTATATTATATATCTTTACATAAATAAAAAGGATTTTATTCCTTGGTTCTTTTATTCTTGTATATTTTTATAATAAGGTGTACATTATACATAACTCCTTAAAAATGTAAATCAAAAATAAAAATCAAGAAAATACATTAAATAAATTAAGAATACAAAACACATAGGTAAAATACCTATAAGGATACCTACATAAACCTATACCTATTTATTTAAAAATGTAAATAAACTCCTAAAAATTAAATAAAAATACCTTTATACTCACAAAAATAAATTATAAATTTATAAAATAAGCCAATAAAATAATAAAAGAAAATAAACAAATTAAAAATAAAATACCCAAAAATACATGTAAATACATACATATACACATTATTAAATTAAATCCATAATAAAACGCTTCGAAGAATTCAATAAAAAGCATAAATAAATACTAGATGAAATAATACACATTTTTTATTTTTTAAGAAAAAAATAATAAAATCGTTTGCTATGTCAAATAAATCAATTTCTAATCAGATCTCCTATTTTGGCGTCTAGCGGCCGACGTGGACCAATGAGGCGCCCGCCTTCGTTGACCCCCTGGTCAACTGTCCCATCCCTTGTCTGGCGCCTCTGAACTGTCAACTCCCCGATTTTCCTCCAATTTTTGCGGCCATCCCTTCCATCATTCAATCTCGCTTCCTTCACAAGAATTGCCCTCTGATCATCCATGATGCCCGCCAAAAACTTAGATCAATCAGATACTCATTGGATCAGTCAATAATCGCCGGTTAATAAGGCCCTTGCCAATGTGTATAAATAAGTAGCTCCGCCTCCTTCCTCGAATTTGGCCACTTTTAATCCAACCTTAAGCCTTGATTCCAGTCCTGGGACATTCCTTGTGACAGGGGGGTGTGCTGGTGCCTCGAATCGGCCGGAGGGAGGAAGATTTTGTCGCGGCGGAGCTCCGACGTCCGCCCTGCTCCCTGGAGGCCCCCAGGTATAAGAGCTGTCCCTTTTTATGCTTTTAAGTTAGTTTTCAATGCTAGCTTTCCATTCCAGTTATTAGATTAGGCTTTAGTTAATTCCCTTAGCATAAAAATCCAAATTCGAAGTTCGCCGGAGCTCCGCTCCGGCGACTTCTTCACCGTGAAACCGACTGTGTCCGCCCGCCATTTGCATCCCATTTCGTTCCTCGTCGCATTCTCCATCGAACGCACACCTTTGTCCAACCCAGGACCTTCGGTCTTGGCGAATCGGGGCTCCACCTCCGCTGTACGCCGGAGCCCCTCTGCCCCACTTCATCTCGCTGCCAAGCTTCAAAACCCCGGGTCGAGGAGGTAGCTCTCTGATGAATCCACGATTCATCATCTTAATATCTTGATCTTAGCAAAATCCCCAAGTAAATTTCCAAATAAATGTCCATAAAATCAATAAATTAACAAAATGACTCTTGTAAATAAAACACACTAAGTATTGTATATTAGATTGTACAAAATAAATTACGCATAAAAAGCCGCAAAAATAAAGGAGTTTTATACTTGTAAATAACCCAAAACTTCATGTATTTTTAATAATTTCATTTCAACTCCTTTTTGCCTAATTCTTTCTCTAACTTGTTTATAAAAATGTATATAAAAATACAAAAATACAAAACAAATTTCATCTTAAATAAATGCTCCTAGATCCCAAAGAGAAAAAGCCGTAAAGTCCATCTTCCAAGCTAAATTCCCGCTCCGTATGAACTCCAAATTCACCAAACTCACTTTTAAAGTTCAAGTTAGAAAATTATCTATCCAACGGAAGTGGTTTCATTAAAATCGGAGCTCGTTTGCAAAAGTTGGGTTTTGGGACCTAGATGTACATTGTATATTATGTATATATTCTTTCTTTCTTCATTTTTTATTTTATCTTTCTTAATTACTAAAAATAAAAAAAAAATCATTGTGGTCTTGTATTTTGATTGTACTATTTTATTGTATTTTCCTATTGTACATAGCTACTATTAAAAAGACAAAAAAAATATAAAAAGAAAAGCAAACAAAAAATTGTACATGTTGTATATCTTCTTTTTGTAAATTCCCCACTCTTTTTCTTCTCTTTATTTTATTTTCTCTTTTTAGTAGCCTACTTTATTTCATTTCATTTTTTATTTATTTAATAACATTCTCTACAATAACTTCCCTTTCTCCATTAACCTCCAAGTCTTCTTTCAACCTCCATTCCACTCCATATTCTTCATATAACCTCCCATTCAACTCCACCAATAATCTAACTTCTCATTGAACACCACCACCTCTCTAACTCCCATTATTCATCTCTTTATAATCATCTCCACATCCACATTTTTTCCCCATCCACCATTCTTATAGAATAAGGAGAGAGCTTGGAGTGTTTTGTTGGTGACAGCTGCGAAGCATCGTCCTTAAGCGACGACCTCCTTCAGGTGAGATCCGCGGAGCTCCACTCCGCGTCACGAGTTCCCCGTCGAGCTCGCGTAGCTTCTCCAATTTTATTTCGCCAATCGGATCGAGGCGACAACAGGAGTCCAGCGTAGCTGCTCCGCAAATCCGACGAACTTCAGGTAAGTATTTCTCATCATTTTTCTTGTTGTTTTAATTTATCAACTATCTTGTTTTCTTGTATCATATCATCACCATAGTTTTTTTTATCACATTATCACACCCTCATCATCATCTTCTTTTTTTTGTGTACATATTTCCTGCTTAAAAAAAATTAAAAATATAAAAAAGTTAAAAAAAAAGATGGAAGTTTTTTTAATTGCAGCAAAAAAAAAATAAAAAAAAATAAAAAAAGACCGCAGCAACGCAGCAGCGGTGGGGGTCACCCACCGCCGCCGCCCTCCCGCCTCTCCTCCCCAGCTGCGCCGCCAACGGCGCCAGCCCCGCCGGCGCGCCACCGCCGCCGCCCTCCCGTGCGGGCACCGCACCGCGCCGCCTCCTCTGCGCGGCGCCACCTCTCTCGCCCCGCCGTGGCCCACTTTCTGCCGCCTCCCTTCAACCGCGGCCGCCGCCCCTCCGCGCTCCGCCCGCACCTCCTCGCCGCCCCTCCGTCGCCGCCGCCCCCTCCGTGCCTCGCCCCCTCCGCGCGCCGGCGCGCGCGCGGCGCCTCTGCCGTCTCCCTTTTGGTAGGTTCTTCTCCAGTACGCAAGGAAGAAGAAAGGTCATTTTCTATTATTTTTTATTGTAAATATTGCACTTGCACCCATATAGTTCATATAATTGCATAACAGTCTCTGTACACATTTTGTTGTAAATATTGTCTTTCTGAATTTGCAGAGACACCCCTGTGTTCCTACTTTAATTTGGACCTTGTTTATGCACATTTTTGTTCAATGAAAAATGCTATCATGTTGAGCAACTTATCCTCTATCATGTGATTATTACTTGTATTTTTATGATAGTTGGGTAATTAATTAAAATTGTCAAATTGAAATTCTGTGTATTTTACCCAATCCGTGCTCCTAAATTTATATATCACACACCGTTGCTCTAAAAATTCCACAAAAAATATATATGATGCCTTGATATGTGATGAACTTACAGTCCAAATTTCACATCTATTGGAGTTGTCTTGTGCCTACAATAAATTATTGAGTGATTGTCGTATTTGATTTTTAATTAAATCCACAGACATCTTTTTTACAAAATTTCAAATCTCCTGGATTGCTTATACAAATATCTTTCTGAGATAAATCGCACTCTGACTAATTTGATAATGTGGATTTAATAGGAATTAATTACTCATTTTCACTCTATTTTCACTAAAAAATTAACAAAAAATTCATAACTTGTCAAAAAATTCCAAAAAAATTACTGTAGTCTCCTTGCATCATGTTTTAGTTTCAGTAATTTTTCATAATGTTTACTTACTGTATGTGTGATAAATTGTGAAAAAACCCATAAAAAGTGTGTATTTTTCATTGTTGCTTTTTAACCCCTAAAATTCCAAAAAAATGTGTTTTGTGTTCATCACTGGAGTAGGACTTTAGGAAAAATATAATTTGGTTGAATTTGATTAATTTAACATTAAAATTAATTTGGCTAAGTTGTGTGATTTCTTAGTGTTCTTATTCAGTCGCATTTGCATTTGCTTTGATTTTTTGCATTAAAAAAATCTAAAAAAAACCGCATGGAAATCTAGACCTAAGTTTTTAAATTAAACCCAAGTTGTTCCTTTACCTCCCTGAGTTCGACCCCGGACTTGCCCGGGATATAAATTAAAGCTGAGACACTCTTCACGGAGATCTTCTCTCGGTTCTGACCGAATCGCTGAGTACACGTGCTACAACGTGACCGAATTAATCAACGTATTCAGCGACACGTCACTCTCTCGCCCCCGGTTCTTCCTATGTAGGTACAACGAAGGATAGAGCCCATCTGGGCTCGAATCGATCCAGGAAGAGGTTCTTGGGGGGTCCCCTCCTTCACCGACCTCGACCGAATGACTCGGACCTCCAGGAGCCATGCGAACACCATCAGATGATGCGGAAGCTTCCCAGCTACGTCCAGAGCACTTCAGATGCGCGGGAGGTGCCCGGAGGAGCCTGAGCTGCTCGATCAAAGCTCGCCGGAGGTGAGCTTCTTCCCCGTTCTTCCAGTCACCTTCAACGTCGTTGGATCGGGAGGCGAGGCCCAGATTGAACGACGACCATTCGATGAAGACATGCGTCCACCGTCAGATCAGCCAGGAGCTTCTAATCAGGACCCTTCATCGACGAACCGGCATCCGCCGTCCGATGGGCGACACGTGGATAAGTGGCGCATCCAGCGCCGTAGGATGATGCACCTTTAGGGGGTAAATTTCACATCTAGACCCCCCCGCTTTTTGTATTTATTGTTTAATACCAAAAATAAAAAGTTAAGTTGTAAATAAGTTGTAGAAATTGTAGAAGGACCCTTAAGGTTTTTAGATTTACATTTTAGTCCCTCCGCGCCTTACGTGCAGCAACCACGTGAGGCGCGCGAAATTTGCATGTGAACCCTGCCGTGTTTTATTAATTGTAAAATGGTCCTGAAAATAAAAGTTCATGTTTATTTTTATTGTAATTTTTGCATGTATGCCCCTGTCAATTATTTTATTTGCAAAAATACCCCTGCCAGGCCATTTATTTTTGTGTGCTTTGTCCATTTATTTTGTGCCTCATATTAAATCGAAAAATTTTGCAAAAATGGATTTAAGCCCCTGTTAGCTTGCTTCTATACGCCATATTTTTAGTTTTCAATTTTGTTGCATTTTTGCATTTATTAAAAATAAAAAACATGTCTTTTATTCACTGTCTAACTTATGAAATCCCAAAAAATATGAAAATGCCTCGAAAAATTCCAAAAATATTCTCTAGTGTGTATTTAGACCTATTTTAGTGTCAGTCCAAAAATCCATAAAAATCTAAAAAGGAAAACCTTAAAAATTCAAAAGACCCAAAAACTCAAAAAAATGTATAAAATCAAAGAAAAATCAGAAAAATGTGAACTCAGTCCCTATTTCTGCTATATTTTATTATCTTTATTAGAAAAATAGTGTGGAAAAGTTTTGAGGTTGTTTGCTATTTTTAATTCCTATTTTTCATACAACCAGGCCCTATTCCACTGTTTGCTCTTATTTTGCTATTTAAAAATATTAAAAATGTTTTAAAAAATGCCCAAAAATCACAAAAATAGTAAAAAGTCATGAAAATTCCAAAAAGACTTTATTCCTGAATTTTTGAATATTTTTGAGTATTTTTATAAATATTATAGTACCCCTTTATGTATATATATATGTATTTTCTAATATATATATATATATATTTTATCATACTTATATATACCTATATATATTGTATGTATTACAAGCTATACACTAACCCTCTATGGGTATACATATATTCATAAATTTATATTATATATATTACCTAATTATATTATTAAAAAAACAAATATATATATGTATAATAAAATAAAAATAAAAAAAATAAATAAAAAAATAAAAAATTCTAAAATTCAAAAACCCACTTCACACAAGGATGACTCTGTGATTGATGCACATTGTAGGCTAATGCATTTTGTATTGCTCTCTGTGGTTCGACCTCTACATACTTGTTCCCTATACATTTTATGGTAGAGTAATAAAGATTAATTCACATTTCTTTTTGGATTTAATTGATACATTCTTTCATTGTGGGTTAGTTGCTGATTAACTCGGGTATTCTATGAGCGGTCGCCTCAGCGACACTTTTTACATCATTCATGGTGACCCTTTGTAGTATTACCCTGTTATCAGGTAGCAGACCATCTCTCCAGAATAGAGCAGCATGAGCCTCCTCTGAATAGTGCTCCTATCACAGAAACCTTCCCTGACGAAGCCATCTTAGCAGTGGATTTGCTTCCTTGGTATGCAGATATAGTCAACTACCTCGCCTCTGGGGTAACACCAGCGGATTGGACGAAAAATCAGAAGAACAAATTCATGTCGACCATCCAATTCTACCAATGGGAGGATCCTCTTCTATTCAGGGGAAGGAGCGGATTGCATTTGGCGCAGGTGCATTCCTCAGACGGAGCAATTCAGTGTCCTCGAGCATTGTCACTCGTTCGAATCTGGTGGACACCACTCTGGAAATCGGACGGCAGCCAAAGTACTTCAGTGTGGCTTCTGGTGGCCCACTTTATTCAAGGATGCAACAGAATTTGTCAAACGATGTATTGATTGTCAGAGACTGAAAGGTACACTTACTGCCAAAGATTCAATGCCCCTGAAAATCATTCAGATAGCAGATGTTTTCGATGCATGGGGCATTGACTTCATGGGACCTTTCCCTAATAGTCAAGGTTTTGAGCACATCCTTCTTGCCGTCGATTACGTGAGTCGTTGGGTTGAAGCTATCCCCGCTCGAGCCGCTGACAGCCGAACAGTATGCCAGTTTCTGAAGAAGAACATCATCTCGCGGTTCAGGATATCGAAAATTCTCATATCAGACGGGGGTAGCCACTTCATTAACAAAGAGGTCAAGAAGTTAACGAAGGAGTACGTCATCGACCATCGTGTCGCATCTCCTTATCATCCTCAGACCAATGGCATGGCGGAGCTATCAAACAGAGAAATCAAGACTATCCTGCAGAAACTTGTTAGGCCAAACAGAAAGGACTGGTCTCAACTCTTGGACTCGGTCCAATGGGCTTACCGAACCGCCTACAAGTCTCCCTTGGGCATGTCGTCCTATCGTCTTGTATATGGAAAACCGTGCCATCTGCCCGTGGAATTAATTCACAAGTCTCTTTGGGCAATCAAGAGTTGTAATTTGGACTCACGCAAAAGTGGTCAGAAGAGAAAAGACGATCTGAACAGGCTCTTGGAATTCCGAGACTATGCATATGATAACACCTTGATGTACAAGGAGAAGGTGAAACGCTGGCATGACCGGCACATCAGACGAAAGACCTTCGATGTTGGATAGAAAGTGTGGCTATTTGATGCAAAGTTGCGGATTCCCGGGTAAATTAAAGAGTAAGTGGACAGGGCCATTTAGAGTTTGTGAAGTGCGTGACAATGGAAGTATTGCAATATAAGAATTGTCCCCTGATGCACAACCCTTCGTCGTCAACGGCCAACTCCTGAAGCCTTACCTTGAACCAGATGCATTCTTGGCCGTTGTAGACTCCATTCAGTTAGTGCACCATGATGACGTCTCCACAACTGCGGCAACATCAGAAGATTCAGACGATGTACTCCAACCATTGTTTATCTGATTTTCTTGTTTTCTTGTTTTCTTCTTTTCTTCTTTTCCTTTTCTATTTTCCCTTTGTATCAGAAAGGTGCCGCCCTTGTAGACAGTTTTCTATACTTAGGACGTACTTTGTCCTAAGTATAGGGGGACGTGCACCCCGAGTTTTTCATTTCAGTCCGATCCTCTCCATTGTCTCCTCTTCTTGTCTATACTTAGGAGTATCTTACCCTAAGTATAGGGGGAGACAATCTGAGTACGATCTGTGTATTCCCACCCTTGACCCTCCCTGCTTTTGGTACAATCTGCTATACTTAGGATTACTTGATCCTAAGTATAGGGAGGACAGTCAACTTCTCATTCATTCATTTCATTCATCTAGGTTCTTTAGATCTGTCTATACTCAGTACGAGTTATGTCTTTGCTTTTCCTTTCGACCTATGAGGACATAGCTCAAGCTAAGTATAGGGGGGGTCGTATATACCATGTATATACTATAAGCCATAACTCATACTGAAGCATAAAATATATCACCTTAATATAAAATAAAATGTAAAATGTAGTCCAATAATAATAAAAGATGATTGTGAGGTCCTCAGGCTCGTTGTATTTGTACTGATTATTAAGTCAGGAAAAATGTCTTGTGAAAGAAAGATTTCGTTGAAAAATCTTGTGAAAATTGTTTGAAAATAGTGTGTACAAGTATTCAACCTTTGAAAAATCAGTTTTGTGTGTAAAATTTATTTTCTTTGAGTGAAATCAAAATGTGTGAAAAATAGCGTGCAAATGATTGTAAAAATTTGATTGTCAAAATTGTTTTGGAAAACCTATCTATACTGTGTAAAACCTTTGAAAAATCATTTTCAAATACGTGTACATGTTTGCAAAATTATTTTGGACTAAAGTTTTCAAAACTCTTGTGAAAATGATTCTCGAATAAAGCTGAGGAGTTTACACAAAAATCTCTTATTCGTAAATAAGGAATAATCACAAATAAAACTTATAAAAACCATATTGTATAGCAAATACAATTTTTCTTCTTTTGTATATACTGATTAATAAATCAGGTTCAATACCTATACGGTAGGATTTGAAAAATAGTGTGAATTATTTGAAAAATTTGCTGTGAAATGTTTTCAACTTGTGTAAAATTGTTTGGATTGCAAAACTTTTCTTTGTGTGAAATAAAGGATTTGAAAAACATATGTGCAAATGTTTTGAAAAATGTTTGTCAAAAATTATAGTGAAAAATGTATATATAGTGTGAAAAAGCTTTGCAAAAATAGTTTTCAAATGTGTGTAAATGATTGCAAAAATTATCGTGTACTATAGTTGCAAAATTATTTTCAAAACTAGACCGGAAGAATAAGATCACTATTACAAATACTTGTAAATCAGAAATAAAATGCATAAAATTCTTTCTCAACAACCAAAATAAACTACTTCATTAAAATCTGTAGAGTCTTTATAAATCCATACAGTTTGTAAATAAAGCGGCACGCCCGTGTAAATAATTGTGCGTACCTTTTTGTATGTGTCAAGTTTTTATTTGCAAAAATTCTTTGTATAAAACATTCTTTGCTCTTTTAAATTCTTTGTAAAAAAAATTGCATCATTCATTATGCATAGCATAAGCATACCATTCATATTCTTTTTGAGTGAGCTTGATGATTGAATCAGTCCAATAAAGTCTCAAATTGGAGCTTGGTTAGACCTTACCGCACCTAACTGTACTGGAACCTTTCGGGAACTAGGTTTAAGGTACTTCAGGTCTATGCAGACTTAATTCTTTGAGAAATCAGGGCTGGGTTCAAGTCACCTCAACTGACTACCTAGAACTTTTCGAGACACACGCATGACTCTTGACGACCGTGACCTAACTTGGACACTTGCACCTTTCACTTGGCTCAACTCAGTTGGAATGGTGAGGGGGTTGGATTTGCCAGTCTGAGACGCACACGGATGGAAACATTCGTCCTCGTCTAGGGAGGGAAGTGCACCCCAACCTGGTCCAATAGCCATGAGGTCTAAAGACAGGAGATTGTGGGTTGCGATAAAGCTTCAAAAGAGGGATAGTCTACTGGCTCAAGAGGAAAAACTCCTTATGTAAATGCTGCTGTGAATAGTATGTTAAAAAAAATTTGGTCAGGCCTGTACAAAAATAAAATGCCTGCAAAGTATGTACAAAGGTAATAAGCAAGCTTGAGTTCCAAAGACAAATATGTGAGCCTGCAGCTGGATGACTTGACTACACTGGTCTTGCATCCTAGGATAGGTAGCTACACTGGCTACCGTCCATTCTTCTCTTCACCCCCTCCTCTTGAGCTGGTTGCCACTTGAACTTAGAAGGGAATACCCTGCTCCTCGAGGAAAGAGCTGTTGGATTGGGGAATCATTGGGTTGTCATTCTGGAGAAGTCAGTTCCTTTATCATTTTAGTTGGGGAGAGCCACTATCACTTACACTGTACAAGTCAGCTTCATAGTTATAAGGATTTGCATATGATGTAGACTAGTTCTGACCAGGCTATTGAGGTGGGTTGAACCGAGTTCTGTGACTATCAAAGGCTGTTGTATTTTAGCGCTGGTTCCCGACTAGGTTCCACACACATCTACACCCAAGGTCTGACAGGAGCTCCAAATTCAGATTTTATAAAGACATGCATCGCACTGAAAGCACCCCTATTCACTCTATCCTTCTTTAATTCTCCTTTTTCTTTTCTTTATTCTTTTTGTATTAATTGCATAAGTGTTTTCTAGGGACTAGCAAAGGTAAGTATAGGGGGTGATGAATCTCCATTTCATCACCTTTATTCTATCATTTTGGCCTCAAAAACCCCAGCAAATGCATGGAAATAGCATCAATTTGTACATAATAGCATTCATCATTCATTGTATTAATTACACATTAAATAAGGTGTTTAATGCCAAAATTATAGAATAAAGAGAAGAAAAGAAAAAGGAATAAAATATTGAAGATATTTTATGACCCAAACCCAGAGACCAAGGCCAGCATGGAATTGGTCGACAAGGAATAAAGTAGGGGGAGATCAGGGCCAGTATACAATAAATACCTCATTTATTTATTCATCTATTTATGCATTTTTGACACCTATTTTGTACATAATTATTTGTTCATCAAATAAAGAAACTTTGTTCATGAAAGTTGTAGAGAATAATGTAAATAAAAATACAAAATTGAGTTTGTGTAAAAATAATACTCAGTGTACATTTTATACACAGAATAAAAAGCCAAAATCTCAACTTCACAGACCTGTATCTTGCAAATAAAAACTCCAAATCACCCAAACTCACCTTTAATTGTATATAGCCTTCCAAGAACTATTTAATAAAATTGGTTTCATAATTTTTGGAGCCCATCTGTAGAAGTTAGGTTTTTGGCCCTCCTTGTATCTAGGACTGATTAAAATATTCATTTTAGGCAACATTTATTATTTCTATAAACTTATATTTTTAGAATTTTGTAAATAAGGTACACAATACATGTACATATTAAAAGTAAAAGAAAATCAAAAAGAATTTATAAAATAAAATAAATCTATAAAATTCATAGACAAAATACCTATGCTATCCATCTATATATAAATAAAAAGGACTTTATTCTTTTATTCTTTTATTCTTTTATATTTTTATAATAATGTAAATAATACATATAACCTATTAAAAATATAAATTCAAAATAAAAATCAAGAAAATACACTAAATAAATTAAGTATACAAAATACATAGGTAAAAGACCTATAAGGATACCTACATATACCTATACTTATTTATTTAAAAATAAAAATAAACTTTTAAAAACTAAATAAAAATACCCTCACACTCACAAAAATAAATTATAAATTTATAAAATATGCCAATAAAATAATAAAAGAAAATAAACAAATTAAAAATAAAATACACAAAAATACATGTAAATATATACATATACACATTATTAAATTAAAACCATAATAAAACACTTCGAAAAATTCATAAAAATCACAAATAAATACTACATAAAAAATACACATTTTTTATGTTTTAAGAAAATTCAAATAAAATCATTTACTATGGTGAATAAATCAATTTAGGATCAAAAATCCTATTTTGTCTTTTAGCGGCCGACGTGGACCAACGGGGTGCCAGTCCTCGTTGACCCCCTGGTCAACTGTCCCATCCCAGCTCTGGCGCCTCTGAACCATCTTTTCCCCGGTTTTCATCCATTTTTACGGGCATCTCATCCATCGATCGAGCTCGCTTCCTTAACAAGAAATGATCTCTGATCATCCATGATACCCACCAATAACTTGGATCGACCTGATACTCATTGGATTAATCAATAATCACCGTCAATAAGGCACCATGCCGATGTCAATAAATAAGAAGCTCCGCCCCCTTTCGCAAATTTGGCCAATTTTAGTCCAACCAAAAGCCTCGATTTCATCCCTGGAGGGTTCCTCGTGACAGGAGGGGTGTTCCAGCGCTTCGAATCGGCCGGAGGAAGGAGGATTTTGTCGCGGCGGAGCTCCGGCGTCCGCCCTGCTCCCTGGTGCCCCCCAGGTATAAGAGCTGTCATTTTTATCGCTTTTTAATTAGATTTTAATGCTAGCTTTTGACTCTAGTTGTTAGATTAGTCTTTAGTTAATCCCTTTAGCTTAAAATCAAAAATTCGAAGTTCGTTGGAGCTCCGCTCCGGCGACTTCTTCACTGTAAACCCGACCGTGTCCGACCGCCACATGCACCCCATTTCGATCCCTATCGCATTCTCCATCGATCCATCGCCCTTTGACCAATCGAGGACCTCTGGTCTTCGCGAATCGGGGCTCCACCTCTGCCGTACGCCGGAGCCCCTCCGCCTCACTTCATTTTGCTGCAAAGCTTCAAAACCCCGGGTCGAGGAGAACGCCCTCGCTCTCCCGGTTCTTCCTATGCAGGTCAAACGAGGAAAGAGGCCCATCTGGGCTCGATTCAAGCCAGGAAGAGGTTCCTGGAGGTCTGGTTCTTCATCGACCTCGTCCGAGCCATTCAGACCTCCAGGAGCCATGATGAGACCATCAATCGACGCGGGAAGCCTCCAGCTACGTTCGGACACCCTCAGATGCGCGGGAGAGCCCTGGAGGAGCCCGAGCTTCTCGATCGAAGCTCGCCAGGCGCAAGCTTCTTCTCTGTTCTTCCAGGGAGCTCCAGCGCCGTCAGATCAGGAGGCGAGGGCCATATTAAAAGATAGCCGTCCGATGAAGACACGTGCCAACCGTCAGATCCGCGAGGAGCTTCTAATCCGAACCCTTCATCGACGAACCAGTACCCGCCGTCAGATGAGCGACACGTGGATAAGTGGCGCACCCAGCGCCGCAGGATGAAGTGCCTTAGGGGGTAAATTTCAAACACCTCCCCCCACTTTTTGTATTTACAGTTTAGTGCTAAAAATAAAAAGTTACGTTGTAAATAAATTGTATAATTTGAAGAAGGACCCCTGATGTTTTTATATTTGCGTATTAGTCCCTCCGCGCCTCACGTGTAGTACCCACGTGAGGCGCGTGAAATTTGCATTTAAACCCCGCAGGGTTTTAGTATTTGTAAAATAGCCCCGAAAATAAAAATAAATGTTTATTTCTGTTGTAATTTTTGCATGGATGCCCCTGCTAAATATTTTAATTGCAAAAATGCCCCTGCCAGGCCATTTATTTTTGTATGCTTTGTCCATTTATTTTGTGCCTCATATTAATTCGAAAAATCTTGCAAAAATGGATATAAGCTCCTGTTAGTGTACCCTTGCACACTATATTTTTAGTTTTTCATTTTGTTGCATTTTTGCATTTATTAAAAATAAAAAACATGCCTTTTATTTACTGTCTAACTTATAAAATACCAAAAAAATATTAAAAGACCTCGAAAAATTCCAAAAAATTCCCTAGTATGTATTTTGACCTATTTTAGTGTTAGTTCAAAAATCCCTAAAAATCTCAAAAGAAAAACCTTAAAAATTCAAAAATACACAAAAACTTCAAAAAAATATATAAAATCAAAGAAAAATCAGAAAAATATAAACTTAGTTCCTATTTCTTCTATATTTATCTCTGTTAGAAAAATAGTTTGGAAAAATTTTGTGGCTGTTAGGTATTTTTGATTCTTATTTTGCTGACAACCAGTACCTTTTCCACTGTTTTCCCTCATTTCAACATTTAAAAATACCAAAAACAATTTGAAAAATACCCAAAAATCACTAAAAAAGTAAAAAAATTATGAAAATATCAAAAAGACTTTATCTCTGAATTTTTGACTATCTTTGAGTATTTTTATAAATATTATAGCACCCCATTATATATATATATCCCCCTATTCTAAAGAAAATAAAAAAATATAAAAAAAGATATATATCTATATACACATCTTTATATATATATTTTTATTAATATTTAAAATCCTGAAATTAAACAACAAAAAAATATATTATTATTATTTATACATATATATAGTGCATGTATTATAAGCTATATACTCACCCTCTATGGGTATACATATATTTCTATATATATTACCTAATTATATTATTAAAAAAAATAAAAAATATAAGAAAATATAAAAAAATATAAAATTCAAAAACCCACAAAAATAGGCTTCACACATGGATGACTCTGTGATAGATGCACATTGTAGGCTTATGCATTTTTGTATTGCTCTCTGTGGTTCGACCTCTACATGCTTGTTCCCTATACATTTTATGGTAGAGTAATAAAAATTAATTCACATTTTTTGGGCTTAATTCATTCATTCTTTTATTGTGGGTTAATTGCTGTATAACTTGGGTATTCTGCGAGCGGTCGCCTCAACGACAACATATTTATTTTATTCATGGCGACCCTTGTAGAATTATCGTGTTATCACCCATCCAAGAAACAGAAGAACTCTTTCCCCGCTAGTCTCTCTAGGATCTGATCAATGAACGGTAGGGGGAAATGATCCTTCTTCGTCGCGGCATTCAGGCACCTGTAATCCACATAGACACGCCACGACGTGGGCACTCGCACCACGATCTCCTCTCCGTCCTCGTTGGTGGTCGTATGAATTCCCGACTTCTTCGGGACAACATGGATTGGAGCCACCCATTAGAGTCAGAGATGGGATAAATGAAACCCGCGTTGCACCATTTCTCTATCTCTTTCTTCACTACCTCTTGTAAATTTGGATTCAAAGGACGTTGGAATTCACGAGAGGGTTTGGCTTCATTCTCCAAGTAGATATGGTGTGAACACAGAGCAGGATTTATCCCGTTGAGATCGGAAATGCTCCAACCTATTGCCTTGCGTTTTTTCTCCAGGATCTCTAGCAAGCGAGATTCCTGCTCCTCGGTCAAATGTGAACTGATGATGACCGGATTATTTCTTCTCCTGAACCACAAAGAAGGCATATTTTAGTGTTGTGGGTAAAGGCTTGAGCTCAGGTAATGTGTGATCGTCTAGGAAGTCTAGCTCAATCGAATCTGGTTCAGTGTTGGAAATGGCTGGATCTGTTTCTGTAATTGCTGCCACCAAGTTATTCGGCTCTGGAGTCAGATCGTCAAAGATCTCCATGCAATCGACGAAAGCCACGTCCGACTCGTCATCCTCTTCTTCCGATTGTCCTAAGAGGGAAGGGCTGAAAGGCCCGGCTGGGCCTCTAAGTCATCGAAGATGTAGGGGGATGGAGGTTCTGAGCTGTACTCGTTTCTGAGGACCTCGCAAACTGACTCATCCACAGGATCATCTCCTGAGGGGAGGGACTCATTGGTACTGGCTGGGTTTTGTCTCCATGGCCCAACTGTGTCTACATGATCGCAGTCTGCTTCGGTTGAAGAGTACTCTATGCTGGATTCAGAATCTAGTCTCTACCATCTGGTTTGCTTCATCTCCAGTTCCTTGTCTCCACCTGGAGTTTGGAACTGGATCTTCCCGATCTTGTAATCAAACAAGGCCCCCGTTGTTCTGAGGAAGGGCCTGCTTAGGATGATCTGGGAATCTCTCCAATTGCGAGGGTTTTCCATATCTAGGATAGTAAAGTCCACCATGTATTCTTGACCTTCGACTTTGATGACAACATTCCTCAATTCTCCTTGGGACCTCTTGGTTGATTTATCAACAAACTGCAGGAGGACTCTAAATTTTCTAAGAGGTCCGAGATTAAGCCGCTCATAGAGGGCTGTAGGCATTAAGTTAATTGAGGATCCGTTGTTTAGAAGAGTGCGTGCAAACGCAATGTCATCGACATGACTCACCACATAATGCGCACCCATGTCTCTTCGTTTTCTTGGAAACGAGTTCTTTATTACACAAGTCGTGGCTACTGACAGAACGTGTTTCTCAACACGGCTTTTGGTCTTCCTACTAACCCTAGTAGGTGTGCATCTCACCTTAAGGTATTTCTGAAATGCAGGAGTCATTTCCACATACTTGTCAAAGGGGATTGTGACCTTGATATGTTTGTTGCAAAACTCTGCCATCTCAGGGTCATCTTTTTGATTTTTTTAGTTTTCTTCTTTCCACCCTCAAGAGCTCGGGGGAAAGGGATTATTGACTCCAACTCAGTTTCTGAAACTGAAATGTTTTTATTCAAAGCGGTAACTGAGTTCTGTACAAGACTCGGACTCTGAAACAGACTCAGACTCTGACTCTGACTAAAAGGAAAATGCTGCTGCGAAACCGTTAATGCGTCTTCTGCTACTTCTGGACAGTCCTCCTTAGATGGAGGTGCGGGCTCTTCATCGGTTTCGGCGGACTCTCTGCTGGTGCGGGTTTGGTGCTGCTTCAGGTACGATCACGGTTCTTCCGCTCTTGAGGGACATATGGTTCACATTATCATACGAGAGGATCTCATGTTCAGATAAAGAATTATATGAATAGTATACCTGATCACGAGGTCGGTTCTGGCCTTGGGTTAAGTTGTTCGGGTTGGCCTGAACTTGGGCGGGAATTGGGGTCTTTGGCGCCATTTATTGATCCTGGGTACGAGAAACATGATTCAGATCGGTTCTCATATCCAGATAGCCATTCTGGATATGTTGGACCCTATCAGTCAGGGACTGGATCGCCAAGGTGAGGGACTCCAATTTGGTGGGCTAGGCTGGCTGATGCTGACCTGCAGATGAGGTTCTGTACTGGCCCTGCTGGCCATGCCGATATTGCTGCTGCTGATGGGACGGTGATGAGCCATGCTGGCCCAAGTGGAACATGCGCTGCTGCTGGTGCTGCTGAGGCTGGTACCCTCGTTCGGGCCTGGACTGAACAAAGCGCGGTGCAGAGCTGGTTTCCTAGTAAGCTGGGGAAGGTCAGTGAGGCTGACCGTTCCCCATCCCCGATCGTCTGCCGACGGGGTCATGGTTGTACCACATCCCGTTGATCTCGAACACCTGCGGAGACTCCTCGTATCCGGTTTCCACTTGTGGGGGTGCATGCTGGTCCTGCTGGATGTAAGTCTGATCCTCTACCCAGCCACTCTGAGACCTCGGTGCCTGTTCTTGTACAAGATGAACTCGGTGTACAGGCACAGGTGGTGCAGAAGGGGCATGTAGCTTAATCTTAGCTACCCTTTCAGTAAGTTCCTCCACTTGCTTCGGCAAACACGAGAGAGACTCAAGGTCAGTGACCCTCTTGTGGATCTGCTCGACCATGGTTAATTTATCGGCTATCATCCCCATGTTGGGAATGAGGTCCTCTGCCAGATCCACTACAGTCCTCCTAGTTGTCTCGTTGGATAGAATTGATGGAGACAACTGATAGGCCCTGGTGGCCTGCGACCTGCATGTTTCCGCCATCTGCTCTAGTATCTTCCATACAACATTCTCATTCTTGTTCAGATATCTTCCTCCACAGGCGACACTGACTAACCCCTGCATCTCCGGGGTCATGCCACAGAACAAGGTCTGGACTAAGATCGCCTTAGAAATGCCTTGCCAGGGACATTTCTGAATTAGGTCATTAAACCTATCCCAGGCTTCATGGAATGGTTCACTGGGTCCCTGGGAGAAACTAGCGATCTTTGTTCTCATTTGATTAGTCCTACTGATGGGGTAGAACTTCTTCAGGAATAGGTCCTTGAACTACATCCAGGTTGTACATATCACCCCTAGGTTCTTCAGCCAATGTGCTGCCTTATCTCCTAAGGAAAATGGGGTGGCCTTCATTCGATTGTAATCCTGCCCAACCCTAGGATGACTAAGGTTGTTGCAAACCAGCTCGAAGTCTCTGAGGAAGGCATGTGGTTCTTCATTGGCATTTCCATTGAACTTCGGTAGCATGCTAAGGAAGTGGGGCTTGAGCTCGAATGCTTCGGGGGGAACCGCTGATGCCAACCAACTATGCATCTCATTCTCTGCTAGGTTGTAGGCATCAACCATTGGTCGGTCGATTCCTCCTGCCACAATGATCTGTCCCATTCTAGCTGTAAGATCCGCATTCTGTTGTTCGGCTGTGGCGAGGTGATTAAGGATCTATCGTAACGGGTCCTCATCCGGTGGCTGCTTAGGTGGCATCTTGTCCTCTAGTCCTGGGTATGAAACATGGTCTGTGTTAGAGGACAAATCAAGGAAGGGATTCTTACCGAGGCGATGGTCTTCCTTGGTAAGCTCAGAGGAGAGGAAAGGGTTGGTTTGAGAGTAACCACCCTGGGTGTGAGGGAACCAGAACTCAAGAGGGTCATGAGTCCTGGGTGGTCCAAGTTGCGCATGGGCCGGTGAAGAGGAGTTTCGTGGGGGACTCAAAGAGAGATTGGTGACTAAGGAGTTGATATCCCCCCAAGTACTCATCTTGGTTTGGCGAGAAGATTCAGGAGTTCTAAGTGAAGATAGGATTTGACTCCTACCTGAAGCAAACAATTCAATCCAAGACCCTGGGTTCACACTCAACACAGTGAAGGACCCGAAACCGAGTCCAATTAATCTTGTTGATTTTAAGTGTGATTTTCAAGCAAGATAGCAAAGATTTATGCGGCCTATAGGGAAGTCGGCTCGGAGCTGGATGCACCTTCCCTGTTTAACCTGTCGCCTAAGATACCGCCGGTCCTTCCTTTCTTTGCTCCTATCCCAAGTTGATGGATTCAAAGACCTGCCCCTATCTACCTGCAAGCAGGCGGAGGCTGACAAGGTCGGAACTTCACCCCGGGTGGTTACTGGCAGCTTGTCGCGAAGTACCGCAATTTCGCCCCTATCTACCTGAGGCAGGCGGAGGCTACTTGGTACTAGTCAGTGAACCTTAATAAATTCAACTTGTGATATTTGCTAGAATTAGTCGGAACGTGATATGGGAGGCGGGGATTTGGGCTCTTTCTTAAGGTGTTCACACACACTTAAGTACCTTCACTCAGCCTGAAAACAAGGTAGGGGATTAGTCTCCCGCAAACAGATTTTCCAATTTTATTTATTTATTTGGTCAATAATGTTAGCAGTCCCGATTTTAAGCTCAGTTATCACTTGTTAGTCCAACCACACATCACTCCTATCGTCCAGTTCCAATTTCCGTTTAACTTAGGTTTGAAAAACAAAGAGAGGGAAATCGAGAAAAGCCGATGCATGAAAAACAATGATGCGTATGCTGAGTGAAGAATAATTACAGTGATCCCTTCGCTTTTATGCAGGATGCAAAACAGAATTGAAATCGTTTTTTACACTATATGCAAATGCAAACGATAAAATTCGCTCCTGGACAAGTAGTTCTATTAGCGAGTGAAGCACAGATTGATTTGGCTAGTTCTGCGGTCTAGGTCCGTCTTTTAAGTGTATTGTGTGGTCCTAAAGATTTACGAGCACAAGCAAATCCTAGAGTGGCTTGAGGAGCCGCTAGTGCAAGCCTAATCTACAATTCAATCCACACAGCACACGGGGACACGGTTCCACTATGTTTACACACGCGAGAACCCAAATGGGAACCACTGGAAATAATGCGAAAATAAAAATATAAAAATAAAAATAAAGTACAAGTCTTTTCAAATCACTCAAACAAATTAAAATGCAGGTTCCTCGAAGCGTCTTCGACTCCTCGCGTTCCTCGCATAAAAATAGGTTTAGGTCAGATAGAGAACGACACAAAAAATACATAAATTAAAGGACAGAAAATATTCACAAGAAAACCGAGGGTCAGACTACCCGAGGATAGAAAATTAAACACTCAGAAATTACCGCAAATTAACCTAAGCCGTGCCTCCCCGGCAACGGCACCATTTTGAAGCACGTCTCACTACCCTTGTTAATTCAATCAAATTAATGGTCAAATTAATCGATGTCGTTCGTTGCAATCGAATAATAAGAGCAGATCATAAACCACTTTTAATTAATGTCAAGTTAATCACACGTGGCAAATTTATTTTACTTGGGCAAGCCCAAGGTCGAACTCAGGGAGGCAACTGTCTCCTTAGGTAGATTTTTAGCAAATTCCAAGGTTTGATTTTCAGAGGATATTTTTTTTATCTTTTTCAATATTTTATGCAAGACATATGTACAATCCAACCAATAAGTTAATTCAGATAAGTGATCAAATCAAGTCCAAAATTTATGAAACTTGGCCATATGATGAAATGGAGTGAAATTAAGCTACACTATTTTTTTTAGATTTTTCTGACACTAAATAAATTTACTGTGAATTAAAAATGAATGCAGAGTGATTTTGACTAAATTAATTTTAATAAATATCAAATCACAATATTTCTAGAAATAAAAATTATCCTAGATAGATCTGAAGGTGAGGAATTCAGGAAAATTATTAAACCTAAATTTCTATGTGAAATGATCCTATTAAAAATTAATTAAGGAAATCACTAAATGATTTATTCAGGCCTCGGATGCGTGCAAATGAGATGAAATTTTTACGCAATGTAAACCTAATTATCCTAGATCTAATGTGATTTTTTGGGGATTTTTGGAGTCACAGAGAAATTACTATGAATTAAAAGGTATAAATGGGCAAAATATAGTAAAACTCCACCAATTAGTTAATAGAAAAATCCACTGATATTACAAAAATGTGCCAAGTGTCACATGTGAAGGAGGACAATATAAGCTACACAGACAGGGGTATAAATGCAATTACATGAATTAAAATTGATAAAAATAAAACGTGCTGACAGGGACCAATATACAATTACCTAAAATGTTGAGGGGGTGGATGCAATTTTTCCACGGAACACGTACTCCTCACGTGGGGTCTCCTAGCAGGGACTGAAATGCAAATATGGAAACCTCCAGGGGCCTCGATGCAAATAACCTAGGACGCACGTGCAGATCACATGGGGATCCCAGGCTCGGTGGTCTTCAGAGGCTCGGAGCGAGGCTCAGGTGGCTCTGGAGGTTCGGATTTGGCTTGGAGTAGCTTCGGGAATCCGAGCCTAGTAGTCGGGGAGAGGCTCGGATCGGGCGACGTGGCCTGATCTGGACCATGGATCAAGTGACGATCCAACGGTGATGAGCTGCTGGCGCATGGCGTATCTGAATCCGTTAGATCAAGATCGATCCAACGGTGATGGGTCGCTCCTGAGACGAGGGCGTGGGTAATCAGTGATCATTGGATCTAGATTGATCCAACGACACCTGGAGCGTGGAGAAGCGATGACGTGGCACGATTTGGATGCATAGGATCCGCCTGATCCTACGACTACGGGATGTGGGCGACGTGGATGGCTCTTGATCGTTCAATCAAGGGGATCGAACGACTACTGGCTTTCATCCTCAACAATCCTCTGCCTCCTGCGGCGGAGAGGACTGTGCTCCGGCGAAGCGAACCTAGCTCCGCCTCCTCTTCCCATCGTCGGTGAAGGGTGCTGGAGGGTCTGGTGTACCTCAGAAGAGTCGTGGAGGCGCGACGGAACGTTCGACGATGTTGGCTGAGGCTGGGATGGCCCGGAGGCCAGTGGCGATGAAGCTCGAAGATGCGTCGGTGAAGCTTTCAGCCAATCAAGGAGAGAGTACCGGCAGGGGTTAGCGGTATAGCCGAGGCATACAAAATGTTCGTGGAGTGGTCGGGAATGAAATGCGAGGCCTGTGGTGCAGTGATGGTGTCTGGTGAAGCTGCTCCGCCAAGGTGGCAGAGCTTTGGTCGGAGTAAGGTGCGATGCGTCATCTAAGAAGATGAAGGGGATCGCGAAGATTAGAGCTCCCTTGCGGAACTCGGAGGATGATTGGCGGAGCGGGATGAGGCTTGTGGATGGCGAATAAAATGGAAGAAAAAGAAGAAAAATCAAGAAGAAGATTGGGGAGAGATGGAGGGATCTACCTGGGACCAGAAGCTCGGATGGAGCTTCCAGGTCATCGTTCGAAGGCCGGTAGGGAACCTGAGCTCGTGCAGCTCACGGAGGAAGTTGCAGCACGACGGTGGAGGGTCGTGGATCTCGCTGGAGGTGGATCTCGATCGTCGCTCATCCTCACGTCAAATTGTTGTCACCAACTCGAAGTTGGGAGCTCGGAGATACTCTCCGTGGTGGCGGATGGGGGTGAAAGTGACCGGAGGCGAAGTATTTAAAGGGTGAAGGTGATGGCATGGATGGCGAAGAGGTGGAGTTTGTGGGTATCGTGGAGCGAGGTTGAGGGTAGTCATGGAGATCGAGGGGGTTGGCGAGGATGAGGGGAGAGTGGGCTGTGTCGTGGTGGCGCCAGGGGTCAGAGATGATGGTCGGTGTGGTGCCCAAAATAGAAAGGGAGCGGCCCCTTGCGCACGGTGGAAGACGTGGGCGCGGGGTGTGCGGGAGGTAGACGACGATGCCTCGACCGTTGGATCGAGCGATCCAACGGTCAGGAGAGGGGCGGTAGCGAAGGGTGACGATTAGATAGGCTGAACGAAATTGAGGGACATAGGACGTGCCACGTGGCGGACGCAGGACGAGGCGCTAACGAGCGATCCTGATGAGGTCTGGGGTTTGATCGGATGGTGTAGACATCGTGCGAGATGGAGGGCCAAGATGCGATGCTTCTGGCGATGATCGGAGGGCGCGTAATGCACCACGTGGTGTGCTGGGGATGCGACGCGAAGGGACGAGCGTGATTAGATTAGATCTGCGATCATATGGTGGGGAGCGAAGGCGGTGATGGACGGTATAGATCAAGGTGTCCACAGCGAGATCGGATGGCGCACAGAGTGCCACGTGGTGGACTGTGGGCGAGGCGCTATCGGACGGTGTAGATGTGAGCTGGGTATGATCAGATGGTGGGAAACCAAGGGCGTGCGTGGAAATCATTGGACCGTTGGATCAAGAAGAGATCCAACGGTCAGGGGTGCAGGCGGACAGTTCAACGGGGGCAGGCCACGTGGCTCAATCAGAGGGTGCCATGTGGCCATCTCTGAGTGGCTAAGAAAGGAAATAAATTTAGGGAGAGAAGAGCCCGGATTTGGAAAAACTCAAAACATGATAGTTGTAGATCTCGATGAGATCTACAAGTTTCACGTTGACCAAAAATGAAGATGAGGTCAAATATGATACAAAAATACAAGAGTACGAATATACATATATGTAGTATACAAGGGGACCCAAAAACCCAAGTTTTGCATACGAGCTCCGAATTGAATGAAATTAGTCTCATTTTAAAGGTATATGGATTTGTATTAATCTGAAGGTGAGTAGACCTAATTCGGAGTTTGTAAGAGAGATATATTGGCATTCTAAGGTCCAGGGTTTTGGGGCTTTATTGGGTATTTTACAAGATAGGGATTTTGGCCTTCTTCCTTATATTATTAACTAATAGTCTACACATTATAAGGAAGGTGTTATTTGATCTTGGAGGGAATACAAATAAATAAATAGGTAGTTATTTTACAAGTGGATTTACAAATGAATTGGCTTCTTATTTAATTGCAAATATGAATGTTAAAATGCATATCTTGTGGATTGATGCATGAATGCTATCTCTGCAAGATAAAGGGAAATATGATGCTAAATACCCGGGGACAAAGCTCTTATTTTCAACTTCAAGAGTGATGAATCACAGATTCATCACCCAACTCGTCCAGTGATGATGAATTTTGAAGACAGGAGAGTGTGGGTTGGAATAAAGCTTCAAAAGAGGGATAGTCTACTGGCTCAAGAGGAAAATCTCCTTATGTAAATGCTGATGTATATAGTATTTAAAAAAAACTCGAAAAAGTGGACATGCCTGATTGAAAATAAAATGCATGCCGGAGTGTATATATTTGTATTGTCAATAAGCAAGCTTGAGGTTCAAAGTCAAATCATTGTGAGCCTGCAGCTGGATGACTTGACTACACTGGTCTTGCATCCTAGGATAGGTAGCTAAACTGGCTAGCATCCATTCTTCTCTTCACCCCTCCTCTTGAGTTGGTTGTTACTTGAACTTAGAAGGGAATACCCCGCTCCTCGAGGAAGGAGTTATTGGATTGGGGAATCATTAAGTTGTCATGTTGGAGAAGTCAGCCTCTTTGTCATTTCAGTTGGGGAGAGCCCCTATCACTTACACTGTACGAGTCAGATTCATAGTCATAAGGGTTTGCGTATGAGTTGAAATATTCTGACCTGGCTACTGAGGAGACTTGAGCAGAGTTTCGGGATTCTCGAAGGCTGTTAGATTTCAAATCCGATTCCCATTAAGGTTCCACCCGCACTAAAATCCCAAAGGTCCGACTTAAGCTCCAAACTTTGATTTTGTGAAGACAAGTTTGATAATTAAAGTCAATCCAATTTATTACTTGATCTTTTCTTTGTTTTCCTTTTTCTGCACTTATTGCATAAGTGTTTGCTAGGGATTAGCAAAGGCAAGTATAGGGGGACGATGAATCTCCATTTCATCATCTTTATTCTATCATTTTGGCCTTAAAAACCCTAGTAAAGGGATGTAAATACCATTAATTTATGCATTTTATCATTCATGCATCATGGTGTAAATAGTGTATAAAATACGATTTTTATTGCCAAAATCATAGAATAAAGAAAAGGAAAAAAGAATAAAATATTGAAAATATTTTATGACCCTAAATCCCGAGACCTAGGCATCTTGATGACGAGGTCGACAAGGAATAAAGTAGGGTGAGATGAGGGCCAAAAATCCAATAAAATCCATTTTATTTAATTCATTCTTATTAATTTTTGGGACTTATTTTCAGTTCCACTTCTTGTACTTCAAATAAAGAAATTTTGAACATGAAAGTTGTAGATAACAAAATATAGAAAATACAAAAAATATTTCACACAAAAATGATATACAGATAAAAAGTTCCAAAACCCCAACTTCACAGACCAATATATTTCAAATAAAAATTCAAAATATATCAAAATCACCTTTAGTTGTATATAAAGTTTAATAAGCTATTTAATGAAGGTGGTTTCATATTTTTCGGAGTTACAGTGTGAAAGTTAGGTTTTGGACCCTTATTTTTTAGTTATACCAATTAAAATATTCATTTTATTTATTATTCATTATTTTTATATTTTTATATTTTTATATATTTATACTTCTGTAGATATAATTTACAATATATGTACATATTAAAATAGGAATAAAGTGATAAATAAAACATTAAAATAAAATACTCATAGAAAATACATAGGTAAGATATCTATAACTATACATGTCAAGATAATATATCTATTTATTAATTGTATATAATACATCAGAAAAATAAAATAAAAATATATATATTAAATCCATAAAAACAAATTATAAATTTATAAAATAATAAATTTAATTAATAAAATAAAAAATACAAAATAAAAATAAAAGATTAAAATACATAGATGAACATACCTATAAATAGCCCTTAAAAAGTAACTTGTAGTTATAAACGTCTAAAAAATAAAATTCATAATAAAATACTTCAAAAAATAATAAATATTTTTCATTTTATAGCCTGAAATTAATAAATTTATTTATTATTTTAAATCAAATTTACATATATTTTTTTAGGGATTTTTCTGGTTGGTCCACGTGGACCAATGATAACGCAGATTTTGCGAGGGTCAACATATGTCTCACACAAGGCGGAGAAAAATTTGCTATGGCAACCACTCACGAAACCCGGGTCAATCAACAATTAACCCACAACAAAGATAAAACAATGAAAAGCGACGCTGAGTTAAAATTTATTATAACTCTATGATGAATGTGTATAGTGTACAAGCATGTAGAGGTCGAACACAGGGAACAAGCAGGATAGATCGGGCAAAATCAATGCTCAAGAATGGATGTGATGTATTAGTCTATATAAGTGCTATTTTTTGTAGTTTTTTAATTTTATATATTTTTTATTTTAATGTTATATTTTTATATTTTGATTTTTAATTTTTTGATTTTATATTTTCTTTTTATATTTTATAATTTTATAATTTCTTTTTCTATAAAATAAGATATATATACAATAAGGGAAGGAGAGAGATAATGTATTTATAAAAATAGGTTAAAATAAGAAAAATTCAGGAAATAAAATAATTTTGGGCTTTTTATGTTTTCTAATATTTTTGTGATTTTTCTATATATTTCCTAATTTTTTGGTGTTTTTAAAGTAAAAAATACTTAAAACAGGGAATAAAATAAATGTCTGAAATTAAAATAGAGATGAAAAATATCAAACAAGAACCAAAATTCTCCAAATTAATTTTACAATAAAGAGAATAAGATAGATAAAATTAGGAAACTGAAATTATGATTTTAGGATTTTTTATGGATTTTATATATTTTTATAAAGGTTTTTAGGGGTTTTGCAATTTTTATGGGTTTTCTTTTGTATTTTTTAGTGGTTTTTAGTCTGCAGGTAAAAGATGCAAAAACACACAAAATATAGATTTTTGGGACTTTTTCAAAGAGTTTTTATATTTTTTTTATGAATTTTCAAACGTAAACAGTAAAGAAAATGCTTGTTTTTTTTTATTTTTTTATAAATTATAAAATGCATCAAAAATGCAAAATAAAAATATGGCGTGATAGAGCAATGCAATAGGAAGTTAGGTTATTTTTTTGGGATTTTTTAGGATTTTAAAGATGCATGAAATAAATACAAACACCAAAGAGAAAATTCATCCCTATCAAGGGTATTTTCGTAAATATGTAGAAGTCCAGGGGCCAAAGTACAAGTTTTCCATGAAATTATAACGTGAAAAAAATATTTCTGGACTAAAATTAAATAGTAAAAAACCTAGGGTTAAATATGTAAAATTGCCAAAGTCACGTACACACGACACGTGATCTGGCAGGGATCAAATAACAATTAACTGAAACCAGAGGGACTATCTTGCAAAAATGCTAGAAAGTTTACACTACATTTGAAAGTTTTTGGACTAAAACTAAATAAGAAATGTCTGAGGGCCTAGCCATAAAATCTCCACCTCACGTGCATAGGTCACGTGAGGTGACGTGGACAGGGGCAGAAGTGCAATTATAAACCTGCAGATGAAAGTTTAAATACTATTTATTAAATACAAAAATGGCCGGGGAATAGTTGCAAAATACCCAAAGCTGGCGGATCAAAAGGCGGGCGGCGCTTCACTTAGGACACGTGGTAGCATGAGCAGGCCCGATGACGGTTCGTGCGGACGACCGTGATTAGATCCACTCTGACAATCGAACGACGGACGTATGCGGGGATCGAACGGCTCCTGTAGCTCTGGAAGAACACTACCAAATCTGATGGCTGCGGAGGGGCTTGAATGAGCTCGCGAAGAACATGTCCCCGATGAGTTTTGGCTCGGTGATGTGCTCCCCTCCGGCAACTGGGAAGCTCCAAGATGGCCGGCTGGACTCCTGCGGTGGTCTTCTAGGTCCTGGTGGCAGCAAAAGGGGCCGGAGCTCAGCGGAGTTCCCCCACGGTAGGAAGAAACACCAGGCCACTCCGGTGACGTTCAAAATCGGCTCCAGGCATGCGTGTGCTCTAGGGACCTGCAAATAAAAGTGAAGAGTGTCGCGGGCAAAATGCCGCGATCACCCGTGGGTAAGAAAGGGCGGAGGCAGTGAGATGGAAGCTCGTCGGAGCTCGCTCCGACGAAGTGGTAGCTGGATGAATCGATGTGGGAAACACGGAAAGGAAGACATGGGTTTGATCCTACGACTACGGTGAGTACAAAAATGCAAGGAAAATAAAGAAAAAGGGAACCTCGAAGGCGAGAATCACCTGAGATAAGACCTCGATAGCGAAGCTCGCCGGAGGTGGGTGGATGACGAATGCAAAATTCGCCTCTTTAATAGTGGAAAATAAGCTGTAGTACAAGAGGCGAATCCGGTTCAGCAAAAACCACGAACTTTGAATGTTGTGGAGTATTTTTACTTGGTAAGTGTACCAAGGTCGAACATAGGGAATGGTGATTTTTAGTTGTGTGGTCTTAAATCAAATTAAATAAATAATTAATGCTCGATTAATTTTTGTGTGGATGAAATATACAATGCTATGAGAATGCAATGCAAGAAAATCTATAGAGACAAAAGTTCAGCACAGGATGTGAGATTAAGAATTCCAATCCAAACAATGATAATCAATTTCCTCTATGTTAAATCACAGATCAAAAGATATCGAATTCAGAAATATTTATCGGTAAATCCAGGCTACGACTATGAAATTTATCAATAGAATCACTCTTGTGAAATAAATCAATAAGAGCCCTCAATCATCAACTTTGAACGAGCAACTGCACTGATTAAATTATTCAACAAAAAGGTTCCCTGTCCAAGAAAGAATGTTAATCGCGTGAAATAATTTCGGTTGAATCCCTGCAGAGAAATCAATAACTTCCTCAATAAAAGAACACATATACGTCAAATTTCAGCTTGCATAAGAATCCGAGTGCTCTACAAACAATAATCATCACAAAATATTCTCTGATCTGTCCATAAGATATGTAAGATGATAGAGCATGAAAATAGCTTTAAAATGACATATTAAACGCTAAAATCGGAGTCCGTATGACAAAGATATGATAAAGTGAAGTTTCAGGGACTAAAATGTAAATAAAATAAAGTTTTTCCTGCAAAGAGGTCCCTGGGAGGACTTATCTGTAATTTATAGAAACTTGAGGGGCTCCTCTGTAATTTACCCCTGACGGGGTATTTCTGCAAATTCTGAAAGTTCCAGGGGCTTGAGTGCAATTTTCCCAGCCACGCACGTGCGTTGCACGTGCGCCTGGAGGGTTGGACGCGAGGCGGAGTGTCGGAGCTCCCGAGCCTGTGGTCTGGTGACCCGAAGCTTAGGCTTGGGAACGGACCGGGAGGCTCAGATGACGGGGCTGAGGCTCGGATTTCCCGAGCCTAGGTGACAGTTGATGAAGGCTTGGGGACCCGAGGATGAGGCTCGGGGAGGGGGACACGTGGCGGGTCGCCGCCCGTTGGATCTGGGGTGTGATCCAACGACAGCTGGCGAGGATGGCGGCGGCAAGGAGGGCTGGAGGCGCGGTCGCACCGCTGGGGGAAACGCCTAGGGCGGCGCCGCCGCCAGCGGAGTGGCCGGAGGGCGACGCGGCCGTGGATGGCGAGGTCGGTGGCGGGGGCCGTGCACGCGCGAAGGAGATGGGTTGCGCAGGCGGTGACGCACGCCTGGAGGCGCTGGGAGGAAGGCTCTCAGCAGGTCGGTGGCGGCGCGGCTGCTCGGAGCGGAGGCGGGTCGCACAGGTTGACGCACGAGGGCGAGCGCCGTCTGGCGGAGGAGGGCTTGATCGGTGAAGTTGCGGCTGTACGGCGGACCTGCAACGTTAGCACAAAAAAAATCGAAAGAAGGTGGTGTGGTGGTGGGTCGCCTGGAGGTTGGAGGAGGCAGAGGACTGCTCCGGTTCTTGCCTCAATGGCTGGCGATAGGCCAACGAAGCTCGGCCGCACAGAGTGGCAGCAGAGGTCGAGTCGACCGCTGGATCACGCCGGGGAAGAGTAGCCGCTGTCACTGGCACTGTAGGGAATGGGCGGATGGGGGTCACCTCGACGAGTGGAGATTTTATAGGCGGCTGCTACGTGGGTGAGGGCCATCCTCGCAACAGCCAGAGAGGGAATGAAGACGGTGATGGCCGTTACGAGGAGGACGTCGGCGGAGATGGAGGAGGAACGGCGGGGGGAGGGGGGTGGTTTTGGGTAACGGCTGGAGGCGGAAGGAGAGGGGGTCCGCACGTGCTGCGCACGTGCACGTGGAAGGGGCAGGCGGCACGTGCGTGGCACGTGCGCGAGGAGAGAGGGAGATGAAGGTGGGGTGCCACGTGGCACGCCCAGGGGCTGCCACGTGGCACCAAAAAAATTTCATATTTTTGGAGGGGGCAAAAGAGATAGAAGATGACCTCGGATCGAAAAATTTTCTTCATGAAAGTTGTTCGTCTCGACGAGATCTACAACTTTTGTAAGGACCCATGAGCAAAAGAGGTCACCTGTGCAAAGTGGTATTTTTGGTGGTTCTCCATGAGTATAGAAAACCGACTTTTGGGGATTTTGTATTTTTTTGTGGTTTTAGAGGGGAGAAAAATTATAGAAAAATACGATAAAATACAAGAAAATTAATTACACGTTAATCTATTTTTTTGGATTTTTAAAGAATAAGAAAATAGGAAAATAAAATAGAAGTCAGAAATACACAACTTTTGTACAGACCGACAACGGACACTTGAACTTGGTACAGTTTCTTTGATCTCTGTTTTGATCTGGATTTGTATTTTTGTATTTCTTATTAAAACTTTCATCAAAGAACATAAATGGAAAAGAAATAAAATTAAAAGGGTTAATTATACACATAAAACCTTAGGTCAAAAATAGCAAAAAGTTAAAATGCGCAAAAGAGGCCCAAAACCAAACTTTCACAAATGAGCTCCGAATTTTACGAAATTGGTCTTGTTTTGAAGGTATTTGAAAATGGAGTACCTTAAAAGTGAGTAGACCAAAATCGGACACTGTATGTGAGAGATATGCTCATTTTAGTCTGTCAGATGTGAAATTAGACTTTGGGATTATTTGACACTTATTGGAGTTAGTAATTTTTTTGTATTTTTTATTTAATAAGGTTAATAATATCTACACAATGGAGGTGATTTGGGGTCGATCGGAGTTAGGATGAATTAATTAAAAATGTGAGAAGTTAGTGACTTTTTGGGTTAATTTACACTTGGGATTTTAAATGCAATTATGCATTATGAAATGCAGATATTATTCATACATGCATGATGGCTAATAATGCTCTATTAATGATTAGTTATAGGTGAATGATGGAGAACAAAGCCTAAATGACCAATTTTAGCATGATGAATACGAGATTCATCATACCCCTATACTTAGACCATGCTCGTCCCTGAGCATGAATGAATGACTTAGTTGAATACATCCCTGATGAATCCACGTTTCATCATCTTTATTCTATCATTTTGGCCTTAAAAACCCTAGTAAATGCGCGTAAATAGGCTTAATATAGGCATTTTAGCATTCATGCATATATGTGTAACTATTGCATAAATTACGGTTTTTAAAGCCAAAATTATAGAATAAAGAAAAGAAAAGAAAAAGAATAAAATATTGTAAATATTTTATGACCCGAAACCCCGAGACCTAGGCATCTTGATGAATAGGTCGACAAGGAATAAAGTAGGGGGAGATAAGGTCAGAAATACAGCCCAAACACCTATACATTTTATTCATTCTTTATTCATTGTGGGACCTATTTTTGGTTCCACTTTTTATACATCAAATAAAGAAACTTTGTACATGAAAGTTGTAGATAAATAAATAAAGAAAACAAAATTGATTTCACAGAAAAATAATGAACAGATAAAAAGTTATGGTCTGAATAAAAATTCAGAATCCCAACTTCCCAGACCCGTATCTCACAAACGACAACTCCAAATGCAGCGTACTCACCTTTAATTGTATATAGAAGAAAATAAGCTATCCAATGGCGGTGGTTTCGCATTTGGCGGAGCTACGGTTTGAAAGTTGGCTTTTGGACCCACATTGTATACTTGTACATATTAAAATATTCAATTTATTATTTATTTATTATTTTTATAATTTTATAATTTTATAATGTTGTAAATAATACTTATAATAATTATGTGCATTAAAATCATAATAAAAACATAAATAAAATACAAATAAAAATACTTGTATATATTATAATACATAGGTATAATACATGTAGCTATACCTAAACAAATAACACTTTCATTTTATTAAGTGTATAAAATATATCAGAAAATTAAAATAAAATTATATTTGTTTATATAGAAGTATTTTATAATTTTAGAAAATAAAAACAAAATAAAATAAATTAAAAATACCTAAATAAAAATAAAATACTTAAATATATAGATATAGATACCTATAGGGGTATAAATGCAAACTTGTAAAAATATACTTCATAAAAATAATTAAAAATAATAATAAAATACTACATAAATTTATAAGCACTTTTTATTTTATAACCTAAACAAAATAAGGTTATTTACTATTTTTTTAAATAATTTTTTAGAGGTTTTTTCCTGGTTGGTCCACGTGGACCAACCAGGAGGCCTGGACAGTTGACCACTGGTCAACTGTCTGACCACCCTCTGCCAACATGTCAGAATGACTTTGGCCAATCTTTGCGGATTTTTTGAGAACAAGTCTTGCGTTTTTTGGGGTCATTGTCTTCACGACTTTTGATCCTTGTTCAAAGGTCTTACACGCCCAAGGATTTGATGCGACTTTTGACCATGGTTTCGCGAGCCACGCCTCGTCAAAGGTGCCCTCTCGGCCAACTTTTCAAATAAGCTCCAAACCTCTCCATTTCACTTTGGTCACTCTTCCACCTCCAAAACCCTAACCTAGACCCTCGACCAGACTCGTGGTGACAGCAGGAGCTTGGTGGGCGTTTAAACGGGGGCGACGAGGTGTTGAATCGAGTAGATCCCCTCGCCGGAGTTCTCGCCGGAGAACACGCACGGGTGAGGTTTCTTCTTCCCTTTTCCCTTCTTGTTCCAGATGTTTTTCTGTAAGCAGCATCACAGTGGTAACCCCTTTGTCAAATCTTGATCTAATAGTCATCCTTGCACACCGAATCGACCACGGCCGGCATCGAATCTCGCCGGCCGTCTCCACCATACATCCGACCCCTTGTGAGAGGTTCCACGAGGTTGGGGCACTTTGCCCCCACCCTCTTCACCGTTCTTTTTTGCAGGACCCAGCGCCGACGCGCCGCCATTATCGGGGCATCGTGAGGCTCGCCGGAGGAGGGAGGGCGCCGCCGCCCGCGCGCCGCTCGCGCTCCTGGACAGCCCAGCCGCGCCCCTGCGCTGGAACAGAACGAGGGAGAGGGGGGAGCTACAGCAACCGTCCATTCCCCCCTCCCCTTTTGATCAAGACCATCCATCCCCCAACGGGTATCGAGCGCCGAGATTTTGACACGTGGTTAAGTGGGCAAGGATCCACCGTTCGCCAGCGCCCCAGCGCAGGCCGTACGATCGAGACTTCAAGACTTGATCTCAGCCGTTATAACCCAAGGGGTATCGCCCCCTCCGCGCGCCGACACGTGTCCCCTGAAGGATCAACAACCGTCAGATCGCCAAGGTCTGGGATTTTTGCACATCACGCCCGACTGTTCTTGCAATTCGTATTTAGTTCTAAACCTTTAAACTTCTGTAGAATATTTGTGTAATATTTCGACATAAGCCCCCAGTACTTTCGCTTTTTGCGGATTTGCCCCTCGCCAGGTCGCGTGCCTAGCACGTGAGCCTTGGCGTTTTTGCAGGAGGCCCCCTGTGTTTTTGATCATTCTCTGATAGTGCTGAAACATTAGGGTGTAGTATATTAAACTTTGGATATTTGCAGTCAGGGCCTTAAGAGTTTTGGATAATTGCGGAAACACCCCTGCCAGGTCCACGTGCATACGCACGCGGGTTTTGGACATTTTGTGGGGATACCCTCGTCTTTTGGGTATTACGTCTTGGTCCCAAAAAGTTTGTTTGCAGTGTATAATTTTTGTGAGAATATTGCGCTCAGGCCCCTCGATTTCTGAGTATTACAAAAACGCCCCTGCCAGGGGTTTCACTTTTTGCTTGCTTGTAGTAATTATTTGGCGCATCATTTCAATTCCAAAATTTCTAAAATTTGAACTTAAGTTCCTGTTGCATTGTAGATTTATGTCATAATTTTATTTTTTCGTAATTATTGCATTTTATTATTTATAAAAATTCAAAAATAGCCATTTTCAGCACTGTTAGCATTCGAAAATCACTAAAAAATATAAAAACACTCCCAGAAAAATCCCTAAAAAATATATTTTGTGTCTTTTGTTTGTTTTAACTACCAGCCAAAAATCATTAAAAATCTCAAAAGAAAAACACTAAAAATTTAAAAACACTCAAAAACTTCAAAAAAATATATAAAATAGTAGAAAAACCCAAAAATAGCAAACTCAGTTCCTGTTTGTTCTTTATTTTGTCTTTTTTATTGGAAAAATAGTGTGAAAAATTTTGGTTGCTGTTTGTTAATTTTAACTTGCATTTTAGTCACAGCCAGCCCTATTTCCACTGTTTTGCCTTATTTCAGCAATTAAAAATACCAAAAACATCCTAAAAATACCCAAAAATCACAAAAACAGTAAAAAAGTATAAAAAGACCAAAAAGACTTTATTTCCTAATTTTGAATATTTTTCTCTATTTTTATAAATACCTCTTTGTCTCTTTTATTACATTGTCCTTATTTTCCAATATTGAAAAAGATATAAAATATAAAATATAAAATATAAAATATAAAATATAAAAATCAGAAAATTAAAAACCAAAATACAAAAATATAAAATTAAAAAAAAATTAAATAAAAAAATATATAAAAATAAAAAACCCACAAAAATTTTAGATTGGCTACGTAGCTTGTTAGACCTAGGTTTGGATTTTTATCCGTGCTTTACACCTTTGCTTCTTGTGTTCGACCCCTACTTGCTTGCCATTGTACATCTTTAGTAGGGTATAATAAATTTTAATCCTTGCTATTCATTCTCTGATTGATTGTGTGGGTTAATTGTTGAAGACCGAGGAAGTTTGAGCAGTCGCATCAACGACAGTGAGTCTGACTTGTCAGACCGCTATTTAGCGGCTCTCGCATTCTCGCTTTTCAAATGGCACCGTTGCCGGGGAGCATCGGCTTGTAGAGTATCTTTGGGTCTTTCTAGTCACTTAGCCATTTTTGCTTACTTGTATTTTGTGCATTATTTATTTTGAATTGTCTGACATCTCTTTTGTTTTCTTGCGAGGGACCGCCAACCGAGGAGGATCGCCTAGGGGATCCTGAGCAGCCTTGGGAGGAGGAGTCGGCTATTCTACCCTAGCCGACAGGAGAGAGCAGGAGGACTAGAGAGAGAGAGAGAGTTGCTTTATTTTTTGTGAGAGAGAGTAGTTGATTAATTTGTAATAATACAGGACTCAGACACTTGGACACTTCGGGCCTAACTTCCGGGTGTTTGTTCACCCGGGGGCTCACCGCGGCTTTTTTGCGTTTTCTCGACCGTCATTTTCCGATTTTGTTTTCTTTTTCCTTTCTTTTGTGGATTGAGCTTCTAGAATTAGGTCCTGCTTGATTCGAGTAACCTAGGTCCAAACACCCTAATAACTCTTGCATGCTCCTATAGTTTGTATTTGGACTTAGATTAATTAAGTAGTTAATCATTAGCTCTCGATCCGCGCGCCGCGAGCTCACTCCACACAAGCGCTTTCTCCTAACTCAAATGTGTTGAGCAGAGGAGGAGTGAGCCTAGACCGGACACTAGGATTGGGAGTTAGCGGTTAACTCGTGGTTCTTCACGTTAGCAGTTGCCTGTTCTAGGACGATTTCCGCATTGCATAATCGGCATATAGATTAGGTTTATAAATTTCTGCCTTGCATCCCGCATGGAGAGAGCTGGGATTCACTGTGAGTCTTCTTACTTTGCATTCATCATATAGGCACAAAGGTGAGATTTCCATCTTGGTGCCGACTTGCATTGGCTTTTCCCGACTCTTTTCTCCCTCTGATTTTGGATACCTTAGGATAAAGAAAATACAAAATCGTTAGGCGCTTGTTTGAAACTACTCAAAAGAAGCGATAACACAAAAAATTAAAAAAAGGGACTGCTAAGAAAACTTTGACCTAAATAAAAATTGGTAATTGGACTCATTGATTGGGGAGAGTAACACCCTCATTTGTTTTCAGGTTGCATGGGAAGGTCTCCTTCCAAGTGAGTTGAGCGTTCGTAAGGATTAGAGCCCCAAACCCAACTTGTGGCTGCCTTGTGTATCGCCTGGATTTCCGAAGTATTGGCGCTACTATCGTACGTAGTCGAGTAGGGCTTGGTCGCCAGTGGTGACTCACTATTGTGTGAGCGCCGACCTTGTCCGAAGTACCGAGCATAGGCCATGCCTTCACGGGGGTGTCTGTCTCACCGGCTGCGTCCGAGTAGGATCTTGCACGCTCACGGGTGATTCCGTTGCGAGCGAGATCCGAAGTATCGGTTTCGCCTATCGGCTTCCTCCCTCTATTTCTTTGGGCTGAGTAGGGATCCAGGAAGGGTTACAAGGACCTTAAAAAGCGCAAGTTACAGGTTACACAGGAGGAGGACAAGTACGGGAATACTTTTCCGGCAGTACTCTCGCTCCTGTAGGCGTAGCGCTCTAAGGACTCGTTGAAAGATAAATTCCTGAAAACAAGATAAAAATTACAAAGATAAAAGCCGAACCTTCACGGCTTCACGTGTTGAGTTGGTGAACTCCCTTGTCTTGTGTTTGATTGCTAATCATATTTAGGTCAAGATCAAAAACCTCGTGCCGTTGCGCAATTTTGTTTTCCCCTCCAGTTGACCCTCGCTCATTGTGAGCCTTCTACTGTTTTACATTCCTTTTGTTCCTTGTTGACCCCCGTATCTTTCATCCGCATCGATCTTCTTTTTGATCTTCGAGATGGCGACGAATGGACAGTTTAGTCGAGGCTCTGTCGACACCCACATCGGCTCCATTCGTTCACCCCTCTCCAATAATTCAGGGCGATTCCCGAGACACCGGTTCGAACCCTATGAACCGACCTCCAGACTCCCTGCCTTCTTCAATAAACCGGGACCACTCTCGTCCCGAACTTTGCCCGTTTTGGATGGCCATTGATTTTACTCCTTACACATCGCCATCCTTAACGAAGTTCTGTGTCGACCTTGACACAGACCCGCATCTCTCTATCTGGTACTGCAATTCAGACTGATCGAGGCATTCTACCATGTGCAGACTCAGAGCTCGAGCCAGTCAACCCAGCAGAAATTGAAATGGCAGGAGGAAGGGGAAAAGGACCACAGCCCCAGCAAGAGCCTGAAGATAATGCCGCAGAAGGGCAATATACTATGCAGGGCAAGGTCAACAGTCAACTGTTGGCTTCTATTCAAGCCATTCAGCAGCAGTTGACCAATCAGGCTTTGGCCCAGGACCGCCTTCCAGGACATGCTGAATGATCTGAGAAGAAGGGCAGATGCGAGAGATGGCCGACATGAGGAGGAGCCGAACTTTGAAATCAATGATGAGTTTTCAGTGGGACCTGACTTTGAAGCAGCAGAAGAAGATCCACCGCAGCCCAAGCCCACACTCAAACAGACATACAACCCAGGAGCAGGGCGCATCACTGAGTGGATTCAAATTCCACGGATGCATGCTCACTTCGAGCTGAAGCCACAGTTTCTGTCACTGCTTCCCACTTTTCATGGAAACACCACTGAGGAGCCATATATTTTCCTCAAGAAGTTCAACCGCATCTGCTCCACTGCTCACTACCCTGGAGTTCCCCTGGATGTGATCAAGATGACCGCATTCTCTTTCAGCCTTCAAGACAAGGCCCTTTACTGGGTCGATCATCTCGGGAAGGTCGTCACCACCTGGGAGGAACTGAAATCTGCTTTCCTCCATAAATTTTATCCTCTGGGGAGATTAAACCAGATGCGTACCCGGATCTCCAGTTTCTGCCAGCAGCCCCACGAGACGATCCATGAAGCGTGGGAGAGATTCAAGGATCTCCAGGAGAAGTGCCCCCACCATGAAATACCCAAGACCAGTCTCGTGCAACACTTCTTTGGGGGGCTATCATTTGAGAGCCAAAAGCTCGTGGATGCAGCTTGCGGCGGTTCACATTTTAACAAGGACGAGGATGTCGTGTGGAATGCCTTTGAAGAAATGGCTGAGGGAGAAGCAGCCCAATCCTCGTCCCGGGTCTACATGAAGCCACCGACCGCCATCAGCAAGCCAGTCAACATGGCTTCTCACACTGAGGACAAAGATGAAAGCTCCAACCTAAGTATCATCGGGAGCCACTTGTCCAAAGTGGACATCATCGAGAAGAGGTCGCAGGACCTCGAAAAACTGGCAGTTATAGAGAAGAGGACCCAAGGTCTAGAGAAGCTCGACCAGATCTCCCAGCAGCTGGAGCAGCTCGTCCGAGCACTGAATGCAAACATGTGCAACGCTGTGTCTACCTCTGCCGAGCCGAACGCTGAGAAGAAGGAGCCTACAATGCAGCAAAATCCTCAGCCGACTCCACCACAGCCCCAGCCAGTCCAGCACGTATACTACGTGCAGGTCCCGGAGCAGCCACCGCAGCCTCAGACACAGATGGTTGTATATCAACCAGAGCACCAGCCCGCTTACTCCGAGCAGTTCTCTCCACCCCCGCCGCTGATCCAGGAGATCAATGGCGTCTGGAACAACGAAGCGCAGCTGACCCGTCCTCAGGGACACTCTCAGGGTTAGAACATGGGCAACAGACCCTTCCAGCAGCAACACCAGGGTGGAAGACCATTCCAGCAGCCCTACCAGTACCAGCCTCCCTCACATGGAAACACATGGAGGCAGAATTACCAACATGGGCCTCAGCAGTCCGGATATCGTGGACAAGGATATCACCAGCAACCGGCTGCACAATACAACCAACACCCGTCGCAGTACTCCTCAAACCCCCCTCCTCAGCAATTTGCACAGGGATACCAGTCACAATCTCAACCGCCATATCAGCAGCCTAGACCCCAGCAGGGGGAATCTTCTGAGATTGTACCGGTCAATCCAGCCCTGGCCTGTTTGGAACAGTTGATGAAGAATATGGCTGAGATGAACCAGAAGATCGACGACCTGACGGCAGCCAAAACCGTCATACCAGCCCAGGTCGAAGCTAGTCCTAACAATTTCCGACGCAAGGAGCAGGTAGCCGGCAGTGTCCAACCCGAATCATGTGAATTTAATTGTTTTTTATCTAACACTGTTACTCTCAGGAGCGGTAGGACACTCCAGCCATCGGCGACGGCGAAAGGAAAGCATATTGCATCTGACGGGGAATCGTCAGGCCAGCCAACACCAGGGCCAGCAAGCATTTTGGGAGCAGCACCAGCATCCAGAAAATCACAAAAAAATAAAGAAAACAGAAAAATACAAAAAGATAGCAGTAATCTCGGTGGAGACCGGCCAACATTGGAGACGCCTGCACCCGCATCACAGTCAGCTCCTGACAGGAGGAGCACCGCACCTGCAGCGAGTCCAACGCCAGCACCCAAAGCTGAGCCTGTCGTTTTTGGTCCACAAATTGTAGATGAATCCATTCCTTTTTGTCATCTACCTGTAAACAACAACACAGACACTATTTTGAATGAAATTGGAGAAGAGTTTGTAAATATTCCTTTTCCTGAAGCAATGAAAAAACACAAAAAAATGAAAAATTTGAAAAGTGCTTTGTCTGATCCTGCTATCATAGAAATCATTCAGAATTTGGTGTTAAATATGCCATTAATGAAAGCTCTTGAGTACATGCCAGCTGTGAAGAAAGGACTTAAAGAAGCATGTACAACCAAGCGCAGGCCAACCCCCCATAACTCCCGAAGCAAAGGTGGTAAATCTGAAAAGCACATCCTCACTATGGCCACCGTCAATGCCATCAGCAACCTCCCGGACAAAAAGCCAGATATGGGAGCACCTCTTGTACGTTGTCAGATGTTCGATCAAGAGTTCGAACGAACACTCCTCGACAGCGGGTCTTCTGTCAATTTGATGCCAGCGTCACTACTCACAGAGTTCAAGCTAGGACCGCTCAAGCCCACGAAGATGATTCTGCAGTTCGCAGACAAGTCAGTAAAGCGGCCTAGGGGCCTGCTGGAGGACGTAATCGTCACAGTTCAGGGAAAGTCATTCCCGGCCGATTTTGTGGTGTTAGACATGGACGTCCCTTCTACATTACTCCTCACCCCGATCATACTGGGAAGACCATTTCTGCGTACATCAAACGCAGTAGTGAATTATGGGACAGGAGAAATCACGTTCGGCGCTGGAAATGAAACTATCAGAGTAGAGACCCTGTCTAAGGGAATGCCAGTGGAACCGACATCTGCGTCATGTGCAAGGGTGATCGAGAATGATGAAGATTGCGATTTTCTAGCAGAGATTCAAGATACCAACTTATTCCTGGATGATAATGAGATCCACGAACTCCTCCGATCTGAGGAGGAAGTGGAGACCGCAGTCGAATTCCCTTGTATCAATCAAGATGAGGAACTTGCTGATGCACTACAAGACACTGTTGTGGGGTTGATATGCCTTCAGAACCAAGAGCCGAGTTTGGAAGCATCTTCGGAAGAAGATGAAATCATCGAGGAATTCTGTCAGGATCTGAGAGAAGAGACAGAGCAGATTATGGTGGACATCGCACAGTTGAAAGAATCACCACCTGCATTAATAGCTGAGGTCACCACTGAAGCAGCTCAGACACCGCCAGAGCTGAAACCCTTGCCCTCCAATATGTAGTATGCCTTCCTTGCAGGAGAACCGAACATGTACCCGGTCATCATCAATGCACATCTGACCGAAGATCAAGAATCTCGTCTGATGGAGGTTCTTGAACGTAACCGCAAGGCGATAGGCTGGCGAACCTCTGATCTCCACGGGATCAATCCGTCACTCTGTTCGCATCGCATCTTTCTGGAGGAAGACAGCAGACCCTCTCGTGAACTGCAAAGAAGATTAAACCCGAACCTGCGAGAGGTGGTTATGAAAGAAATCCAGAAATGGTGTGATGCGGGATTCATTTATCCCATCTCCGACAGCAAATGGGTGAGCCCTCTGCATGTTGTGCCCAAGAAATCAGGGATCACCATTGTGAAAAATGACAAAGGAGAGGAAATCGCCACCAGAGTACCGACTTCTTGGCGAGTATGCGTAGACTACAGAAGACTTAACCTTGCCACCAAGAAGGATCATTTTCCGCTACCCTTCATCGACCAGATCTTGGAGAGATTGGCCGCGAAGGAATATTTCTGCTTCTTGGACGGTTACTCTGGGTATAATAAAGTTGCTATTGCTCCTGAAGACCAAGAGAAGACCACGTTCACCTGTCCTTTTGGCACATATGCCTTCAGACGGATGCCGTTCGGGCTTTGCAATGCCCCAGCTACATTTCAGAGGTGTATGCTTGCAGTTTTTGCCGATATGGTGGGTAGCTTTCTCGAGGTCTTTATGGATGATTTTTCGGTCTATGGGGATTCATTTGATCAATGTCTGGAGTATCTAGACCGAGTCTTACGGAGGTGCTGCGAAGTGAATCTTGTGCTCTCCTAGGAGAAGAGCAACTTCATGGTGACCGAAGGAATCGTGCTGGGTCACGTTGTTTCTAAACGTGGCATGGAGGTTGACCCAGCCAAGGTGGATGTAATCTCTAAGCTAGAGCCACCTACAAATATCAAGCAAGTCCGGTCATTCTTGGGCCATGTCGGTTTTTACCGACGATTTATTAAAGACTTCAGCAAATTGGCCAGACCGCTGACTGAGTTGCTCGGCAAGGATAATGAGTTCATTGTAGACGATCGTGTGCTCCTTGCTTTTAATCAGTTGACACACAGGCCCCTGTCCTACAACCACCGATTTGGACTCAGCCTTTCGAGATTATGACCGATGCGTCGGATTATGCCATCGGAGCTGTACTGGGACAGAGAAAAGACAATGTACCGTTTGCAATTCACTACGCTAGCCGAACGCTCGATGAAGCTCAGCGAAACTATACTGTTACTGAAAAGGAGCTGCTAGCGGTAGTCTTTGCTTTGGAGAAGTTCAGATCTTACCTTCTTGGGTCCAAAGTTATCATCTACACTGATCATTCGGCCATTAGATATTTACAGCAGAAGAAGGATGCCAAACCACGTCTTATCAGGTGGATCCTTCTCCTCCAGGAGTTTGACATGGAGATCAGAGATAAACCTGGGGTAAAGAATGTAGTGGCCGATCATCTGTCAAGACTTCCTGAACCGGAGTCTCCTGAGCCGAACTTACAGCCTATCACAGAAACCTTTCCAGATGAATCGATTCTGTCTGTCGCCTCACTTCCTTGGTATGCGGACATTGTGAATTATTTAGTCGCCAAGAAAATCCCACAGGACTGGCCTAAGTTGAAAATAGACAGATTTTTGTCTAAAATCCATTTCTACCAGTGGGAAGACCCGTATCTGTTTCGTGAGGGAGCAGATTGCATCTGGAGAAGGTGTATTCCTCAGGAGGAAGTTCCAAGTGTCCTCGCTTTATGTCATGATCAAGATTCTGAAGGACATCATTCAGGAAAACGGACGGCAGCAAAAGTTCTTCAAAGTGGCCTTTGGTGGCCTTCATTGTTCAAAGATGCCGATGAATACGTCAAAGGTTGCACTGACTGTCAGAAGATGGGTGGAACCATAGGAATGAGAGATACGATGCCTCTGAAGTACATACAGATCTCAGATGTCTTTGACGCATGGGGCATCGACTTTATGGGCCCGTTTCCTAACAGTCAGGGTTATGAGTATATTCTGCTTGCTGTCGATTATGTCAGTTGATGGGTGGAGGCTATCCCCGCCCGAGCCGCCGACAGTCGAACTGTCCGTCGATTCTTACGAGATCACATCATAGCACGGTTCGGGATTCCCAAGATCCTCATATCTGACGGGGGCAGCCATTTCATAAACAGAGAGGTGAAGAAGCTGACCCAAGAATTCTGCATCGAGCATCGTGTTGCTTCACCCTATCACCCGCAGTCCAATGGCTTAGCTGAATGTTCAAACAGGGAGATCAAGACAATTTTACAGAAACTTGTGCGTCCGGATCGCAAGAACTGGCCTCAGCTGCTTGATTCCGTTCTTTGGGCTTACCGAACAGCATACAAGTCACCCTTGGGAATGTCTCCCTACCGCCTGGTGTATGGCAAGCCATGCCACTTGCCCGTGGAACTTATTCATAAATCTTTATGGGCTATTAACATCTGTAATTTGGACTCCAAGCAAGCAGGACAGAACCGGAAATTGGATCTGAACAGATTACTGGAATTCAGAGATTATGCATATGACAACAGCCTGATGTACAAGGAAAAGGTCAAAACATGGCATGACAAGCACATCCGCCACAAGTCCTTTGATCCAGGTCAGAAGGTATGGTTGTTCGATGCGAAATTAAAAATCTTTCCAGGCAAATTGAAGAGCAAATGGACTGGGCCGTTTGTAGTTAGGCAGGTGCGTGACAACGGAAGTGTATTGATATCCAATCTGTCAGCTGACGCACAGCCTTTTGTAGTCAATGGACAGCTTCTGAAGCCATACCTCGAACATGACACATTCATGGCCGTCGTTGACTCGATTCAAGTAATCTATGAGGACGAGTTGAATATCTCGAAGGAGACAGAGAAAGGCAAAGCACATCAAAACATTTTTGAATGATTTTTCCTTTCCGTCTTTTCTTCTTTTATTCTTTTCTTCTTCTTTTATCTTATTCTACCGAATTGATGCCATCCCTTTCATCACTGCTACACTTAGGATGTACTCTATCCTGAGTATAGGGGGGATGTGCATCCTGAGTTGTTCATACCCAATCTCATCTCTTTTCTTCTTTTCTTCTTTTCTTCTTTCCTCTTCTATCTTCTTCATCTATCAGAAAAGTGCTACCCCTTGTAGACAGTCTTCTGTACTTAGGACGCACTTTGTCCTAAGTATAGGGGGGTGTGCACCCCGAGTTTCTTCTATTCCTCTTGATCCTCTCCATTGTCTCCTCTTCTTGTCTATACTTAGGGATATCTTACCCTAAGTATAGGGGGAGACAACCTGAGTATGATCTGTTCATTCCCACCCTTGATCCTCCCCGCGTTGTGTACAGTCTGCTATACTTAGGATTATTTGATCCTAAGTATAGGGGGGACGGTCAACTTCTCATTCGTTTGATTCTTTTGTTCCTTGATTATTCAGACTTGTCTATACTTAGTACGAGTTATGTCTTCTCTTTTCTCTCCGATCTATGAGGACATAGCTCAAGCTAAGTATAGGGGGTCGTATATACTGTGTATATACTTTAGCCATAACTCGTACTTTCGTATTTTCCTAATAAACATGGCTAATAATTCTTTAAAATTCATTAAAAATCCTTAATAAAAAGATGTGATTATTCCTCAAATTCTTTTTGTAGTTACTGATTAATAAATCAGGTGAAAATGTTTTTTGCAAAATGTTTGAAAAATAGTTTGAAAATCTTTGTGAACATCTATTGAAAACTATTTTGAAAATATTTTGTTTCGTGTTTTCAACCTGGGTGGTTTGTAAAACTTATTTTCTTTGTGTGAAATAAAATGTTTGAAAAATGATTTGCAAATGGTTTGAAAAATGGTTGCAAAAAATGATTTGAAAAACCTATATATACTGTTTTGAAAGCCTTTGCAAAATGATTTTCAAATGTGTGTAAAATGTTTGTAAAAATTATTTTGGACTATAGTTTTCAAAAATTGTGTGAAAAGCTTGTTTTCAAATAAGTTTGAGGAATATATACATCACACCAAAATCCACTACCTATATATATGTATAAAACTGACCACTTACCCTGTAAATGCTTAAAATCCACCTCTTGTAAATATAAGAAGCACTCCCGTGTACATATTTTAACCTATTTTTCAGCCAAATTCTTTTTCTTTTCAAAAATTCCCAAAAACATTTGCAAAATTAAAATCCAAAAACATTTGAAAAATCTTTTTGAAAAATACAAAAAAATGCATCTGCATATGCATGCATCATATTTTCAAAAACCCATAAAAAGTTCAAAATCTTTGAAAATTGCATCACAAAAATATTTTCTGCATTACATAGCATTCGCATTTCTCGGATTGAGTTTGATAGTTGAACAAGTCTAAGAAAAACCCGGAGATTGGAGCTTGATTGGACCTTAAAATCTACCTAATAACAGGAACCTTATAGGAACTGGGTTTGAGGTACTTCAGGTCTAGTTGACTTAATTCTTTGAGGATCACGGGACTTAGTTCAATGGATTCTTGATTGCCTAAGTAGAGTATTTCAGAGCACACGCACGACTCTTGTTGATAATGACCTAACTTTGACACCTGCACCTTTCACATGGCTCAACTCAGTTGGAGTGGTGAGGGGATTGGATTTGCCGGCATGAGACGCACACAAGTGGAAACATTTGTCCTCCTCTAGGGAGGGAAGTGCACCCCAACCCGTCCAGTGATTAGGAAGTCTAAAGACAGGAGGCTGTGGGTTGCAATAAAGCTTCAAAAGAGGGATAGTCTACTGGCTTAAGAGGAAAAACTCCTTATGTAAATGCTGCTGTGAATAGTATTTCAAAAAAAAAAAAGAAGAAGTTCAGGCATGTACAAAAATAAAAAGCCTGCAAAGTATGTACATATGTTGTAAAGTCAATAAGCAAGTTTGAGCATCAAAGTCATATCATGAGAGCCTGCAGCAGGATGACTTGACTACACTGGTCTTGCATCCCAGGATAGGTAGCTACACTGGCTACCATCCATTCTTCTCTTCACCCCCTCCTCTTGAGCTGGTTGCCACTTGAACTTAGAAGGGAATACCCTGCTCCTCGAGGATGGAGTTGCTGGATTGGGGAATCACTGGGTTGTCATACTGGAGAAGTCAGTTTCTTTGTCATTCTAGTTGGGGAGAGCCACCATCACTTACACTGTACAAGTCAGATTCATAGTCGTAAGAGTTTGCGTATGAGTTGAGATATTTCTGACCTGGCTATTGAGGAGACTTGAGCAGAGTTTTGGGATTCTCAGGGACTGTTGGATGTCAAATTCGGTTCTCAATAAGGTTCCGCCCGCACTAAAATTCCAAAGGTCCGACTTAAGCTCCAAACTTTGATTTTGCGAAGACAAGTTTGATAGTTAAACTTCATCCATCTTTCTTCTTTTTCTTTTCTTTATTTTTCTTTTTCTGCACTTATTGCATAAGTGTTTGCTAGGGACTAGCAAAGGCAAGTATAGGGGGATGATGAATCCATGTTTCATCATCTTTATTCTATCATTTTGGCCTTAAAAACCCTAGTAAATGCGCGTAAATAGGCTTAATATAGGCATTTTAGCATTCATGCATATATGTGTAAATATTGTATAAATTACGGTTTTTAAAGCCAAAATTATAGAATAAAGAAAAGAAAAGAAAAAGAATAAAATATTGTAAATATTTTATGACCCGAAACCCCGAAACCTAGGCATCTTGATGAATAGGTCGACAAGGAATAAAGTAGGGGGAGATAAGGTCAGAAATACAGCCCAAACACCTATACATTTTATTCATTCTTTATTCATTGTGGGACCTATTTTTGGTTCCACTTTTTATACATCAAATAAAGAAACTTTGTACATGAAAGTTGTAGATAAATTAATAAAGAAAAATACAAAATTGATTTCACAGAAAAATAACGAACAGATAAAAAGTTATGGTCTGAATAAAAATCCAGAATCCCAACTTCCCAGACCCGTATCTCACAAACGACAACTCCAAATGCAGCGTACTCACCTTTAATTGTATATAGAAGAAAATAAGCTATCCAATGGCGGTGGTTTCGCATTTGGCGGAGCTACGGTTTGAAAGTTAGCTTTTGGACCCACATTGTATACTTGTACATATTAAAATATTCAATTTATTATTTATTTATTATTTTTATAATTTTATATTTTTATAATGTTGTAAATAATACTTATAATAATTATGTGCATTAAAATCAGAATAAAAACATAAATAAAATACAAATAAAAATACTTGTATATATTATAATACAAAGGTATAATACATGTAGCTATACCTAAACAAATAACACTTTCATTTTATTAAGTGTATAAAATATATAAGAAAATTAAAATAAAATTATATTTATGTATATAGAAGTATTTTATAATTTTAGAAAATAAAAACCAAAATAAAATAAATTAAAAATACCTAAATAAAAATAAAACACTTAAATATATAGATATAGATACCTATAGGGGTATAAATGCAAACTTGTAAAAATATACTTCATAAAAATAATTAAAAATAATAATAAAATACTACATAAATTTATAAGCACTTTTTATTTTATAACCTAAACAAAATAAGGTTATTTACTATTTTTTAAATAATTTTTAGAGGTTTTTCCTGGTTGGTCCACGTGGACCAACCAGGAGGCCTGGACAGTTGACCACTGGTCAACTGTCTGACCACCCTCTGCCAACATGTCAGAATGACTTTGGCCAATCTTTGCGGATTTTTTGAGAACAAGTCTTGCATTTTTTGGGGTCATTGTCTTCACGACTTTTGATCCTTGTTCAAAGGTCTTACATGCCCAAGGATTTGATGCGACTTTTGACCATGGTTTCGCGAGCCACGCCTCGTCAAAGGTGCCCTCTCGGCCAACTTTTCAAATAAGCTCCAAACCTCTCCATTTCACTTTGGTCACTCTTCCACCTCCAAAACCCTAACCTAGACCCTCGACCAGACTCGTGGTGACAGCAGGAGCTTGGTGGGCGTTTAAACGGGGGCGACGAGGTGTTGAATCGAGTAGATCCCCTCGCCGGAGTTCTCGCCGGAGAACACGCACGGGTGAGGTTTCTTCTTCCCTTTTCCCTTCTTGTTCCAGATGTTTTTCTGTAAGCAGCATCACAGTGGTAACCCCTTTGTCAAATCTTGATCTAATAGTCATCCTTGCACACCGAATCGACCACGGCCGGCATCGAATCTCGCCGGCCGTCTCCACCATACATCCGACCCCTTGTGAGAGGTTCCACGAGGTTGGGGCACTTTGCCCCCACCCTCTTCACCGTTCTTTTTTGCAGGACCCAGCGCCGACGCGCCGCCATTATCGGGGCATCGTGAGGCTCGCCGGAGGAGGAGGGCGCCGCCGCCCGCGCGCCGCCCGCGCTCCTGGACAGCCCAGCCGCGCCCCTGCGCTGGAACAGAACGAGGGAGAGGGGGGAGCTACAGCAACCGTCCATTCCCCCCTCCCCTTTTGATCAAGACCGTCCATCCCCCAACGGGTATCGAGCGCCGAGATTTTGACACGTGGTTAAGTGGGCAAGGATCCACCGTTCGCCAGCGCCCCAGCGCAGGCCGTCCGATCGAGACTTCAAGACTTGATCTCAGCCGTTATAACCCAAGGGGTATCGCCCCCTCCGCGCGCCGACACGTGTCCCCTGAAGGATCAACAACCGTCGGATCGCCAAGGTCTGGGATTTTTGCACATTACGCCCGACCGTTCTTGCAATTCGTATTTAGTTCTAAACCTTTAAACTTCTGTAGAATATTTGTGTAATATTTCGACATAAGCCCCCAGTACTTTCGCTTTTTGCGGATTTGCCCCTCACCAGGTCGCGTGCCTAGCACGTGAGCCTTGGCGTTTTTGCAGGAGGCCCCCTGTGTTTTTGATCATTCTCTGATAGTGCTGAAACATTAGGGTGTAGTATATAAACTTTGGATATTTGCAGTCAGGGCCTTAAGAGTTTTGGATAATTGCGGAAACACCCCTGCCAGGTCCACGTGCATACGCACGCGGGTTTGGACATTTTGTGGGGATACCCTCGTCTTTTGGGTATTACGTCTTGGTCCCAAAAAGTTTGTTTGCAGTGTATAATTTTTGTGAGAATATTGCGCTCAGGCCCCTCGATTTTCTGAGTATTACAAAAACGCCCCTGCCAGGGGTTTCACTTTTTGCTTGCTTGTAGTAATTATTTGGCGCATCATTTCAATTCCAAAATTTCTAAAAATTTGAACTTAAGTTCCTGTTGCATTGTAGATTTATGTCATAATTTTATTTTTCGTAATTATTGCATTTTATTATTTATAAAAATTCAAAAATAGCCATTTTCAGCACTGTTAGCATTCGAAAATCACTAAAAAATATAAAAACACTCCAGAAAAATCCCTAAAAAATATATTTTGTGTCTTTTGGTTTGTTTTAACTACCAGCCAAAAATCATTAAAAATCTCAAAAGAAAAACACTAAAAATTTAAAAACACTCAAAAACTTCAAAAAAATATATAAAATAGTAGAAAAACCCATAAATAGCAAACTCAGTTCCTGTTTGTTCTTTATTTTGTCTTTTTTATTGGAAAAATAGTGTGAAAAATTTTGGTTGCTGTTTGTTAATTTTAACTTGCATTTTAGTCACAGCCAGCCCTATTTCCACTGTTTTGCCTTATTTCAGCAATTAAAAATACCAAAAACATCCTAAAAATTACCCAAAAATCAAAAAAACAGTAAAAAAGTATAAAAAGACGAAAAAGACTTTATTCCCTAATTTTTGAATATTTTTCTCTATTTTTATAAATACCTCTTTGTCTCTTTTATTACATTGTCCTTATTTTCCAATATTTAAAAAGATAAAAAATAAAAAATATAAAATATAAAATATAAAAATCAGAAAATTAAAAACCAAAATACAAAAATATAAAATTAAAAAAAAATTAAATAAAAAAATATATAAAAATCAAAAACCCACAAAAATTTTAGATTGGCTAAGTAGCTTGTTAGACCTAGGTTTGGATTTTTATCCGTGCTTTACACCTTTGCTTCTTGTGTTCGACCCCTACTTGCTTGCCATTGTACATCTTTAGTAGGGTATAATAAATTTTAATCCTTGCTATTCATTCTCTGATTGATTGTGTGGGTTAATTGTTGAAGACCGAGGAAGTTTGAGCAGTCGCATCAGCAACAGTGAGTCTGACTTGTCAGACCGCTATTTAGCGGCTCTCGCATTCTCGCTTTTCAATCCCTGACTGTGCATGTGAATTTTCAAGGCTTAATTCATAGAAGACCCTTAATTTGAGTGATCCTAAAATTCAGGGCTCAACCAAGCTTTAATAAAAAGGAATCCAACTTCTCTAATTTTCCAGACTCTCTGTTTGTACATATAGTATAAGGATATGATTCTTAGTGTACTGCATTTCATGAGAGTCGAGTCGGGGCATCACTCAAAGTTCCAGTCCCAAAGACTCTACTCTAGACCTTATCCTCAATACTAGGGAATAAGTCTATTCTTGCTTTAGTCAACCGTCTCATTAGTTTGTCAGACTTGAAATGTTGATGGACGGCCATATGATGGAGGTAATGGGATTGTGTCTGTTTTTCTCACCCTCACATTGGAACAAGGGGCCTCTCGAGTGCCTTTTTACTCAACACATGTAAATTTTAATATTGCTGATCAATGTGTCCGTCAAGAGGGTTGGAGTCGTCTGCACTTGTTTTTTTGGGAATACACCGGGGTGTCTTTTCTGAGTATCTAAGATACCTTCGACACCCAGACTTGTATCGCTTACGATGGAGAGCCCTTTTTGTAGTGTCAGCCCGACTCCTTGGTCTTAATTAGCGCTTGGTCTAAGTGGACACTTTGAAAATGTTTGGGAGCGCTCGCCATTGGTGGAAGCTCATTTGGAGTTTGACTTTGGATGATAGAGCTTTTCTTGACATTTCTATTTCTCTCTTTTTTTTTGTTGGCTAGCTCCACTGCTTTTACCAAAAGTTGGCGCACACTGATCAACAATTTTCATTAAGTTTCAACACACCCTGGCACTTAGGTCAATATAAAAAAAAGATAGCATATGAACTTGTTCACATACTAGCTAGGTTTTTGCTGACACTCAAGTTTTTTGAAGCCTTCATTAACTTTATCCCATCCTCGAATATCATCAGATCGGGTCTAAACTCAAATCTCCAGTCCTAGTTCCTCAAGTGATATCTCAACTCATCTCATCAATCATGCAGTTGTGGAAGTGATTTGTGCTGATCATATTCTTTTTGTAGGTAGAGATGAAGAGTGTAATATAGCGCTCAAATCTTTCAAACTTGGGAAGTGTGGATTATTAAGTTCAAAACCCTAATGACTAAGGCAAGCTAAATCAGAATCTCAAGATCTCAGAAATCAAGTGTCCTATAAAATCCTCAAGCCTTGAGTGATGGTGAATGTGTCAAGAATATATCAACCAAGGAATGCATGAAATGCTTGATGAAATGCAAGACCATGAGTGATGATTTTTTTTTCTAATGCAATTTTTTTTATTTTTGTATATTTTTTTGTTTTTGTTTTTGTTTTTTTGTTTTGTTTTTTTTATTTTTTTTATTTTTTTAAAACATGCATTATAAACACTACTTGTACCCATCCCGATGTTAGATAAAAACGATTAAACTACGAGCTATGGATAAAGTAGATAAAATATATACAAATACACCCCCTATACTTAACTTGTGCTATGTCCTCATGGCACAAAGTGAAATGTAGACATAGCTCGTACAAAGTATAGATGGGACAAAAACAAAAGAAGAGAAGCGATGTATAAACAATGGTAGCGGTCCCCCTATACTTAGGCTAAGGCCAGCCTAAGTATAATCGGATAATTACAGATGGGGAACCGGGTAGATTTGTGGATGTACAAGATCAAGGAGGTTTGCGACGAACCTTCTTGCGAGAGTGTGGAGGGAGATAGTATGGAGATGTGGAATGTGATGAAGAGGACCAGCCATCGTCGGAGTCGTCCTCAGGAGAATAGTAGTCGTCTGCAGAGGATCTCCAACTTTTGTCTCTCAGCCAGTATAGGTGTAAGTACGGACCGTTTAAACGGCTACCCGTGTTCCTTGAGGACGGTGCCTTCCGCAATGTCCTCTAAACCACCTACTTTGCTAAGGGAAGTCAGACCATAAACGGCTACCCGAGACCCTCACTGAAAAGTAGCTAATTGTTTTTAAAATCAGTAGTCTGAATGAAGTATTTCGGTTTTTGGCTCTACCCTAAGGTATGCGATCTTGTCCTTACACAAACAATGAGTGGATTTCTCTCCACCAAACAAAAGTTAATTTTAGGTCAGTTTATTTACAGTCACCTTGATTAGCTGTCCCAATTTTAGATTAAGGTTATCACTATAGTTTATGTGAGCATAGAAATTCACGCCTAACGAGCGGTCCCAATTCCGTTAATTCCTAAGTTGTAAAACTCGAGGAGGGAGAATCAAAAAAGCCAATGCAAGCGTAAATCAATGATGCATGCTTAAGAGAAGGACTTACAGTGAATCCTCGCGTTCTTCATGCGGGATGCAAGACAAGGAATTTAAATTTACACTAAATGGTATGCACAGATGGAAAACGCCCTAAACAGATAGTTCTATTAGCGGGAAGAATTGATTGAAATTTTTGGCTAATGTTGAACGATCTACAGTGCATTTAATTAGTGAAAAGTGTGGCCTAAAGATTACGAGCACAATCAATGATAAACAAGCAAGCGTATATGTGCCTAAGTCCTACGCCACTCAAGTCGGGTCCCAACCACACAGAAGGGGTTGAAACAGACCCGACACACCACAGAAAAAGTTCAGTCTTAGTTATTACAAGGGTCAAAGAGAGGGACCCTGAGAATATTGCAAAAAAGATCTATGCTAACTCTCTCTCACAAAATTAAAATTCAGTCTTCATCACAGATCCTTGATTTAATATCAAAATCCAGCTCCCAGAAGTCTGCGAAGAGAGAATTTGCGGTTAGTAGCAGAAGTAAGAGAGAAATGCAAAATATAATGCAGAAAGAAAAAAAATGGCACAAAAATTAATTTTCACAAAAATCAATTACAAAAATGATTTAAAACCCTAAAAATTCGTCGTTCCCCAGCAACGACGCCATTTGATGAATGCAAAATTCGCCTCTTTAATAGTGGAAAATATGTTGTAGTACAGGAGGCGAATTCGGTTCAGCAAAAACCACGGACTTTGAATGTTGTGGAGTATTTTTACTTGGTAAGTGTACCAAGGTCGAACACAGGGAACGGTGATTTTTAGTTGCGTGGTCTTAAATCAAATTAAATAATTAATTAATGCTCGATTAATTTTTGTGTGGATGGAATATACAATGCTATGAGAATGCAATGCAAGAAAATCTATAGAGACAAAAGTTCAGCACAGGATCTGAGATTAAGAATTCCAATCCAAACAATGATAATCAATTTCCTCTATGTTAAATCACAGATCAAAAGATATCGAATTCAAAAATATTTATCGGTAAATCCAGGCTACGGCTATGAAATTTATCAATAGAATCACTCTTGTGAAATAAATCAATAAGAGCCCTCAATCATCAACTTTGAACGAGAAACTGCACGGATTAAATTATTCAACAAAATGGTTCCCTGTCCATGAAAGAATGTTAATCGCGTGAAATAATTTCGGTTGAATCCCTGTAGAGAAATCAATAACTTCCTCAATAAAAGAACGTAGATACGTCAAATTTCAGCTTGCATAAGAATCCGAGTGCTTTACAAACAATAATCATCAAAAAATATTATCTGATCTGTCCATAAGATATGTAAGATGATAGAGCATGAAAATAGCTTCAAAATGACATATTAAACGCTAAAATCGGAGTCCGTATGACAAAGATATGATAAAATGAAGTTTCAGGGACTAAAAGGTAAATAAAATAAAGTTTTTCCTGCAAAGAGGTCCCTGGGAGGACTTATCTGTAATTTATAGAAACTTGAGGGGCTCCTCTGTAATTTACCCCTGGCGAGGGTATTTCTGCAAATTCTGAAATTGCCAGGGGCTTGCGTGCAATTTTCCCAGCCACGCACGTGCGTTACACGTACGCCTGGAGGGTTGGACGCGAGGCGGAGGGTCGGAGCTCCCGAGCCTGTGGTCTGGTGACCCGAAGCTTAGGCTTGGGAACGGACTGGGAGGCTCGGATGACGGGGTTGAGGCTCGGATTTCCCGAGCCTAGGTGGCAGTTGATGAAGGCTTGGGGACCCGAGGCTGAGGCTCGGGGAGGGGGACACGTGGCGGGCCGCCACCCGTTGGATCTGGGGTGTGATCCAACGGCAGCTGTCGAGGATGGCGGCGACAAGGAGGGCTGGAGGCGTGGCCGCACCGCTGGGGGAAACGCCTGGGGCGGCGCCGCCGCCTGCGGAGTGGCCGGAGGGCGGCGCGACCATGGATGGCGAGGTCGGTGGCGGGGGCCGCGCACGTGTGCGAAGGAGATGGGTTGCGCAGACGGTGACGCGTGCCTGAAGGCGCTGGGAGGAAGGCTCTCAGCAGGTCGGTGGCGGCGCGGCTTCTCGGAGCGGAGGCGGGTCGCACAGGTTGACGCACGAGGGCAAGCGCCGTCTGGCGGAGGAGGGCTTGATCGGCGAAGTTGCGACTGTGCGGCGGACCTGCAACGTTAGCACAAAAAAAATCGAAGGAAGGTGGTGTGGTGGTGGGTCGCCTGGAGGTTGGAGGAGGCGGAGGACTGCTCCGGTTCTTGCCTCAATGGCCGACAATAGGCCAACGAAGCTCGGCCGCACAGAGTGGCAGCAGAGGTCGAGTCGACCACTGGATCACGCTGGGGAAGAGTAGCCGCTGTCACCGGCACTGTAGGGAATGGGCGGATGGGAGTCACCTCGGCGAGTGGAGATTTTATAGGCGGCTGCTATGTGGGTGAGGGCCATCCTCGTAACGGCCGGAGAGGGAATGAAGACGGTGATGGCTGTTACGAGGAGGAGGTCGGCGGGGGAGGGGGTGGTTTTGGGTAACGGCTGGAGGTGGAAGGAGAGGGGGTCCGCACGTGCTGCGCACGTGCACGCGGAAGGGGCAGGCGGCACGTGCGTGGCACGTGCGCGAGGAGAGAGAGATGAAGGTGGGGTGCCACGTGGCACGCCCAGGGGCTGCCACGTGGCACCAAAAAATTTCAGATTTTTGGAGTGGGCAAAAGAGATAGAAGATGACCTCGGATCGAAAAATTTTTTCCACGAAAGTTGTTCGTCTCGACGAGCTCTACAACTTTCATGAAGGACCCATGAGCAAAAGAGGTCACCTGTGCAAAGTGGTATTTTTGGTGGTTCTCCATGAGTATAGAAAATCAACTTTTTGGGATTTTGTATTTTTTGTGGTTTTAGAGGGGATAAAAATTATAGAAAAATACGATAAAATACAAGAAAATTAATTACACATTAATCTATTTTTTTTGGATTTTTAATGAATAAGAAAATAGGAAAATAAAATAGAAGTCAGAAATACACAATTTTTGTACAGACCGACAATGGACACTTGAACTTGGTCAATTTCTTTGATCTCTGTTTTGATCTGGATTTAGATTTTTGTATTTCTTATTAAAACTTTCATCAAAGAACACAAATGAAAAAGAAATAAAATTAAAAGGGTTAATTATACACATAAAACCTCAGGTCAAAAATAGCAAAAAGTTAAAATGCGTAAAAGAGGCCCAAAACCCAACTTTCACAAATGAGCTATGAATTTTACGAAATTGGTCTTGTTTTGAAGGTATTTGAAAATGGAGTACTTTAAAAGTGAGTAGACCAAAATCAAACACTGTATGTGAGAGAGATGCTCATTTTAGTCTGTCAGATGTGAAATTAGACTTTGAGATTATTTGACACTTATTGGAGTTAGTAATTTTTTTGTATTTTTTATTTAATAAGGTTAATAATATCTACACAATGGAGGTGATTTGGGTTCAATCGGAGTTAGGATGAATTAATAAAAAATGTGAGAAGTTAGCGGCTTTTTGGGAAAATTTACACTTGGGATTTTAAATGCAATTATGCATTATGAAATGCAGATATTATTCACACATGCATGATGGCTAATAATGCTCTATTAATGATTAATTACAGGTGAATGATGGGGAACATAGCCTAAATGACCAATTTTAGCATGATGAATACCGGATTCATCAGTGGAACGTCCCTTCGATGCTTCCTCGATCAACCTAACGGCGGGAATAGGGATCTGTCACCTCCTTGTTTCGATGGAGCACGAAAGGCAGAGAGAATAGTGGTCAAAAGGTGTTCGAAGGAAATGGGAAAATCGGGTGGCTTTTGAATAGGATGGTCGAGCGGCTCCCAAGGTCGAGGCGCAACAGACGATTCAGCGATGCGCGGCCTAAGGAGAGATCTCAACGTGAGAGCATTAGACGAGGATCAAAAGTTGTGAAGAAATTGTCACGAAATAGTGTAAGATTTGACCTTGGAAAATCCGCGAAAACGGACAAAAAACAAGGTTTTGACACATACAGGGGGCAGGGTCAGACAGTTGACCCACGGTCAACGGTCTGACCCACCTGGTTGGTCCACGTAGACCAACCAGAAAAATCCTCCTGAAAAAGATTTCAAAAATCATTTAAAAATAATAATTGATTTTATTAATTTTAAGTTATTAAATAAATTTTTTTATTATTTTATAAATTATTTTATTATGAATTTTATTTATTTTTTTGAGGTTTAAAAATATAAGTCCCCTTTCAAGGGCTATATAGGTATATGTATATATATATTTAAATGTTTTATTATTATTTTATATTCTTAATTTTATTAACTTTGTTTATTATTTTATAAATTTAAAACTTATTTTTAAATATTTTTATTTTATTTTTCTGATATATTTTATACAATTAAATAAATAGTTGTATTATCTATGTAGGTATATTTACAGGTATTATACCTATGTATTGTATACACGTATTTTATCTTTATGTTTTAATGATGTTTTTATTCTAGTTTTAATACACATATATATTATAAATAATATTTAAAAATTATAAAAATATAAAATCATAAAATTAATGAATAATAAATAAAATGAATATTTTAATCAGTACAAGTATACAAGAGGGGTCCAGGGGTCCAAAACTCAACTTTCAAACCGCAACTCCGAAAAATATGAAACCAACTTCATTAAATGGCTTATTAAAAATTATATTGATTTTGATACATTTCGAGTTTTTATTTGTGAGATACAGGTCTGGGAAGTTGGGATTCTGGAATCTTATTCAGATCATAACTTTTTATCTGTAAATTGTTTTTTGTGTGAAATTAATTTTGTATTTTTCTATATTTAATTATCTACAACTTTCATGTACAAAGTTTCTTCATTTGAAGTATAAAAATTGGAACCAAAATTAGGTCTTATAAGAATTAAAGAATGAATTGAATAAAAGAAATTTTTATTGTCTTCTGGCCCTTATCTCCCCCTACTTTATTCCTTGTCGACCTAGTCATTGAGATGCCTAGGTTTTGAGTTTCGGGTCATAAAATATTTGCAATATTTTATTATTTTTCTTTTCTTTTCTTTATTCTATAATTTCAGCTTTTAAAAACCGTATTTTATATAGTATTTACACATACATGCATGATTGCTAAAATGCAAGAATTAGGGGTATTTACATGCATTTACTAGGGTTTTTGATGCCAAAATGATAGAAGATGATGAAATTGAGGTTCATCAACCAACCAGATCTCCCCGTTGGTTGACCTCGGTCAACTCTCTGATCGTGGTTTGCACTGTGTCAGAACCGAGTTTTGTCCTAACTTCGTGGATTTTTCGAGGTCATTCCTTTCACCAAATTGTCCCGACGTCTCTCAACTTTTTGTCCCCGTTCATCAAGGATACACACCCATGGGTTGCTTCGGGGATTGCATCGTCGATTCGCGAGATCCGCTTTGATTCTTGGGGCATGTTCAACACTTGTACATAACCAGTACCTTATTCTTCTCCCAATTTTTGAGTTCCCGTGGCCCAATCTTTCCTCGCCTTCTTGCGCTCAAATGGTCGAGAGTGGTCAGCCTCTCCGCCGTGCACTTATGTTGGTCGAAGGACGAAGTCAGTGGTGTTCTCCACCATCTCCGTCTCCTCGCCGGCGTGGAGGTCCCATTTCGTGGCTTCAAGCCACTGAGGTTTATTTTTCTTTGTTCTTTAGTAAGCTGTAGCTCTTAGCTTTGACTTCGCATTTTTTTATTCGTGCGATTCACGTTTGTTCCACCACTGGTCGCCCCTCACTGGAGCTCGCTTTATTGAGGTTTCATCGCGCTTCCTCCGCACCCATACCACTCCCTAACGGGTCGAGACACTTTGCCCTCGACCCCTTAGCTTTTCTTGCAGGTCCAAGCATCTCAGAAGCACCTGGGTCTCGTTTTGGAGTGCCGTCGTGGTTCTTAGAGCTCGCTTGCTCCACCGACCTCGTGCGCATTCTCCGGCCATCGTCGGAGCTTTCTGGAGCTACCAGCGGATAGAGGACCTCATCTGGAAGCCTTCTGGCCATTTTAGAGTCCTTCATATCTCTGGAGGGAGGATATCGAGCTCGGAGAAGCTCGCCTCACTGGGGCCGTTTCCCAGTTCCTCCTCCGCCTTTTGCTGCCGTTGGATCTGGCCGTATCTTCCAAACGCTTCAGCCACCATCAGATCACACCCGCCTAGCACCGTTTAATCTTCAAGCCGGATCTAATCATGGCCATCGCCTTTGAACCGTCATCACCCTCCCTCGTGCTGACACACGTATAAGTGAAAGGAGGTAAGTCGTTCATCTGCATCGCTGGGTATTTTACGCTTTTTATCCCAACAATTTTTGTATATAAATATTGATACTTAAGCCTTCATTTGATGTTTAAAAGTTGTATAAAATTTATAATTAGATCCCTGTATTTTCTGATATTGCATTCTAGTCCCTGGCCACGTCACCTCACGTGCCTGGCGCGCGTGAGGTGTGGGCTTTTTGCGCTGGGACCCCCAGCATAGTTTGCATTTCTATTTAGTCTGCAAACCTTTTAGTTCAGTTATTTTATTTTGGTAAAACTGTAAACATGACCTCCATCTTTGAGATAATTACGTTTTGGTCCTGGCCACGTCAGCTCACGTACCTGTGCGCGTGAGGTGCGTGGCCATTTTACAGAGGACCCCTCGAGGGTTTTGGATTTTGTAAAGGGTCCAGTAATTTTAATATTATGTTATAAAGTTTTTTGGGAAAATTGCAAGATGCGCCATGAACTTTCTGATATTTACAAAAATACCCCTACCAAAGTTGCATTTTCTCTTTGTTTCTTGTATTTATTTCATACATCAATATTGCTCTAAAAATCCCAAAAAAATCATTATGTTCTTATTGCATTGCTCCTTCATGCACATCTTCTTATTTTGCATTTTGGAACCTTTTTATTTATAAAAAATAAAAAACATGCCTTTTTCTTCCTGTTTACATAAGAGAATACATAAAAATTATAAAAACTTTTTGAAAAATTCCAAAAAATATATATTTAATATTTATTTACTTATTTTACAACTTTAGACCAAAATCACTAAAAAATATAAAAGATAATTCTAAAATAAAAAACTCTAAAAACTTTATAAAAAATATAAAAAATCTTGAAAAATCCAAAAAATTGTATTTTCTATTTCTAAATTTTCTATATATTATTATCTTTATTTTAAAATTAATTTGGAGAAATTTTGGTTCTGGTTTCTATTTTTAATCAAGTATTTATCTACACCCTGATTTTGGATATTTTTACTTTAATAATATATAAAAATTAGCAAAGTTTCTTAAAAATTACAAAAATAGTAAAAATTATTAAAATCCCAAAAATATTTTATTTATTATTTTTTATTATTTTTGTGAATTTTAATTTCAACCCTAGATTATAGTTTTTATATATATATCTTATATATAGCTTTATACATATATTAAAAGAAAAAGAAAATAAAAAATATAAAATATAAAAAGAAAATACAAAACTAGAAAATTAAAAATCAAAATATAAAATTATAATATCCAAATAAATAAATAAATATAAAAATTTAAAACCCACAAAAATAGCAAATATAGACAAATACATCACATTTATATTTTTGTGCATTTTTGCCCTGATCTATCTTGCCCGTTCCCTGTGTTCGACACTCTACACATACTTGCACCTATACATATCCTTGTTGTAGAGTTATAATAAATTTTAACTCCCCAATTGTTTTTTCATTGTTTGATTTATTTATTGTGGATTAATTGTTGATTGACCCGGGTTTCGTGAGTGGTCGCCTCAGCGACATCATGGTCCCACCTTGTGTGGACTACTTTAGACCCTCGCAAAATCCAAGTTCTCACATGTTCCCCTGCATCACTCCAAGAACACCTCTCTTCCAACTGGAACCGCTGCGAAAAATGGCAAGGGCCCACGACTGATGTCGACGCGGTCTGCTTGTGCTTCAGTGACATCTAGATCAAGAAGGATTTCGAGCTCCTGGTCGAGGTCAATGTCAGCGAGGGTCTGCTCCTCTCTTACCTCTCGATGTTAAGGTCCAGTTTTCACATCTAGGGAGGCTGAGCTTTAGCTCTAGCTTCTCTTCCACTTCTACTCCATATCCATTTTCCTCTCTTCCTTTATCTCTCGCCACCCACTCCCCTTTGCGTGGTATCGAATCTAGTAGCAGAGGACGTAACCCACCTTCCTTATTCCCCTGCATGACTCCAAGAACACCTCTCTTCCAACTAGAACCGCCGTAGAAAATGGCAAGGGCCCACGACTGATGTCGATGTGACCCTCTTGTGCTTCAACGTCATCTGGATCGAGGAGGCTTTCAAGCTCCTACTCGAGGTGAATGTCAACTCATTGAGCGGTCGTGAGAGCTTGTGGATTTTATTGGAGTGGAGCAGCAAAGGCTTCGGTAAGATCTCTACCTCATCGTCGTTGATTCTGAAGTGAACCTGATCAGGGAATATGGACGCTATTGTGTTGTTCGCCTTCTGGAGCTCCTCGGATTACGGTAGGACTTGCACACGTCTTGCATGAAAGTGACGAACTACGGCCTCCTCTTGCACTACAAGTCTTGTATGAGGTCAAGAAGTTTACGACTGGCGAGCTTCGGCCTCCTCTTGTCGACAATGGCCTGAAGGAGGTGCATGTCAACGACGGTGCCTGGGAGGTTGAGGGCGGCGTGAGGGAGGTCGGGGACAATCCAGGGGAGGTGGAAGGGGAAGGATGACATCTTTTGTAAATTTGCTAAACAAATAGGGTAATATTCACCTCTTTTTAACGGAATCTGGTTACATCTAACGGACAAATGGATGGGGGTTAACCACAGGTTCTGTGGGGTAAGGGTTAGCAAGTTTACGAGGGGGGTGGAGGAATTATGTTGTTTCAAAGGTCATGGAGGTAATTGGAAAAGATTATAGGGTCTTCCGAGTAAAATTCCCATAAAATTTTAAGCTATTAATAAATGTACATAAGATTTTCATACATAGATTAAACATAGGAAGATCATGTAATATGGTGGTAAACAAAGATATGTAATGTGAATAGAATGTTAAAGGTTTATATATATTAAGTGTTTAACTCTTTTGGGTTGATAATTTTTATTTATTGAATATATAAAAAGGTAGTTGAATATGAATAAATGGATATATAGGAGAAAAATGAGTTGATTTATATATATGCAACTTGATATCTATTAGATAAGAAGTGGATTTGATAAGTTTGACTAAAATGCAACAGACATGTCTATATTTATATTTATTATCTATTCGGGTTTGGGACGGGTTCGGGTTCAGGTACCCATGAGGCAATCCCAAAATGATACCCCTACCCGCATGGGTAGTAAATTCAAGACATAAACCCATCCAAAAATAAATGGGGTAGGTTTGGGTCGGATACCCAATGGGTATATCTAGATTAACATCCCTAGTTCTCATTCATATCCCTTGCTTAGGGTGAGAGCCTTTATATAGGTTAAGTCTAATCAAATAAACATAAAACTAAGACTTTAAAAAATAAGAAAAATACGACAAGACCCTTATATAATTGACCTCTCTTATATTTGAATAAATTAAAAATTAGGCTCAACCGCTTAACCTACAAATTATCATGTAACTTAACTGAATGGAAATAAATAAATAAAAATCCATAGGGTTCCTCATGGAGCATCAACTCCTATTGATCGAATCGATCAGGGATGTCTAACGTCCAGTCTTGGAGGAGCCTGCGGTGTTCGATAGGTCGGATCCAACAATCGTTGTATCAGTACTCTCTCAACTCTCGGTATGTGACCGATCAAATCAGACAAACCCAACCCACAATGCAATGAAAAACATGTGAAGTGAAATTTGTTATATCCTATAAAAACATGTATAGTAAAAAAGTAGTAGGGGTCGAACCACTAAAAGTAATGATAGATACGTATAATTACTAAAAATCGATAATAAAAAATAATAATATCTTTGTACTTTTTTATCTTTTCTATTTTTTGTGGAGTTTTAATTATATTTAATTTTTATGCATTTTTAGTTGTTTTATATTTTTATCTTTTTGATTTGTATTTCCTTTTTAGTTTAGCAAATTTTTAGTCTCTTTTTTATTTTTAAGATATAATATATATTATATGTAATAATAATAAAAGTATAGATTGTATAAATAATATATAGAGAATATATATATGATTTTATATTTTTAAATATAGCTAAATCTAGTCAAAATACATAAAATAAAACATTTTTTTATTTTTAATATTTTTCTCAATTTTAGATTGTGGAGAGTTTTGGAGAAGAGACAAGTACATGTCCTATATATTAACCTCATAAAGGATATGTATGATATGGCTTTATCTTGTGTGAGGACCCCGTCTGGGAAGACTGACTATTTTGACATCAACATTGGTTTACATCAAGGTTCAGCTTTGAGTCCATTTCTTTTTACTTTGATTATGGATGAGTTGACAAGTCACATTCAGGATGAGTTACCTTGGTGTATGTTATTTGTTGATGACATTGTATTGATTGACGAGACTAGAGATGGAGTAAATGAGAAGCTTGAGGTTTGGAGACAAGCATTGGAGACTAAAGGATTTCGTATAAGTAGGGCTAAGACTGAATATATGGAGTGCACTGTTGACCCACCGAGATCACTCGGGTTAAGTAGTATCTAAGGTCGTTGCGACCTGAATCGCAAGGCACGATCAATCAAGAAGAATAAGACCACAAATAAAACAATCAAAGTACGAAATCAAATGTAGCGGTCTCCGCTATTTATTTTAATTTTAGGTTATTTAATAAAAAATGTTTATTATTTTATAAATTATTTTATTATGAATTTTAATAATTTTTAGGAGGTATAAAAATGCAAGTTACCATTTTAGGCCTATATAGGTATATGTATCTATATATTTTATTATTTTATTTTTATTTTGTATATTTAATTTATTTATTTTTATTTATTATTTTATAAATTAATAAAATATTTTATATACTTAAAAGTATTTTTATTTTATTTTTCTGATGTAATTTGTATACTTAATAAAATAAAAGTATTAATACTATAGGTATGTATACAGGTATTATACCTATGTATATGATATACAAGTATTTTATTTCTATGTTTTCTTTAAGTTTTTATTCTGATTTTAATGCACATGTAAATTATAAATAATATCCACAAAATTATAAAGATATAAAATGGTAAAAATAATTAATAAATAATAAAATGAATATTTTAATCTGTACAAGTATACAATAGGGGTCCTAAACTCAACTTTCAAATTGTAGCTCCACCAAATGCGAAACCACCACCATTAAATAGCTTATTTTAAATTATATACAATTAAAGGTGAGTTTGATGCATTTGGAGTTTTTATTAGGGAGATACAGGTCTGGGAAGTTGGGATTCTAGAATTTTATTCAGATCATAACTTTTTATCTGTGAATTATTTTTGAGTGAAATCAATTTTGTATTTTTCTTTATTTAATTATCTACAACTTTCATGTAGAAAGTTTCTTTATTTGAGGTATAAAAAGTGGAACCAAAAATGGGTCCCAAAATGAACAAAGAATGAATTAAAAACAAAGGTATTTTTATTGTATTTTGACCCTTATCTCCCCCTACTTTATTCCTTGTCGACCTATTCATCAAGATGTCTAGGTCTTGGGGTTTCGGGTCATAAAATATTTACAATATTTTATTCTTTTTCTTTTCTTTTCTTTATTCTATAATTTTGACTTTAAATACAGTATTTTATACACTATTTACATGCACATGCATGAATGCTAAGATGCTGGAATTAATGGTATTTATACTAGGGTTTTTGAGGCCAAAATGATAAAATAAAGATGATGAAATGTGGATTCATTACTACTCTATCTTTTTGTCGAATTTCGATCAGTTTAGAGCATGTGTGAATCATTTCTCAATTACAAGTCTCCATGCAAATGCACAAGGTAAAATGCAGATCACAATGCAATAAGGTGATGTATGCAATTTTTAGTTGATTTTTATGCAATTATAAGATGATGCATGAGAAATAAGGCATCATGAATGCTTTCAAAAAAATGGATTATAAAAATGTCCTAAAAGATCACTAAATTAAGAATATGGTCAGTCATCATTTAAGGGCAAGGACAAGTAGAGCCAGATCATCATCTAACATAAAAAAATCACTTCATTTAAAATGGTGGCAGATGAGAAAATTAAACATGCCATGATAAAGACGAAGAAACATGGATCAAAATGACACTAAAATCATGTAATTTGGACCTATGATGCTCAAGTTATGAAGAAAATAATGCAGGGGCATAATTATAATAAAAATATGATAAATAAGAGGATAAATAATTACAAATTGGTCCCTAGAGAGACCCATTTGTAATTTTCAAAAATCGTATGGGCCCCATTATAATTTTTCCATATGCACGGGGGCATTTTTGTAATTTTGCAAACTCACGAGGGCCCCCCTGTAAAATACCCAGACGCGCACGTACTGGGCACGCACCTGGGGACCAAAGTGCAAATATCAAAACCTCTGAGGTATTTCATGCAAATTACCTAAGCCCTTACGTGGGGTGCACGTGAGGGGCCTATGCTCGGGAGGCTCACAGGCTCGGGCTGACGTGGCATTCGATGGTGGCTCAGATCTTGGCTCAGTAGACCCGAGCCTATAGGTTCGGTAGGAGGCTTGGGTCACCACGTGTCTTCATCATGGTCATCCAATCCAGATGATCGGACGGTACCTGTACCGTCTTCTCCACCGCAGGCCACCGGAGGAGGCGGGGCTCCAACAAGCCATGTAAAGCTCCACCAAGCTCCGAGGGATCGCCTGATGGTCGAGGAGGATGGTTGAGCCCCTGACGAAGCTCGTGGGGACAAGGCGGAGCTCCGTCGATGTCTGGGATGGCGAGGCGGAGGCAGGTGATCTGAGTGGTTGCACGAGATCGGCAGGTGAGGATGGATATAATCATTGAAATACATGCAGGTGTTAGTATAGCTGAAGCAAAATGCGAGTGATTGGTGAGTGAGTAGGGGTCGTGGGGCGACGGGAGGCAGTGGTCGTGAGCTTCTTCTCCGGCGAGGTCGAGAAGAAGGGGATCGTAGCGGGGGGCTTTGGAGAAGGGGGGATGGGTCGACGTAGATGTATGAAAGATAGTGGAGTTATTTGGATGGTCTGATGGAGGTGGACGATGGTGTAGCTGACAGGAAAATTTGGAGAAATAAAAGGAAAATCACCTTGCTGGAGAAAGGTGCTAGTGGAGGCGATGATCTGGGCTGAGCTTCTTATCGGACCTCTGGGGTCATCGCACGACGAGGCCGATCGTGCCTCGGTGCTCAGCGGTGCTTGAAAGCAACCGCGACGTGGTCGGAGATCACGGATCTCACCGGACGGTGGCGACCATCGTTGCCTCGACAAGGCCACCCTCTGCTGTCACTGAAGGGCGGAGGAGGATAGGACGAGCCCTCATAGATGGTGGATGAGGGTGACGGTGGATAGAGCAGAGGTTTTATAGAAGGAGGTGGAGGTCCATTACGTGGTTGAGGGGGCGGTTTCGAACAGCTAAAGGTTTGATGGATGAGTGATGGCGATGGTCAAAGGGGGTTACGCGAGGGAGGTGGAAGATCGGGCTACGTGGATCAGCTGTTAGGATGTGGAGGGAGTAGCTATTGTGGCTTCCAAAATAGGAAGGGGGCATGTAGCAGTGAGTCGAAACGGTTGGACCGGAGAAAGATGATGAGCAGTAGTCGTTGGATCTAGCGATCCAACGGCTCGGATGAAGGCGCTTATGTGTGGTGGAGATCAGATCGGGGATCTGATCGACGGCGCAGATTGAGGCGTTGATGGATGGTTAGGATGAGATCTGGAATCTCATCCTACGGCAGGGTTGTAGGGATGATGTGGCAAGAAGATATCCGTAAGATGGAAGGTGGGATCTAACGATTGTGAATCAGGCGCTAGGGGACGGCTCCGATCTGATCAGAGCTATGATCATACGGTTGTGGGTGAAGCGAAGATGGGTGGCCAAGATGGAGGCATCTGGGTGAGATCTAGCAACCAGGAGGGAGCCGGGTGGCGGAAGGAGGAGCGGACACGTGGCGGCTCCAGAGAGCACCACGTAGCTGCTCCAGAAAATTCAAAAATATAAAATCAAATAAAATAAAAAAGAATTAGTTAGAGGCGGAATTAGGAAAAAGTCAAAACATGAAAGTTGTTCTCTCGATGAGATCTACAAGCTTCATGTTGGACAAAAAGCCAAAAGAGGTCATTTATACAAAAAGTAATTTTGGGGGTATTTTTAAGGGGTTAAAAACATATGCTTTTTGGTTTTGAGTTGTTTTTGTATTTTTTAGTTCTTTAAGGGGTTATGACATTATAGACAGTTGTTTATCTTGATTTTATGGGTTTTTTTATGAGAAAATAATTACAAAATAAATAAAAGTTATTAAATACAATTAATTATGGGTTAATTATACACAATATAATACAATATAAAAATGAGAAATTAATGGTGAATTTTATTGGATTAATTAAGCCAGTGGTTTAATTAGTGACTTTTAACATGATGAATTCAAAATTCATCAGCAGTCCCAGACCACCACATATGTTTTAGATCAGGGCGCCATCAACAACAACCTGTTAGCTTCCTTGGAGACGATGCAGAGACAGATCGGAGACCAGGGGGCTTTCATGGCAGACATGCGCAGAGAGATGACAGAGATGCGAGCTGACCGCAGATAGCAGAACCGACCAGAAAGTGGAGAGATACCAGAGCTAGGAGGAGAAGATGGAGGACATACAGAGGAACCACAGGAGCCAGTCCGACCAGCCAGGCCGATGAGAGAGTTGCACAACCCTGGTGCGACTCTGACATATCGTTGGATTCAGCTTTTGGCGATTGTGGGAGATTTCAAGCTCCCCCCTCAGACGATTTAGTTGCTGCCCAAGTTTCATGGGCTTGCCACCGAAGAGCCGCATCTGCATTTGCAATAATTTGAGATGATCTACAATAGGTCCACGGTAGATACGTGGACGAGGATACCATCAAGATGATGGCTTTTCCGTTCTCCCTGGTCGATAGAGAAGCCTACTAGCTGAAGCATTTAGGGAGATACCTCACTTCGTGGGAACAACTCCGGACCGAGTACTTGAACAAGTACTATCTACTCGGCCGGACGAATGTAGCTAGAGCTTTGATCAACAACTTCTCCATGCTTCCCAACGAGCAATTCCATGAGGCATGGGACCACTTCCGTGAGCTCATTGACCGGTGTCCACACCATGACATCTCCAAGCCCAAGTTAGTGCAGAGTTTCTTTTGTGGGCTGACAGCAGAGCTGTAGGGGCTTGTAAACGCTTCTTGTAGGGGCTCCTACTTTGCCAAGGACAAAGACTAGGTCTGGGCCATATATGATGAGATGGCCGAGAACTACACGACATGTCCTAGACCCATCTCTACACTCAGGGGAAGCCCTCACCCCATGTCGTGTCCTATTAGAGGATAGCACGAGTCGATGTAGGTCCTTCCACCTCTTCAGCAGCCGCAACACAGGCAGAGTCGTCAGCCACTGATATGGGCATCATCAGCGAGAAGTTGGACCGCATTGAGATTATCGAGAAGAAGAAGTACCAGGGCATGACGCAGATCGATCAATTGGCACATACATTGAGTGACCTGAAGACCCAGATCATGTGTCTCCAGGAGGCACAGATGGCTTCTCAGCCCTGTCTCAGGTCACGAGCTGAACCTAGCAGCAACAGCTCGACCCAGCATTCCGCCCAATACAGACAGGTTCACCATGTCCAGGCGGAGCCATTCCAGCAGTTGCAGCACCAGTACCTTCAGCCACCACCGTCTCAAGACACTCAGATGGTGGTGTACCAGAAGGATCAGCCCCTGGCAGTTATTCCTCCACCCTCTTTCGAGCAGGAGCCATTGATGGAAGTCAACGGGATTTGGTACGACCGACAACAGCACGGGATCCGCTGAGATCATCCCGGATTCAGATGGTCGACCGGAGGTGCCTCATCCCAGCAGCAACCTCCAGCTCATGGTGGACAGTACAACCAACCTCAACAGCCGCCCTAGTTCCCACACCAGCCACAACAGCATCATTACCAGCCGGGTCCTCGTCCCTACCAGCAGGGACAACCATGGAGGTAGCACCAGTAGCAGCCTCAGCAGTATCTCAGCTTCCCACTCATCCTTCCCAACAACAGCCTCACTTTCAGAGAGGCAACCCATCTGGTTCCCATGGGCCAGCCTATGAGAACCCAGCACTCGATGATCTAGCATGCCTTCTTTCCGATCAGCAGGCCACATTCATGCGGGAGATGGACAAGTTTTGCCAGGAGATGAGGGATATCGTCAAGGGCAAGGTCGTCATACCCTCTCAGATCGAACACAATCCGAATAACCTAAAAAGAAAATCTGAGCGGGTACAGTTCATAGAGATTACCACTCATAGTGATTTATTGGGTGGCATTGCTTCATATACATTTAATGCTGACTTTATTACACTTAGTAGCGATAGGATGCCAGCCGACGGAGCCTTGTCTGAGCGATGACACCACGAGGATGCAGGAGCGCCAGACGAGGAGGATAGCGGTGCTGACGCCGCTCATGATGATGATGACGGTGGTGCTGACGCCACCAAGGATGTTGATCCAGCTGACGGTACTGAGGCCGTCTCATCCCCAGATGCAAAGGGTGGTACTGATGCCAACAGAGATCCAGATGTTGTGCCAGAGTGCGATGTCGATGCTGTAGTTCGTGATGTCGTAGGTGGTGCTGAGGCCACCCCTTCTATTCCAATTATATTTACTCAAGTTTTTGTACCTTGGGACACTACAGAAAATATCAAAAATAATAATAAAAGAAAGGTCTCTTCATTTTCGAGTCCATATGTGATCCATGGTGATACTTGAATGGATTCTATTTCTTCTCACCAGCAGGGACCCATTCCTAGCCCTCTATCTGAGGAGGGCCCATCCATCCCCTTCCCTCAAGCACCCCGCTTGGCTAAGGGGAAGAAAACAGAAAATCCAAAAAAAATCACAATAGTTAGAGTTCAACCAACATATGATCGATAGACTTCAGATTCAACTGACTCTACAGGAGGCACTTGAGCACATCCCCCTCTTCCAGAGGAACCTGAGAGAGAAGACCACCATCCGTGGGAAGAAGAGGAACCATAACGCAGAGATCCATGTGCACAATCGTGCTGCCTGCTTCGCCATCCAGAACCGTCTGCCAGCCAAGAGGCCAGATGCAGGAGCTCCTTATGTCAGATGTCATATTCATGAGCAGAGATTTGATCGGACTCTATTAGACAACGGCTCTTCCATCAACCTCCTTCCGGAAGCCTTACTCGACCAATTCAAGTTTGACCCTCTTCGATAGAGCTGGACAGTCCTTCAGTTTGTTGATAGATCTGTCAAGAGGCCAAAGGGGTTGTTGAAGGAAGTGGTCTTCACAATTCAGGGCCTGAAATTCCCCGTGGACTTTGTTATGTTGGACATGGAGATCCCTGAGTCTGTGATCGATACCCTCATCATTCTAGGACGTCCATTCTTGGCCACAGTCAAGGCAGTGTCTGACCATGATAGTGGGAAGGTGTACTTTTACGTCGAGGGAGAGAGTATACAAATAGAGACGATCGACGAGACTAGAGCACGAGATTCAGCTTCCTCAGAGCAGCACAATGATTCAGAGCAGATGACAGAGGAAGAGTGAGACGTCCACCAGGAGTGTGACTTTGTGATCACTTATGATGAATCTGCTTGATCCGATCCCATTTCACGAGCCCTCCTTTCTCCTTCATATACTACAGACTCACTGATTCCAGCAGAGGAAAGCTTGGAGAGCAGACTCTTGTTAGAGGACACATTCGAGACTGAAGACCATGTTCATGATAGCGATGTAGAGTACATTTCCTGTGATTCAGATTCAGATCCCTCGGATTCAGACATAGATTGGGCCGAATTTGATGAGTTGTTACCTTGTCTGATTCCAACAGAGCCAGTAGCTAGGGTATAGACTGAGTCGACGCAGATCACAGAAACGCCAACAGGGCCAGCTTCGCCAGATATTCATAATCAGCGAGAGTTTTCACACACAGATTTGGTCGCATTCACTCAGACATTTTAGAAGCTATATTTGCCAGCTCCCAGTTGTCCACAACTGAAGCCTTTCTCGCAGTTGTTGAAGTATAGATTCCTTGCGGGTGAGCATGAGATGCACTCAGTCATTATCTCAACAAATTTGATTGGAGAGCAAGAATCTCGTCTGATGAAGATTCTTGAAAAGAACTGCAAGGCAATAGGATGGAGTGTAGCTGATCTCCAGGGGATAAGTCCGGCCATGTGTTGTTCTCACCATATCTATCTCGAAGAGGATGCTAAGCCATTGCGTGAGTTCCAGCGACAGCTGAACCCGAATCTTCGAGAGGTAGTCATGAAGGAGATTTCGAAATGGTGGAGCGCCGATTTTATCTACCCCATCTCCGACTCTAAGTGGGTTAGTCAATTACATGTGGTGCCCAAGAAGACGGGCATCACTACTGTTGTGATTGAGTCTAGAGAGGAGATAGCTACTCGGGTACCCACTTCTTGGAGGGTCTGTGTGGATGATGAATCCACGATCCATCATCTCAATATCTAGATCTTAGCAAAATCCCTGAGTAAATTCTCAAATAAATTTCTATAAAATCAATAAATTAACAAAATAACTCTTGTAAATAAAACACACTAATTATTGTATATTAGATTGTACAAAATAAATTAACAATAAAAAGCCGCAAAAATAAAGGAGTTTTTCACCTATAAATAGCCCAAAACTTCATATATTTTTTAATAATTTTATTTTAACTCCTTTTTGGCTAATTCTTTTTCTATCTTGTTCATAAAAATGTTTATAAAAATACAAAAATGCAAAACAAATTTCACCTTAAATAAATGCTCCTAGATCCCAAAGAGAAAAAGCCGTAAAGTCCAACTTCCAAGCCAAATTCCCGCTCCATATGAACTCCAAATTCACCAAACATACTTTTAAAGTTCAAGTTAGAAAATTATCTATCCAAAGGAAGTAGTTTCATTAAAATCGGAGCTCATTTGCAAAAGTTGGGTTTTGGGACCTAAATGTACATTGTATATATTGTATATATTTTTCTTTCTTCATTTTATTTGTATCTTTCTTAATTACTAAAAAATAAAAAAAATCCTTGTTGTGTTGCATTATATTTCTACTATTTTATTTTTATGTTATACATATCTTTTATTAAAAATACAAAAAAAATAAAATTAGAAAAGCAAAAAAATGTACATAGTGTTTGTCTTATTTTGTAAATTCCCTACTCTTTTTCTTCTCTTTATTTTATTTTCTCTTTTTAGTAGCCTACTTTTATTTTCTTTTATCTAATCATATTCTCTACACTAACTTCTCTTCTTTCATCAACCTCCATTCAACACCATTATCCATCTAACTTCCCATTCAACTCCACCACTAATTTAATCTCTCATTCTACTCCACTTCCATTCTAACCTCCATTCCTTCCATCTCTTTTATACACATCTCCATCCTCATTTTTACCTATCCTCCATTCTAATAGAAAAAGGAGAGAGCTTGGAACATGGTGTCGGTGACTGCGGCTTATCATCTTCCTTAAGCGACAACCTCCTTCAGGCGAGATCCGCGGCGACCACCATTGCCGCGTCACGAGTTCCCCATCGAGCTCGCATAGTCTCTCCGATTTTATTTCGCCAATTGGATCGAGGCGACGACAGGAGTCCAACGTAGCTGCTCCGCAAATCCGACGAACCTCAGGTAAGTATTTCCTCATTTATCTTGTGTTTTATTTTATCTAATATTTTTATTTCCTTGTTGTTTTATAATCATATCATTTTCGTCATCTTCTCCATCATTCACCATCTCCATTATACCATCACCAACATCATCTTCGTCCCTTACATCATACCATCACCACCATCATCTTCTCATCTTAATGCCCTATAAGAAAACAAAAAAAACAAAAAAATAATTAAAAAAATCCAAAACATCAGCAGTAAAAAAATTAAAAAAATAAATAAAAAAGGTAGGAGGAGCAGCTCGGCCGCCGCCCCCCTTGCAGCCATCGTCGCCGCCCACACCGGCCCCCAGCACCCACCCTCCTCGGCCGCCACCGCCAGCGGCAGCGTCCTCCACCCGCCAGCGCACAGCAGCCCGCAGGGGCGGACCCAGTTGCTCCCCTCGGCGGGCCTCCTCACGCAGGTATGCATCCCCCCTTGCAGCCACTGCTGCCAGCAGTGGAGCCGGTAACCGCCGCCTGCCCGTCGTTCTCCGCAGTCGCGCGGGCCGCGCACCACCGCCCCTCCACGCGTCGCCGCGGCCGCGCGTGCGGCGCCGCCGTCCACGCGGTCTTCACCGCCCCGTCATCCCGCCAACTGCAGCGGCCCCCTCCGCATCACCGCATTGCCTGCAGCTCTAGACGCGCCTCCATAGGCGGTGCGCCGCCCTTTCCCCGCCGTTCCACGCGCCGCCTACGTAGTCATCCTCCGCACCTACGTAGCATCGCCGCCGCCGACCCCATCCCATTTTGGGTGGTATCTCAACGAAGAAGAAAGGTTCTGTCTATTTTTCTATTTTTTATTGTAAATATTGCAAGTTTGCCTGTTATAGTTTCTGTAAGCACAATAAGATTCATGTACATATTTTGTTGTAAATATTGTTTGCTGAATTTGCAAAGACAACCCTCTGTTTGTTTCTTAATTTGGACATCAACCTTGCGTCATTTTATTCAATGAAAATGTCTTGATATTGAGCAACTAGTTCTCTACCAAGTGGATATTTAATTATATTTTTCTGATATTTGGGTAATTAAGTAAAATTATTTAATTGAAATTCTTTATATTTTACCCAATCTGGACTCTTAAATTCATATCTAACTCATGGTTGCTCCAAAAATTTAAAAAAATATTAGAATGATGCCTTGAAATGTGATTAAGTTACAGTCCAAATTTCATGTCCATTGGAGTTGTCTTGTGCCTAAAATAAATTAAAGAGTGATCTGACTATTTGATTTTTAATTAAATCCATATAAATCATTTTCATATAATTTCAAGTTTCCTGGATTCCATGTATAAATATCTATCTGTTATAATTCGAACTGTGGATAATTTGCAATTGTGGATTTATTAGGAATTAATTACTCACTATCACTTTATTTTCAGTAAAAAATCCATAAAAAATCATATTTTATCAAAAAATTCCAAAAAAAATTACTATAGTCTCATTTCATCATGTTTTTATTCTAATAAATTTTTCATAATTTTTGCTTACTGTTTGTGTGAAAAATTATAAAAATACCTATAAAAAGTGTGTATTTTTAGTTGTTTCATTTTAATTCCTAAAATTCCAAAAAAATGTGTCTTCCATTCATCACTGAATTAGGATTCTAGAAAAAATATACGTTGGCTAAATTGAACTGATTTGGCATTAAAATTAATTTGGCCTTGTTGTGTGTCTTCTTAGTGTCTTAATTCAGTCGCATTTGCATTTGCATTTGTTTTTACATTAAAAAAATATAAAAATATACGCATTGAAAATCTAGTTCTTAATTTTTAGATTAATCCCAAAGGTGTTCCTTTGCCTCCGTGTGTTCGATCCCGGACTTGCCAGGGATATAAATTAAGCTGAGACACTCTTCACGGAGATCTTCTCTCGGTTCTGACTGATCCACTAAGTACACGTACTACAACGAACGAAAATTAAATATTGTACTAAACGACCCGTCAGATGGTGCCGTTGCCGGGGAGGCAAACGGCTTAGGGATTATTTTGAAAAAATTAGATTTAGATTTTCATTTACTCGGGTAGTCTGACCCCCGAGCCACTTGTATTTATTCCTTTTTTTTGCAATTATTTTTCTTCTCATTTTTGTATATATATTTTATTGTTGGTCTCTCTAATATAAATTTTGTTTTCCTTGCGAGGGCCTGGTGGACTTGGAGTACATCGGAGGTCGACGGACGCGACGCGCGCCGACTGCTGAAGAGCTAGGATAATTGATTTAAACTTCGAGAGAATTTTTGAACATTTTTGTAATTATTGTGTTGTAATAATTTAGGTAATTTGCCCTTTATAGCGGCTCTTGTTTGAGAGCACACGCTTGTATCCGGACTGGACTTTGGACCCTCTCATGGTCGTGTGGTTGATTGATGTAGAATAGGATTGCACTCGCGGCTCTTATAGCATTTTCATTAGAATATCTTTATTGCTTGTGCTCGTAGATTTTTTAGGACCACACATCACATTTAACGAGATGCACTTAGATCGCAGGGCTATTAGTCAAATTTAATTTGTTCATCACTCGCTAATAGAACTGCCTGTCTAGGAACGATTTTCTCGTTTGCATTCATATAGCATAAAATTTCAATTCTGCCTTGCATTCCACATGTAGAGCGTGAGGATAACTGTAAGTCTTCTGAACTGAGCACGCATCATTGATTACTCTATTTGCATTGGTTTTCTCGACTCCCTCCTCCTTGGTTTTTGAAACTTAGGTTAAAAGGAAATCGGGACTGATCGTTAGGTGTGGTTTGTTTGGTGGACTAATCAAGTGATAACCAAACTTAAAATCGGGACTTCTAATCAGAGTTGACAAAAAAATTGACTAAAACTAACACTTGTTTTGGGAGAGTAAAGCCCTCATTGTTTGTTTTACTTGCAAGTGAGAGAGAAACGACCCTAGGATAGAGCCAAGCGAGGATTTCTTACTTACTACTGGTTCTTTCTTTTTAGGCGATTAACTACTTTTCAATGAGGATCTACAGGTAGTCGGTAAACGGTCCAGATTTCCTTAGTAGAGTGGGAGGGTTAGAGGACGCATTAGTCCTCAAGGAACGGGTAACCTATTTATACGGTCCGTACTTACTCCTATACTGGCTGAAAGTAGGTCCAACTAGTCATAAGAACCGAGCCAGTCTGTAGGAAAATGCGGGCACCTACCAGCTCGTTAATCTTTCCAAGATTGTATTTATCACCAACTAAAATTGACTAGATAATTCGGACGAACCTTTACGGCCATCATGTGTTGAGTTGGTGAAATTGAGGGTTTGCACTTGTTTGATTGTTGTGTGTTATTCAGTGCACTAGCACGCTTTCTTCCTCGATCCGCTTCATTCTCACATTTCCCTTTCAAGATGTCAGAATACGGGTCACCATATCCATGTCACTCTTCCTCGACCTTATTCCGATCATCTCTACCTTCTTATTCCTCTTCATACCCACACCTCGACTGCAAAGTCAGAACTCCGACTGACTTCTCCACTTCTTCGTCCTTCTCACCTACCCCACATTCTTGCACCCCTGACCCACAACCACCCTGGATTGACTCACTATATTCTCATCCGCTTGCTGAAATGAAGGAACCAATCAAAGAGCAAGCGACTGCTGAGATGAATGACTGGTAGAATCAGTTGACCCCACATACCTCATTCTCACCTCGAGTTGGGACCGAACAACGATTGCCATATACACATCCCGACTTAACCTTAGGGTACAACATGGTCGACCAGACAAACCGAATGGAGAGGCTTGCACCGTACGATCTTCCTGACTTGATTGACCTGAGTGATAGAGACCACATTGACCAACCTTCGTATCACCAATTCGGAGAGCCGACATATACAAGAGATTGGATTCATGCGACTGATTTACAAACCCCATGTCTACTAACTCCACCTGATGAGGCTCTGACCAACAACTGCCATACATATGGGCCATACTCAACCCAGTATTGCACACCTGATTCAAGGTGTGTTGAGTATAAGAGCCCGAGTTCTCAGCGGTATCCTCCAACTGAGCAGACTTCTCACATGATGTGTCATGAGAACTTATTGGAGGATGACATTTGTAGACCGATCAAGAGTCCAGGTAGGAATGTGGATCATGGATTTTACGGATTAAATTTTGAAAAGCTGGAAGATACCGGATTGACCACACGTCATGTACAGCTGGAGTCCCTTCTACCTCCCTCTTCTACTAACCACTTTCCCTCTGAACCAGAGTCTGTACATTCTCCTAGTCCTCCTTCACCTATCGAAAAGACCAAAAAAATTGAAAACTCGGAAAACAACATAAAAATTGAAAATGGAAAAGACTTGCAAAAATTGGATCCTGCACTTAGGGAAGCATTGGATAGAAAGTTGATTTTTGAGCTTCCCTTAATAATGGTCATTGAACATTTTCCCGACCTTAAAAGATTTGTGAGAAGTAAATTGATGCCTAAAAGGTCGGGCAATAAGAGAACAAGGATTGAGAGACATATAGTGTCTATGGCCACATTTTCGATGATAGGGAGAAAAACCAAGAGCCGTAGAGTAAAGCGGTTGCCTAGATTTGATTGTGAAATCAAAGATACCACATTCACCCACGCAAGAATCAATGATGACTCACTGATCAATATCCTCCCGACCTCCGTGTTTGTCAAGCTCAAACTCGGATATGCCAAGAAGTCAAGAGAGATCATTCAGTTGGCAGATCGGACCATTAAACGATCGAGAGGAACCATTTCAGTTGTCGTTACTTTCCAAGGTGCTTTACTGGAGATAGACTTCACGATCATTGACATTGAGCAACCGAGGAGAGTTCACCCAGTCTCCGATCATTCTTGGGAAGCCGTTCTTAGCTTTGGCTAAGGCAACTATAGATTGCGAGACTCGGGAGATCGATTTTTCTGTATTGGGAGCACTCCGACCTCACCAGATCTTTGAGGACACATGATTTTCCAAGGTGACCCGCACATCCGCTGACAGTCGTGACCATCGAGAGGAAGATGAGTCCCACCTCTGCTACACCTGAGAAATCGACTGTCCATACGACCGTTGGATCAGAGACTCCCCACACCTCCACTTCATCAACTGCTTGCACCACCACCATAACAGCTTCTAAGGAGGACTCACGACCAGAAGCTATCATTGAGTCGAACACGACCTTTGTGGATTGCCTTGATCATTTCGATGATCCGACACAAGAACCCAACAATGTAAAGCCAACTGAGAACACTATGCCTTACCAGAGACATGTGTTGACCCTGCAGGAGTATTACAATGCATATGGTGACTCATCTGATGATGAACCTCTGGTCAGAACCTCACACTCACTATATCTAGGATCTAAACCAAAAGAGACAACTGAGACCAAATTGACCAATCTTGATAAATCAGTTGCCCCATCCTCTAGTCGGTCATCTGGTAAGAAGAAGATGAGTATCGATTCCTTGAGGTGTTCCCCCGAAGTCCTTAAGACGTATCAATCTCCTCTTTCTCTTGATCCTTCAGGTTCTAGAAAACCGACTAAGAAAGTTACCTTTGATGTACCAGAGAAGGAACGTTCTGAGGAGTCCTCATCAGGTCCGGATGAGGTGATCTATATGAGTGAGCTCAGTTCGGTAGTTTTGAAGTCATATTTGAGCAAGCAGTCATGTGTCGACCCTCGTTGGACATTCCCCACACCTCACTATTATTCCTCTGCAGACGACTCTGACAACGACACATATGTATACCACCCACCCCCTCGCTCTCGCAAGAAGGTCCGTCACAAACCTTCTTGATCCTTGTATATTCTCACTCCTCCTTGTACATAATTTCCTTCCTCAATTCCCCTCCCTCCCCCGTGATTTGCATCACTTGCCCCAGTTCCGTATCGTTTTCATTTTGTGGCTATACCTAGGATGACTAGATCCTAAGTATAGGGGGTGAGTAACCCGATTTGCTCCATCTCTTCTTTTTATTTTCTTTTTGTATATTCTTTCCCATTCTCATCGGTCCCCCATTCTTGTGTTCTTTCCAATACTTAGGCTGACCAGAGCCTAAGTATAGGGGGACGATGCCTGTTGTGTATTATCCACACTCTTAATTTCATTTTCACTTCTATTCTTTTCACCCACTTATACTTAGTACGAGCTACGACTTTTTGTTACCTTGTGCTCTAATGACATAGCACATGCTAAGTATAGGGGGCGTGTATATATTACATATATACTTTACCCATAGCTCGTACTTTCACGTATTTTTGTATATATTATACAATAATTACGGGGTGGGTAATACAAAAAAAATCTCTCTTAAAAAAACTTTTTCAAAAGAAATGTCCTTTCTTATCTACCAATATTTTCACAAAAAAAACTTTTGGCAAAAAGAAGCAAAACTTTTTTCTAACAAAAAAAAACTTTCTTCTTTTCCTTTGTTTTCAAAAAAACTTTAAAAAAATTCAAAAAAATCCCTTTATTTTTCAAAAAAAAGTTTTCCAAAAAAACAAAAAAATAAAAAAAACAAAAAAAAATCTCTTTTTTTTTAAAAAAAACCTTCTGTCTTCTTTTCAAAAAAACTTTTTCAAAATTTTTTTCCTTTCTTTCTTTCCTTTCCTTCAAAAAAAAATCAAATCATAAAAAAACTAACTAATAAGTTAGTTTAATCCATGACACATTCACATTCACACAAGACTAGTGATGTTCAAGAACACTTGGTTTATGAGGTTTTGAGATTTTGAGTTAACCAGCCTTAATCATTAGGGTCCTTGACTTAATTATTCACATTTCCCTAATTGAAAGATTTGTGTGCTATATTGCATGCTTAGTCTCTACCTTAAGAATATGATCAGCACCTCACATACACAACTGCAGTTATGATGAGATGAGTTGAAATTTCACTTGAGGAACTGGGATGAGGGATTTGAGTTTGGACCTTATTTGATGATGCTCGAGGATGGGATAAAATAAAAGAAGGCTTCATGAAACCTGAGTGTCAGCATCTTTAGCCAGTATGAGAACATGATTCTTGTACTATCTCTTGACATTTACCTATGTGCCAGGGTATGATAAAATAAAAAAAATGTTGATCAGTGTGCGCCAACTCTTGGTAAAAGCAGTGGAGCTAGCCAAAAATACTACAAAGCAATGAATGCCAAAGAAAAGCTCTCATTCCACAAAGTCAAATACCAAAGAGCTTCCACCAAAGGAGAGCGCTCCCAACCATTTTCAAAGTATCCACTTGGACCACCGCTATTAGGACCAGGAGTCGGGCTTGCACCAAAAAAGGGTTCTGCATCATAAATGCTACAAGTTTGGGTATAGAAGGTACGATGGGTACTCCGACCACACCCCGGTGTACTCCCTGGAAAACAAGTGCAGACGACTCCAACTTCTCTTGACAGATGCACTGATCAACACCAAAAATATGCGTTGAGTAATAAGGCACTTGAGAGAGTCCTTCTTCCAATGAGAGGGAGAGAAGAAATGACACAATCCTATGCCCTCCATCAACTGACCTTCCATCTACACTTTCAAGTCTGACAACTAAAGAGATGGTGGATTGGATGGAAGAAATGGTTTATTCCCTAGTGTTGAGGGTCGGGTTCTTAGGAGAGTCTCTTATACTAGGACCTTGGGTGACGTTGTGACTCTACTCTTGTAACTGTGGTCAATACTTAAGTCATATCCCTATTATATATGTATACAAAGAGAGTCTAATGATTAGGGAAATTGGATACCTTTTGACTAGAGCTTGGTTCATCTTAGAATTTTAGGATCTCTAAAACCGAGAGTTCTTGAACGGATCAAGTCTTGTATTCACATGCACAGTCAGGGGATATTCCAACTTATTCATTTTTTATTTGCTCGAGGACTATCAAAGTTTAAGTATAGGGGGGACTACAGATGATTGAATCAGGCCACCGAGAAGGATCATTTCCCGATGCCTTTTATTGATCAGATTATAGAGAGGCTAGCTGGGAAGAGTCATTACTTCTTTCTTTACGGGTACTCCGGCTACAACCAGGTGTCCATTGCGTCCGAAGACCGGGACAAGACGACATTTACCTGTCAGTTTGGAACTTATGCTTTCAGATGGATGCCCTTTGGTCTATGTAACACCCCGACAATATTCCAAAGTGCATGTTGTCCATTTTCTTGGGCATGGTACGTGACTGTTTAGAGGTCTTCATGGATGACTTTTCGGTCTATGGCGATGGGTTTGATGCTTATCTTGACTGCCTAGACCGCGTCCTTCAGTGCTGCATTGAGATTCATCTTGTTTTATCTTGGGAGAAGAGTCACTTCATGGTGACTCAAGGGACGTTGCTTGGTCATATCATCTCCAACAGGGGCATGGAGGTTGTTCTAGCCAAGGTGGATATCATCAAGAAACTCAATCCATCATCCAATGTGCGACAGTTACGGTCTTTTTTGGGGCATGTCGGTTTCTACCGACGATTCATTCATGATTTTAGTAGGATCGCCCGACCGTTGACTGATTTGTTGATGAAAGACACCGAGTTCATTGTCAAAGTGACTATCTTTACCGATCATACCGCCATCAGGTACCTCATGGCTAAGAAGGATGTCAAAGCAAGATTGACTAGATGGATCCTTCTACTCCAGGAGTTTGATATTGAGATTAAGGATAAACCCGAAGTCAAGAATGTAGTGACAGATCATCTTTCCCGATTAGAGAATCTTGAGGAATCTGAGCAGACTGATCCCATTTCTGAGACCTTCCCAGATCTTGTTGTCAAGAAAGTTCCACAAGGTTGGCCCAAGCAACGACTTGAGACCTTCCTTGCGAAGGCCAAGTCTTATGATGACGCGGATTTCGATGAGGTCGAGATGGGAAAATAATATGCAAATGTCATTATTCTCAACCACTCGAATCGGTCAACGAGAAAAATATAATTTTAACCACTTAAAAGATAATCAATCAATCAAAGCAAATGTAAGCGGTTTTCGCTATTCTTTTTACCCGGTATAGCAATCAGGGTCGAACACACGGAGCATGATTTAAAAACTCAGTAATCATTTCGAAACTGATTTTTAGTGGTTTTTGAATTTTGATTTTTTTAATTTTTTTTTATTTATGTTTTTTTATTTTTATTTTTAATGAAAATAATATTTAAAATTATATACATTATATAAAAATAAATCTGAATAAAATAATACAATAAGTAATGGTGAAATTGCACAAAACATTAACCGTAACTCCAAAAATTATGAAGCCACAACCATTTGAAAGATAATTTAATTTAGAGAATAATGGAAGTGAGTTGGTTCAATTTGAGCTCCTATGGAGACAGAATTGATGTTTCAATTAGCGCTTTACAGCTTATTCTGGGTGTGATTATTTGCAATATGTACATTATTTTATTTTAAAATTATTTTTATTATTTACAACACATTTTTATTTACAATATTTGTTTACAAAAATAATTAATTTGAGGTCAATTTATTTACAAATAAAATAGTACACATTTTATACAAATATACGATGAATTTATGTACAAATTATTTTTGGATTTTTGACAGAAAACCCTATCTCCCCTTACTTAATTCCTGGTCGATCAGGTCAAGTCTTGACTTTCTCTCGGGGTTTGGGTCAGTCTGAATTTATTGCATAAATACATCCTTTATTTTTCTTTTCTTTTTCTTTTCTTCTTTATTCTTTTATTTATGTACAAAAAGTGTTAAAAAGTGTTAAAATGCATATTTAACAAATGCATGCAAAATGGTAATTTTATACAATTAGTGGGTATTTACAGGTGTTTGACTAAGGAAATGAGGCTAAAATAAAAGAATAAAGGCGATGAATTGTGGATTCATCATTCCCCTATACTTTACCTTTGCCAGTCCCTTAGCAAACACTTATTTGGAAAATAAGTGAAAACAAAAATAAAGAAAAGAAAAGGGAAAGAAGTTAGAACAACATTGACTTTTAAGCTTATCTTCATAAAAATGTAGTATGGAGCTCTGTCGGACCTTTGGATTATTAGTGTGTCGGAACCTTAATGGGAAATGGATTTAAAAACTAACAGCCTCTAAGTTTTATAAGACTTCTATTCAGGTCTCCTCAACAGTCAGATCAGAACAAGTCTACATACACAAATTATTATGATTATGAATTCTTACTTGTACAGTGTAAGTGAAATGTAGCTCCTCATCTCAAAAGTAGCAAAGAAACAGCTTCTCTCAACAAGGTAACTCTAATCCCCCGTTCTGGCAACTCTTTCCTCGAGGAGTAGGGATATTCCCTTCTAAGTTCAAGTACAACCAGCTCAAGAAGAGGGGATGGAGAAGAGAATGGACGGGAACCAGTGTAGTTACCTATCCTTGGATGCATGACCAGTGTATCCATGTCATCCGCTGCAAGCTTACAAACATTTGACTTTGAAGTTCTTATTCTTTTTTTTCACTTGTACACTCCAGCAGGCATTTTACTTTTCTACCATGCTTGTCCACTTTTGGAGATTCTGCATTTTTTCTTTTTTTTTCTTTTTTTTGAAAATATATACAAGTTGCAACATGTACATAAGGAGTTTTTCCTCTTGAGTCAGTAGACTATCCCTCTTTAGAAGCATTATTGCAACCCCACAGCATCTTGTCTTTAGACCTCAACATCACCAAACCAGGTTGAGACGCACTTCCCTCCCTAGAGGAGGACGAGAGGTTCCGCCTAGATGTACTACCCTTATATGCTAACCCAAGCCAAAAGATTCCGTCCCCTCACTACCTCCTCCATGAAGAGCTACGTGTAGAGTGCTTTGTCCAAGGTAAGCCACGGTCTGAAAGAATCATGCGTGTGTTGTTAAATATTCTACTTAGACTTATCAAGATGACATGTGAACATAGTCTTATGGACTCAAAGAATTAAGTCACTAGGACCTGAAAAGTCTTAACTCCAATTCTTATAAGGTTCCTCTGAAATTAAGTAGATTAAGGTCCAACTAAGCTCCATTCTTCAATTTTATTCCAGACTTAGTTTAAATGTCAATACTATCCTGAAAAATGCACATGCCAATGCAAGAAAATATGTACAATGCAAAGAAAACAAAATCTTTTTGTGAAACCATTTTCAAATTTTGAACTTTTTATGGATTTTTGAAAAATGATGCACATGCAAAAAGAGTTTTTTAATGCATTTTTTAAAACAAAAGATTAGTAATATATACAAGTATATACACAATTTTTTAAAAAAATAATAGGGATGAGATACATATTTACACAAGTGTGGGTTAATTATTTTACAAGAATCAGATGCAAGAATTCACAACTTGAGTAATAGGTATATACATACAGTTGATTTTTTTGTGATGCATATATTCCTCAAGTTTATTTGAAAATAATTTTACAAATAATTTTGAAAACTATAGTCCAAAATAATTTTTCCAAAAAATTTTACAAACATTTACAAGAATTTAAAAACTATTTTGCAAATATTTTTCAAACAGTATATATAGATTTTCAAAATAATTTTTCAATCATTTTTCAAAATATTTGCAAATAGTTTTTACAAAATAATTTTTATTTCACACAAAGAAATTTTTTTATAAACCACAATATTTTTGTACAAAGGTTGAAAATATTTTTCAAACATTTTTCAAATATTTTCAAAAGATTTTTCAAATAGAATTTCAAAATATTTTTCAAAATATTTTAACCTGATTTATTAATCAATATATACAAAAAGAATTTTGAGGAAATATATGCATCTTTTATTAATTAGTTGATTTTTTCCCAGTATTTATACAGTGTTTTAGCCATATTAAAAATATGAAAGTACAAGTTATGGCTAAAGTATATATACAATATATACGACACCCCCCTATACTTAGCTCGAACTATGTCCTCATAGTGATCAAAGAGCTGCAAAGGAAGACATGACCCGTGATAAGTATTGGGAAGTGAAAATAATTCTATGCTACAACGACAAATAAAAGAATATAATCAATAGAAGTCGGTGTTCCCCCTGTACTTAGGATCAAGTAATCCTAAGTATAGAAGACTGTATACAAGGGGAAAACCGTGGAGTAGAATGTACAGAGTCTACCTCCCCTATACTTAGGGAAAAATATCCCTAAGTATAGGCAACAAAACAGAGGTAAAAAAATCAAAAGAACAATCACAAGTTTGACACCCCCCTATACTTAGGGTAAAGTACACCTTGAGTATGGAATAATTATGAGATGGAGATGGGGTGTAAGACAGAAATAATGTATGATATGGACAAATGGATCTATACAACAATGAACAATGTTGAGGTGCCTCTCAACAATCGCTAGAGTTTACGCCCCTAGCTGGGCGCAAAGGCTAGGACAACATCGTATCAAGGTTCAGGACGATATCCGTGAGGCGTATACCGTATTGTTGTCGCAGTCTCGGTGGGAGAACAACAACGAACTCAACAGTGTAAATGATAACACCCAGATAAACAATTAGGTGGGTGTTTGCTACCGGGTAAAGAGATGGACAGATGAAATCGAGCTCTGGTAGCACAAAAGAAATCATCGGCTCAAGGTTTGAATGGAGTGAAAGGGTAGAGCTGAAGAAGTCAAACGTGGAGAAGGAAGGATCTAGCATGGAATCCTCCACGTTAATCAACGTCTCGAATAGATAAGGAAGATTAAGATCAGGAGACTCACTAAAAAGGCCAATATCCGATGTATGGAATGTAGATAAATCAGTGAAATCATCGAATACCTCAAAGATCGGGTCATCCTCGCGAGGGTCATCGAGGAGAGTAACCTCAAACTCATGATCACAAATATCAGAAGACTCGATCTCGTGATTCGACAGATCAAATGCACTCCCAGAAAGTGAAACCGAGTACACATGGTTTGTGGCATTCTCCCGCAGATAACCCTCAGGGAGTAATGCCAAATCATCAGGAAATTGGGGATCTATGCTGTCAAATATCAGGTTCTCCAAAAATGTATCGACCTCATCAAATGGGAGGACACAAGGCTCAAATATGGGATTATCAAGGTCTGTCAAATCAAAAATCGATCCCTCATCAAGCTCTTTATGCTGAGACGAATCCAAATATATCTCTGACTGAGAAGATCTTCTGAAGAATAGACACTGAATCAATTGCATATGGACACTGGAATAACTCAAAGGATGGTTGAGAGGTGGGCTCCTCCTCTATTTCGTGAGATACTAGCAGATCAAGAATCCAAGAATCATCAACGTGGAAGTGTGGGACTGGATCAAAATCTGATTATAAATCCTATGGAAACTTGACCAATGTCCGCTCTCAGAATTCAAAGTATTAGTCAACACATCTGTCATATGAAAAGTAGTAGCATCCATATCCTCTGATTGGTTTGTGCTGTCTAAATCGGCACGAAGTGTCACACACTCAACTGATGTCATATCTCCCTTGTGTGTTGCCCCAAATAAATCATCTTGTGAATATGGAATGTCTAAAAGTATATCCTCAACTAAATCCAGGTCGGGACAGTTGTGTGAACCACCACACGAGGTAATGACATATGCAATCTGCTCTGTGGTCCTCCCCCTCATGGTGATGTGGATAAGGTCAGTCATCGAAAATCCATGATCTGGAAATTGCCTCAAAAGATCACGTAACCTCAACCATGAATCTAACAATGGCTCCTAAGGGTCAACTGAAAAATCACGAATACAAGACCGCATCATCTCTACTCTACGCTGGGGGTAAAATCTCTGCAAAAATAATGATTGTAAATCTCCCCACGTAGCATCCTTCCCAGTCGTCTGTTCCAACTCTTATCTCTACTCTGAAGTGTAAACGGGAAGGTAATCAGCATCATATCCTCAGAAGTGATATCAGAATATGATCGTGATCCACAAATATCCTCAAACTCATCGATATGCAAATAAGATTCCTCGTGCACTTCCCCTAAAACTTCGGCAGTAGATCAATGAACTTCAAATCTAGAATGAAGGGACTCAATGTAGAAGCATACTGTGCTTCCTGATCTTGGTTCTCATCCATCATCGTAGGATAGAAGTCATCTAAAGCTTGCAACTACTCCATGTGATCGCCTATGGAATGCACTCTCATCTCAGCAAGGTAATTGTCCGGGTCTCGTATTTGGTCAATCTGGTCTCCTCGGGCTTTACTCACAACATGTACCGAATGGAAGGGTGGGTAGGGAGAAGATGGGAAATTGATCAGAGTTCCGACCTCCCAAGAGAGTGGGCGGGAGTGATGGGTATGAAATATAGAAGCCGCAAAATCCGGCTGGAATGGAATGTGACCCATCATGAAGAGAGGGAAATGAAGGGCGGTAGGGTGGAATAGAAGATACAGAGTGAAGGAGAGAGAGGATGGGATAGAAGAGAGAGAGAGAGAGAGAAAAGGTGGCTGCTAATGATTTAAAGATGATCATAACCGACTCACACCAAAGATATACAATACGCAATGCAAATCCCCCAATTCATCAATTCTACGCAATGTGAAGACCGTGAGATTTGATCTTTTATCTTTTCAATTTTAGAGTTTAGTGATAAGACAAAGTTGTACAAACACTTAGGATGCTTTAATAGGATTTGGGCACTACTCCTTAGTGTGTACGCGAGCGAGTAAAAGCGCAAACAATGAGGGGATTGCTCTCCCAAAATAATGGTGTGAATTAATTACGTTTGATTTTAAAGGTCAAATTCAATTAGCAGACCCAATTTTTAATTTTTGATATTTTCAATGACACGTCTAACGAGATTTCTGATTTCCTTTATTCTTATATCCACAAAACAGAGGGGGAAAACGGAAAAGACAATGCACGAGAAAATATGGATGCAAATGCTAGAGATAGAGGTGCGTACATGATTCCAGCACTCTACATGCAACATGATCCGCGCAGAAAAATTAAACTAATCTACATGAATGCAATGCGAGAATCGTCCTAAACAAAAACTTTTATTATCATGAAGCACAGATTTATTTGACTAAGTCCAAGCGAGTTCTATAGGAATAAATATTCTATTAGGAGCTTTGGACCTAATGCTACGTGGCTCAATCAAATAGAAACATATATCTAGGGGCTCAATCACAAAAAATCCACGTGAAACAAAAAAATAAAAGCGAGAAAATAAAACACAGAAAAACAACGGTGAGGTCCCCCAAGTGCACCGACACTTGGCGAAACAGACCTCAAAATGTCAAAGTCCACAAGTCTACAGTTCTAAATTATTACAAATGGATTGTTCTCTAAAATATGATACTTCTTCTCTTCTTCTGCTCCTCCTCCTGCGTGAGTCCTCCAAAAAGAATCCGAGTCGTCCTCCAAGCGGTTACTCGCACAAAAAGAGAAACAAGAGAAGGTCAAAAACCAATTATAATACAAAGAGACAAAATTGAGCAAAAATGAAAAATGATTACAAAGTTGTGCTCCGCGGCAACGACGCCATTCTAGTGACGTGAAAATCGACAGGTCGAGATGTGTAAATAATTATCACAATTATCGTTAATCTCAACCACTCGAATCGGTCAACGAGAAAAATATAACTTTAACCACTTAAAAGATAATCAATCAGGCAAAGCAAATGTAATCAGTTTTCGTCGTTCTTTTTACCTGGTATAGCGACTAGGGTCGAACACAAGGAGCACGATTTAAAAATTCAGTAGTCAAATTTCGAAACTGATTTTTAGTGGTTTTTAATTTTGATTTTTTTAAGTTTTCTTACTTATGTTTTTTTATTTTTATTTTTAATGAAAATAATATTTATAATTATGGATATTATATAAAAATAAATCTGAATAAAATTTATACAATAAATAATGGTGAAACTGCACAAAACACCTCAGAAAACCGACTTTTTAACCGTAACTCCAAATATTATGAAATCATAACCATTTGAAAGATAATTTAATTTAGAGTATAATGGAAGTCAGTTTGGTTCAATTTGAGCTCGTATGGAGCCGAAATTGGTGTTACAATTAGTGCTTTGCGGCTTTTTCAGGGTGTGATTATTTGCAATATGTACATTATTTTATTTTTACAACTATTTTTATTATTTACAACACATTTTTATTTACAACATTTGTTTACAAAACTAATTAATTTGAGGTCAATTTATTTACAAATAAAATAGTACATGTTTTATACAAATATACAAGGAATTTATATACAAATTATTTTGGGATTTTTGACAGAAACCCTATCTCCCCCTACTTTGTTCCTGGTCGATCAGGTCAAGTCTTGACCTTCTCTTGGAGTTTGGGTCAGTATGCATTTATTGCATAAATACATCCTTTATTTTTTTTATTTTCTTCTTTATTCTTTTATTTATGTACAAAAAGTGTTAAAAGTGTTAAAATGCATATTTAACAAATGCATGGAAAATAGTAATTTTATGCAATTAGTGGGTATTTACATGTATTTGACTAAGGAAATGAGGCTAAAATAAAAGAATAAAGGCGATGAATCGTGGATTCATCATCTTACCACTGTGAGGATCCCATCCTTTATCATAACGAGGGGATAACGTCTAGCGTCGGTGCATCCTCAGGAGGAGCACCATAGCATCCTAACATACTACCACGAGCTTGAGGCAAGAGGACATCACTCTGGGAGGAGAACGGCACAGAAAGTGCTTCAATCCGGCCTATGGTGGCCTACTGTCTTCAAGGATTTTGATGAATTCATGAATAGGTGTAGTGAATGTCATAGGATGGGCACTTGTGGATAGAGTGATATGATGCCGATACACCCATTCACTTCTATGAGGTTTTTGACGCATGGGGCATCGATTTCATGGGTCCATTCCCTAAGAGTCAGGGATTCGAGTGCATTCTGTTGGATGTGGATTATGTGAGTCATTGGGTTGAGGCCATTCCCGCCCACACCGCAGATGCCAAGACTGTTTGCAAATTTTTGAAGAAGAATATCATTTCACAATTCGGAGTGCCTAGTGTATTGATATCTGATGGGGGTCTCACTTTATCAACGACAAGGTAAAGGCCCTTTCTAACGAGTTCAGCATAGACCATAAAGTTGCCACTGCATATCACCCTCAGACCAATGGTCTTGCTGAAGTATCGAATAGGGAGATCAAGATGATATTGCAGAAGGTAGTTCTCCCAAACCGAAAGGATTGGTCACAGCTTTTGGACTCGGTCTTGTGGGCATATTGGACTTCCTTCAAGACTCCTTGGGTACATCTCCCTTTCGTCTCGTTTATGGCAAGCCCTGTCATTTACCTGTTGAGATTAGGCACAAGTCACTTTGGGCTGTAACTGATATATTATTAGATCCAGAGAGTATAGGTGATCAGAGGAAGGCAGAATTGGCAGTCTTGGAGGAGCTTAGAGATACGACCTTTTCGAACAGCCTACATTATAAGGAGCAAGTGAAGATATGGCATGATTCTCATATCAGGCATAAGCAGTTTGAGCCAAATTAGAGAGTATGGTTGTTTGATGCCATGCTTAGATTATTTCCAGGGAAGTTGCAGAGTAAGCGGAAAGGACCATACCCGGTCGGAAAGGTGCATGACAATGGTAGTATCGACATATCTGAAATGTCATTTGAGTCCACCTTTAATGTTAACGGTCAGCGACTCAAACCATATCTAGATCATGAGCCGTTGATCGTTGACGTTGCCTCGATTCATTTCGCATGAGAAGTGATCTTTGACTCACATCTGTTGCATCTCATGCCTGATTATCACTGTCTTCTGCCTTGTATAAATCCAAATGTCCATATCATCTCATTCTTCAGTCTAAAACCCCATCTGCATCTTTTGATTATGCTATACTTAGGGTGCACTTTATCCTAAGTATAGGGGGTGTCAGACTCTTGATTATTCTCTTGATTCTTTTTACCTCTGTTTTGTTGCCTATACTTAGGGATATTTCACCTTAAGTATAGGGTAGTTAAACCCTGTACATTCTATCACTCAGTTTTCCCTTTATGTATAGTCTGTTATACTTAGGAATACTTGATCTTAAGTATAGGGGGAAACACCGAGCCCTCTTCATTCTATTTGATTCGTCGTCGTAGTATAGCTTTCCTTTTCACTTCCCTATACTAAGCACGAGTTATGTCTTCTTCTTCATCGCTCTTTGTTCACTATGAGGACATCGTTTGAGCTAAGTATAGGGGGTGTCGTATATATTACACATATATACTTTAGCCATAACTCGTACTTTGTGTGAGTGTGTTAATAAATAAAATGGCTAAAATCCTTTATCTAAAAATCGTAAAAATTTTAAATTTTTTCTTGTACACAAAATTCTTTCTTGCGCATACATAGCTATTTATAAAAATTATTTTTGTACAAATGTTTGTAAAAATGTTTTGTTTGTAAAAAGTTTGTAAATATTTTGGTATCGAAACTATGTATCTAGTACAAAATTTTTGTAAAATGTTTGAAAAATAAATGTTTGCAAAAACCATTGTGTAACTAACTGTCTGTAAATAGTTTGCAAAACTTCTGCATCCATGCATACATTCAAACATTTTTCAAAAAATTTGCACATTTTCAAAAAAAATGCATAAAAAAGGTTTTTGTATATACTTGTACATTCTTCCGAATCATAGTTGACATTTAAACTAGCCTGGAACAAATTGGAAAAGGGAGCTTGGTTAAGACCTTAATCCACTTAATTCTAAGAGGAACCTTATAGGATCTAGGGTTGAGACTTCTCAGGTCCATTGCTGGCATAATTCTTTGAGTCCACTAGGCTATGATCACATGTCATCTTGATGAGCCTAAGTAGAACATTCAATAATGCACACATGACTCTCACAGACAATGGCTTTACTTGCACTAGCACTTTACACTCAGCTCTACACGGATGAGGCGGTGAGGAGGCAGTTTCCTTTGGCTTGGGGTAGCATACGAGGGTAGTACTTCTAGGTGGAACCTCTCATCTTCTTTTAGGGAAGGAAGTGCGCCTCAACTTGGTCCGGCGGTGTTGAGGTCTAAAGACAGGAGTTGTGGGTTGCAATAATGCTTCAAAAGAGGGATAGTCTACTGTCTCAAGAGGAAAAAGTCCTTATGTACATATGTTGCACCTTGTAAATATGTTGTACATATGCACATCAAAAAATGTGTGAAAGAAAGAAAAACTCCAAAAAAGTAGAGGGTCTGATAGAAAATGAAATACCTGTCGGAGTGTATATAGCCAAATAAAGCAAAGCTTATGTTACCCATTCTCATCTCATGAAGCTTGCAGTAGGGAGACTTAGCTACACTAGTTGAGCTCCCAGGGATACGTGGCTACACTGGCCACGGTCCATTCTCTCCTTTCCCCTCTTCTTGAGCTAGTTGAACTTGAACTTAGAAGGGAATACCCCACTCCTCGAGGAAAGAGCTGCCAGACTAGGGCATTAGAGTTACCTTGTTGAGGGAGGCTGTTACTTTACCATTTCTGAGGTGGGGATCTACATATCACTTACATAGTACAAGAAAAGATTCATGGTCATTAGAGTTTGTGTATGTAGACTTGTTCTGATCTGGATTATTGAGGAGTCTTGACCATAATTAGTGGAACTTAGAGGTTGTTGAGTCTTAAACCTAGGTACAAATAAGGTTTCGATAAACTAATAATCCAAAGGTCTGACTGAGCTCCATACTCCAATTTAATGAAGACAAGTTTAATAATCAACCTTGATTCTCCTTCTTTTTCTTTTCTTTCTCTTTTCATTTCTTTTTCAAATAAGTGTTTTCTAAGGGACTAGCAAAGGTAAAGTATAGGGAGTGATGAATCCCTGATCATCACTCTTTATTCTTTTATTTTAGCTATTTATCTTGGCAAAGCATCATGTAAATACATATAAATACAATAACTTAGCATTAGGCATGCATCTGTTAATTATACATAATTATCATATTTATTGTGCAAAAATAAAATAATAAAGGAAAGAAAAAGGAAGGAGGTATTTAGAATAAATACAGAGTGACCCGAACCCCAAGAGAAGGTCAAGCCTTGACTTGATCGCCAAATAAAATAAGTAGATGGAGATAGGGCCTACTCTAGTGTGTGTGCATATTACATGTATCTGTAAATAGTTATTAAAATATTCTTTCTACCTCCTTGTATATATTTATAAATTTAACATAAGAAGAAAATAAAAATAGAAAAATAAAATAAAATCTGAGGTCATTTGTACAAAATACATCTATACATACAACATTCTTTATTTATTAGATACATGTAAATAACTAATAGAATAAAATAAAAATTATTTTATACTCCAAAAATCATGTTATAAATAAATAAAAAATAAAAGTGGGGTGTTTTTGTAAAAATAAAAATTAAAAATAATTGTACATAATACATATGTATACTATACCTGTATATACTATTATATATTGTATCTACAATAATTTATTTTTTTCATAAAAATAAATAAAAATCAAAGAAAAATAGTTTTAAAATAACAAACATTTTCCATTTTTACACTTTTGATTTAAAATCATTTATTATTTTTTCTTGAATTTGTAAATATTTTGTAAATCCTATTTTTCTGATTGGCCGGCTGGATTGCTGACCGTTGGTCAACGGCTCCTTCTTCCCGGGCCAGACCCGGATCCTGTTCGCCGGAGCCTCTTCTCAAAATTTCCCAGCCTGGCTCCTTACTCCTATGGCCTCAAAATTTGGACCCGATAATCCTCGTACCTCCGACATCCTCGCGGGTCCTTTGGCCGATCTGATTCACTCTAGGGTTTGGCGCTTCACTTCGATCTTTCCAGACCCTCGACTCGCCTATAAATTATGTCTTCCACCTCCATGGAGCGGTAGCTCGTACCTCGCTCCTGCTTCGACCCCTAGCCACCTCTAGCTGAGTGACAACTGCTTGGAGAACCCTTCGGAGCTCGATTTGGTGCAGTGAAGACGACACTCACCCTTCGTGGTCGGAGATCCGCTGCGAGCAGCCTCCCCTGCCTTCCGCATCGAGGTTGAGGCCATTACCCTGTCAGCCATCTTTTCCTGAAGCTCAGGAGCACTCCCAGATCTTCAGGTATCCCTCATATCCTCTCCATCTTCCTATTCGATTCGATCTTTTCAGTTTATCACCGTCGCGCTCCCATCTGCTCCGACCGGCTGGTTGGAGCCTCGATATCCACATCCACCTGTTCAGATCGATCTGCAGTCCCGCCCTCCATTTTGCGCCGCAACCTGATCATCCTCAGCCTCGATCTTCAGGTCGAGATTAGGGCCAAGATCTCCTCTACCACCTTCGCCGGAGATCAAACTTCACCCCCTCCGCTTCTTTAGTTTTCAGGTTCAATAACCCAGACCAGAGCATAGCCCTGAGTCCGGGCTTTGTATAGCACGTACCCCCGCACCCGGAGGAGCCCCTATTGATCCTCAAGCTGCTCGATGGTGCAGCTCCAGCTGAAGCTCTGACATCGCATCCATCTGACCGTCCTCGAGATGATCAGACTCCACTGCTCGACGGGGAGCACCTCTCCGGAGGCGCTCGACCTATCAGAGGCTTGATCAGCCCAGAGAATCCGCACCTTTCCGTGTTCGAAGATAGCCAGCCCCCAGTTCATCCATCATCCTCCATCACTGTTGGATGAGAAGCGGGGCGTTAATTTGCATCAGAGCCAACCGTTGATGCAGCCTTTGAGTCGTTAATCCGCCATCCTCTGACACATCTGCACCGCACGTAAGCAACATCCCCTAAGCGTCAGATCCAACACACCAGGCGATCAGCGACGTATGCTCCCGATTCGTCCAGAGAGCGCCACGTGCCATCACCCGCGCCCTCCTCACATGCCTCTAAGGTATACTGCATTATTTACCCTACAGTTTTCATGATTTACTCTATAGACTATTAATAAAAGTTGTAGTTGAACTTTTTTGCATATTAGTCCATGTTATTTCCAGTATTTACTTTTTAGTCCTCTGAACCTGAAGACACGTGCTTGCCCACATGATATTGTGGTATTTTTGCATATCTTGTCCTGTACTCTCTGTTGGTTAATATTTGAATGAAATGTTTTCTATATTTGCATTTATACCCCTATGAATGACTTATTTGGCATGTGCGTGTTTGACTGGGACTTTTTTCACTAATATACCTAAGATTTTTGTATGCATTAATATTCACCCTGGAAACTTTGGGATAATTGCATACATGTCCCTACAACATATGTCCCTTGTTTTAAATTAAATTATTATTAAATTAGCTCCGAAAATTCTATAAAAATTACACATACATCCTGCTACTGTGTAGTATTTATAGTAATTTTCATGACTTGATTTAATTTTATTTGATATTTTCTAAAAAATCAAAAACCCTTAAAAACATGTCTGTCTATTTTAGAAAATACATCAAAAAATAGAAAAATAGTCCTAAAAGTTCTATAAAAATTTGTATGTGCTTGTTGTTGTGTGCTTTTATTTCAAGACCAATTTTGTGATTTCATCCCTTATAAAAACCTTAAAAATAGAAAAAGATCAAAAATCTTATAAAAATCATTAAAAATTCTACAAAAATAAAAAATGAGTTTTCAATTTCTACAGTTAGATATTTTCGTCTATTTTAACATAAAATTGCAACCAGGACATTTGGGGTAATTTAGATATTTTAAAGTTGCCTTCTAGTCCAGGCTGTACACTGTTTTGCTATTTAGACTTTATTTCTTTTTTATAAAATTATACAAAAATCAGAAGAACCTTAGAAAATTACCAAAAACATCTGCATACTTGGAAAACATAAAAATATTTTTATTTCTTGTTTTGATCACTTTTGATCCTAATAAAAATGGTTGGAGTGTGATTTCCTTCATCTTGTTATTATTTTCTTGTTAGAAAATATAAAAATGTAAATTAAAAATCACAAAAAAGATGCCCTTTCTTCTTTGAGTTCTCGACTACTTCGTAGGCTTCGCTCGTGCTCCTTGTGTTCGACCCCGGTCGCTATACTAAATCGTTTTCTATTTTTAAATGATTTTACAATAATTTTTCCAGGGTTTTTCGTGGTTGGTCCACGTGGACCAACCAGGAGGGTCCGAGAGTTGACCGCGGGTCAACTCTCTGACCCGCCCCCTGTGGCTCTGACAAACGTGGTTTTTTCTTGGTTTTCGCCAATTTTTGGAGGCCACGCCTTACATCGTTTCATGTCGACTCCTTCTGCAATTTTTCTCCCCTACCATAGGGCATACACACCCTTAGCTTGTCTTGGGGATTGGATCGTCGAGTTGACCGTTGTCCCTTGGTCTTCATGCCTCAGCCACCATCTTTCAAAACCGCACTCCCATCTTCCCTTCCATTTTCGAACTGCCTTTGAGATGCTTCAGACCTCCGGGAGTGGGTAAAGTGAGGCTCCGGTGACAGGGGAGATCCCCACACCCCCGTCGAGGTGCGGCGAGGCTGAAGGTAGGATTCCACCCCCATCTCCGGCCACCTCGCCGTGAGGTATATCTCGGATATTTCACCTTGAGGTTTGCCCTTTTTCTTGATTTTTCTTGCATTTTCTTCCTCCCCGTAGTTGTAGGACTCAGTAGCCATTTCCCCTTTCGCATTTTATCCATTCTATTACCTACGCCACCACCTCGCCGGACCTTGCTCCGGCGAGCTGTCCTTTCACGTCCCAAACCTCCACCATTCCGCTAAGGGGTCGGGGCACTTTGCCCCCGACCTCTTGACTTTTCTTGTAGGCTTCAGGAGTCAAAGGACCCCCCTTGAGGGGTCGATTTTGGGAAAAGCTTGGTACATGGACCCCATTGTCTCCTCTGACCTTGCCGCGGCGCACCGGGGCTCGGCGAGCCATTTTGGCCCCGTCGCCAGGTTGGGGAACCTTCCAGGAGTCGTCGGAGCACTGCTGAAGCGAAGGAGGAGGCCGGAGCACCGCCTGATCGTCGATCAAGGCTCGTACTCGGACGTGTTCTTCCCTGTTCTTTCAGGAGGTCCACGGCCGTTCGATCAGGCCTTGGTCCCAGAATTGCCAGCCGCCGTCCGATCTTGAGATCCTCAGCCGTAGATCGCCACCTGCATCATCTAATCAGAGCCGTCCGTGGCGAAGCGGCATCGTGCGCCCTGAAGCTGACATGTGGTGGGAGGGATCCCACCGTCCATCAGCGCCTAAGGCGGGGTATTTTGCACACCTTCCCCCGCCGATTTTTGTAATAGTTAATTAGTACTAAATCATTTATTTATCGTTGTAATATTTCTGTAGTATTTGCAAACTAGCCCCTGCATTTTCTATTATTTACAGATAGGTCCTCAGCCACGTCACCTCACGTGCCTGTGCGCGTGAGGGGACGGGCCATTTTGCAGAGGACCCCTTGCGGGTCTTGGTATTTCCATTTGGTCCCCAAACTTCTCGATCCAGTATATCTTTGTTGGATATTTTGCATATTTGCCCTCAACTTTTGGGAAATCACACTTGTGCCCCTGCCAGGCGCGCGCGTACACAGGTGGCGCTTGGCGTTTCTATAAAAATACCCTCGTGGGTTTTGACATTGGCATTTAGTCCAGTAATTGCAATATTCAGTTATATATTTGGTGTGGAAATTGCGCAGGCCCTTGAGTTTCTTATTAATTACATTTTAGCTCTTGCTTGTAGAGTAGTTTCTTGTTGTTGTTTCTATTTATTGCATGCATCTATAAATACCTAAAAAATCCAAAAAATCATTATAAGCTCCTGTTTGCTTGCTCATTCACGCCATATTTTTGTTTTGCATTTTTATTGCATTTTAATATTTATTAAAAATAAAAAACATGCATTTTCAACACTATTTGCATTAGAAAGTCCATAAAAATTAGTAAACGTTTTGAAAAATTCCAAAAAAAATCTATTTTGTGTGTTTTAGTGTGTTTTACCTTCAGACCAAAAATCATTAAAAATTTCAAAACAAAAACCTTAAAAATTAGAAAACTCCAAAAATTTTTATAAAAATCTAAAAAGTCTACAAAAATCATAAAAATCCAATTTTTGTCTCTGATTTTTTCTTATTGCAATATCTTTAGTTAAAAATTCACTTGGAAAATTTTCTCTACTATTTTCTATTTTATTTCCTCATTTTTGTCCTAGCCTTCTATTTTCTACACTGTTTTCTTGTATTTTTGATTTTAAAAATACCAAAAATATTCAAAAAAATCCAAAAAACATCAAAACAGTATAAAATCATAAAAAGACCAAAAACACTTGATTTCCCGATTTTTGAGCATTTTTCCTTATTTTTATAAATCCTTGTTCCCCTTCTCTCTTTTATTATATATATATTCTATTAATGAAAAAGAAAATATAAAAATATAAAATATAAAAAGAAAATATAAAATCAGAAAATTAAAATCCAAATATAAAAATACAAAATAAAAAATCTAAATAAAAAAAATTTAAAATTAAAAACCAACAAAAAAATTGCATACTTGTAGACATTGATCACAGTCACACATTTTGCACAATTTGCTTGATCTATCCTGCTTGCTCCCTGAGTTCGACACTCTACATACTTGCACTATACACATTTTTGTAGAGTTAAAAACAAATTTGACTCCACATTTGTTTCTCATTGCTTGATTTATACTATTGTGGGTTTATTGTTGACTAATTAGGGTTTCTTGCGGGTCGCCACAGCGACATTGTAGTTCCGCCTTGTGTGGACTATTTAGACCTGCGATAAACCCCAGTTATCAAATGGCGCCATTGCCGGGGAGCAACAACGTATAGATCTTATTTTTTTGAGTGTTTGTGATTTCTTACATTATTGCTTTGTTTGATCTCTCCACTTTTGATATATCTTATTGAGATATCCGACCATTCTTCTTTCTTGTCTTCTTGCGAGGGACCACAGATCGAGGAGGATCGCCTAGGGGATCCGGTGCATCCTTGGGAGGCGGAGTTGGCTATTCTAGTCTAGCCGACAGGAGAGAGCAGGAGGATCTGAGAGAGAGAATAGTTAGTGGTTTTTATTTTTTTGTGAGAGAGAGACATTATTAATTTGTAATAATATAGGTACCTTGGACTTTGAACACTCGGGCCTAATTTCCAAGTGTTTATACACTTGGGGGCTCACCGCGGTTTTCATCGGTTTTCCTGCTTGTCATTTTCTGGTTTTATTTTATTTTTCTTTTCTTTTGTGGAATGAGCCCTTAGTCTTTAGGCTTGCTTGGTCGAGTAAATTAGGTCCAAACACCTAACAACCTTTGCATGTACCTATAGAGCGTTTTGGACTTAGTTTAAAACTCTAAACAGTCGCCTCATCATCTTCAAGCCTTCGCACCGCGAGCCCACCCTGCCAAGCGCTTCTCCTGAACTCGATGTGTTAAGAGGAGGAGGGGTGAGCCTAGACCAGACTCCTGGATTGAAGATCGGTGACCGACTTGTGGTTCTTCACGCTAGCAATTGCCTGCTTAGGACGATTTCCGTGTGCGTATCAGCATATAGATTAGGTTTATAAATTCCTGTTTTGCATCCCGCATGGAGAGAGCTGGGAGGCGCTGTAAGTCTTCTATCTTTGCATTCATCATTTAGGCACAAAGGTGAGATTTCCATCTTGGTGCCGCCTTGCATTTCTTTTCCGACTCTTCTCCCTCTATTTTTTGGATCAAGTAGGAATCAAAGAAAAATACAAAAACATTAAGCGCTTGTATTGAATTGACTCAAAACAAGTGATAACACCAAAATAAATTAAAAAAGGGACTTCTAAAGAAAACTTGACCTAAATAAAATTGGCTAATTGAACTCATTGCTTGGGATGAGTAATACCCTCATTTGTAAAAGGCTGCATGGGAAGGTCTCCTTCCAAGTGAGTAGAGCGGCTTTGTAAGGATTAGAGCCCAAAACCCAGTCTGTGGCTGCCTTGTGTATCGCCTGGAGATCCGAAGTATCGGTTTTGCCTATCGGCTTCCTCCCTATTTTCTTTGGCTGAGTAGGGATCCAGGAAGGGTTACAAGGACCTTAAAAAGCGCAGACTACAGGTTACACAGGAGGAGGACAAGTACGAGATTCTTTTCAGGCAGTACTCTCGCTCCTATAGGCGTAGCGCTCTAAGGACTCGTTTAAAGATAATTGCCTGAATTCAATCTAAAAACTACAAAGACAAAAGCCGAACCTTCACGGATTCACGCGTTGAGTTGGTGAATCCCTTGTTTTGTGTTTGACTTGCTAGTTGAATTTAGGTCAAGATCAAAAACACCGCACAATTGTGCGCAATTTTGCCCTCCCCTTCTTCTTCATTTCTAAACCTTACTATTCTTAATAATCACGGTGATGAAAGGAGGTCTCTTAGGCTGTCTCTAGCGGCGCCGCTATCCAGCACTCCTCCCTATTCATATAGGACAACCTCGGGGAGTCCAGACCTACTCTCCGAGCCTGAGTTCACTTCCACCCTGTTCCCCCTCGACCACCCTTCTCCTTCCATCAGTCCAAGAGTATCAGAGTTTAGTGCATCACAAAGCTCAGATCATTTGACGGCACCTGAGATGGGTTCTTTTGCCTTTTCAGAGAATCCAGACATGGTAGACAGAGGAGAACACCCAGATGAGCAGGAACACCCTCCATTCTTATACGACCAAGCTACCATCAACAATTCATTGTTAGCATCCCTGGAGACTATGCAGAGACAGATCAGAGACCAGGGAGTTTTCATGGGTGACCTCATGAGGGAGATCGCGCAGATGCGAGAAGGAAGAGAAGACAGACCTGGGGGCGGTGGTGGTGATATACCAGAAGTGGCAGGAGAGGGAGGAGAACCTAACCAGGAGAGGCCACCATAGACAATTATGAGAGAATTGCACAATCCAGCGGCATCCCTCATTCATCGATGGATCCGACTCCCTCCCATCCATGGAGACTTCGAGCTTCGCCCACACACTATTCAACTACTGCCTAAATTTCATGGGCTGGCGACCGAAGAGCCACACCTCCATCTGCAAGAATTTAAAATGATCTGCAGTTAATTCATGATAGGCTGGTGACTGAGGACACCATCAAGATGATAGCCTTCCCATTCTCTTTGGTTGATAGAGCCGCTTACTGGCTGAAACATTTAGGGAGGTTCGTCGACACTTGGGCAGAACTCCAGACCGCATACTTGAATAAGTATTATCCGCTCGGCCGGACTAACGCAGCACAAGCTATGATCAGCAATTTCACAAAGATCCCTAATGAACAGTTCCATGAGGCTTGGGACGATTCAGAGAGCTCATTGACCGGTGTCCACACCATGATATATCCAAGCCCAATCTGGTTCAGAGTTTCTTCTGTGGGCTGACATCGGAGCTGCAGGGGTTTGTAAATGCCTCTTGTGGTGGGTCTTATTTTTCCAAGGGTGAAGATGACATTTGGGACATCTATGAAGGGATGGCAGAGAACTCGACAGTCATGGCCCAAGCCCGAGTCTACACACAACAGAAGCCCCCCCAAGGAGCAGGGTCATTTCAAAGGATTGCCCGCATCGATGCTCGTGTCCCTGTGTTCGACCTTGGTAGACTTGCCAAGTAAAAACAATCCACAATATTTAAAGATTGTGGTTTTTGCTAAACCAAATTTACCTCCTATACAACGACAATAATCAATTAATTAAGAGGAAAATTTGACGTTCATCAAATGGTGCTGTTGCCGGGACACGACTCACCTTTATTTATTTATTTAATTTTGATTTATTTCTGTGTTGAATATTTTCAAGATTCACATGTCCTCCTTGCATGCATTATTTTTGCATCATTTCTGCTGATTTAATTCCTCTCTGTTTTTCTAACATTTCTCTTTTGTGGTAGGGCCCATGAAGATCAAGAATGCTTAATCTCCATGAAGGCGTGGAGTTGGGAGCTCCCGCTGAAGAGACCGCAACATACTTGGTGGAGAATTTTTAGGATTTATTATCAGTCCACTTGCATTTGCATCTTGTAAAAAAATGTGTTGCATGCGCATTTTAACAGTCCTCATTAGAGGGCTTGCATTCTGTAAAAAAAGAATGAAAAAAAAGAAAAAAAGTAGATCACTAGATTATCTACACCCCACACACATACTTGCACATATACACTCACCCCTCCTCTCCCTCCTCTCTGTATATTTCACAATCTCTCTCTCTCTCTCTTTCTCTCTCTGTATATTTCACACACCCCATATCTGCCTCCTAGCAATTTGTAAAAATACAATCCTCCCCCTCACCCCTTTGTATCATAATTAATCCTCCAAACACAGACCCACCCCCTCACGCAAATACTTTACTTAGGCTATTTGTAGACTAAGTATAGGGGGGACCCACCTATTCATCCATCCCTCGCATTGACTTCTTGTACTTAGGTCAATGTTTGACCTAAGTATAGGGGGACCTGATGAATCCATGATTCAACATCTTTATTCTTTTAATTTAGCTAAAACACTTGGTAAAAAACATGTACATATTCATTAATTCTCATTATTTACCATTCACCATGTATTTGTTAATAATGTACATTTATTATTCTTTTTAACCAAAATAAAAGAACAAGGAAGAAATAAGAAGGATGCATTTATGGAATAAATTCAGACTGACCCGAACACCAATAGTAGGTCATGAATTGACCTGATCAACCAGGAATAAAGTAGGGGGAGATATGGTCCATAACTTATAAAAATCAAGAAAACCAAATCTCACTTGTACATATTCATCATTTTCCACCTTGTACATATTTTCACCTATTTTATTTGTCAATAAAACAACTTCAAATAGAAATATTTACTTCTTGAAAGTTGTGTGTAATGATGTATATTAATTTATAAAAATATAAGAAAAATTATTTAATTAATTAATAAATAAATACAATGAATCTAAAAAGCCTAAAAGTCCAATTTCTCAGGTTCATAACTATTTATAAAAAACTCCAAATTGACCAAACTCACTTTTAAACTTTGTTTTATAATTAATACTATTTATTAAAAATACCAAAAAAATCGTGGAATAAAATGTGTGTGTTTTGGCGTTTGTACCCTTTTGTATATATGTACATTATGTGTATAAAACTTATTTATTTTCTATCTATTTATTCATAATTCCAAATAACTTAATTCTTTTTCTGAAATGTTCATAAAATCAATAGAAAATTACAAAAATATAACTTAAAAATAAATGTGAATAAATACTAATATATCTCAAAATCTAATAGCCGTAAAGCCTAACTTCCAAACCTCACAACTCGACCATATGAACTCCGATTTGAGTGTAATCACTTTTAATGTTCATTTTGTAAAAATATCTATCAAATAAAAGTGGTTCACTGAAATTAGAGCTAATATGCAATAAGTTTGTTTTGGGACCTTATGGGTATACTTGTATATATGTATATATTGCATATTTATTTATTTTCTTATTTATTTGTGCAAATATTGTATTTTTAAATGTTTAAATGTTTTGTATATATTTATTTTATTTATATAAAATAAAAATAAAAATTAGAAAATTAGAAAATAATCAAAAATGAAATAAAGTATTTATTATATATGTATTTTATACTATTAATAAATGTTCTCATTTATTTTATCTTATTTAATTAATTTATTTAATTTATTAAAAAACACCATAAAATTATTTATTAAATTATTAACATTATCTATTTTCATTATTTTGTAAGTTAAAATCATTTATTAAATTATCTTATTTATCCTTTATTTAATCTGCTGTTTCGTCATTTTCCTTATTTCATCCTTTTCCTCCTTCAGCCCAAATAATCTGCTCATCAAGCCGTCTTCCTCCAAATTTCTAGATCAGATCGAGTTGATTTCTTCACCAAAATAAAGAGTTCACAACTCTAATCTTCGCCCATATAAAGTTTCAAATTTCCTACCTCGTTTTGTACGCCGAATTTCCATTTGAAATTTGACGTTTCTCATCTTATAAGGCCCCATCTTCTTCCTCTTCCCATCTTTGGCCATATTCTCCCATTCCGGTGAGCTCCTGATTCCGTGAGAGTGACAACAAGCGTGAATGACGTTGTAGTGAGGTTTTGGAATCGATTTGGCCTCGGATCCGACGTACACTCCGCCGTGCTCTGCCTCCAGCGAGCTTGAGCCTCCGGCACCGCCGAGCCGTCGAGGCAACGACCCGAGGGTCTTTGATCCTCATCCCAGACAATCCGATCCATCAGGTAAATAAGATTTCCATTCATTTATAACTTTGCTTTGATAGTGTAGATATGTAGTTTTTCCATTATTCCAGGCCTCCAATCCATTGTGATTGGAGGTCTTCCACCTTTGATTCAATCCGAAACTGGCCACGATCACTTCACCAGCCTCCCTCTCCAGTTCCCATTCTTCTCCTTCCATATCTATCCACTCCGGCGAAGAACGGCGTCGGAGCTTGAGCTCCTTTCCTTCGTCACCGACTGGAGCTTCCATTCCAACTTCCATTACCCGCAATACATCCAAGTCGCTTATGCAGTTTCCTCTCACCACCTGCGCACCTCAGATTCAACACAAATCGCCATCAATTGATCAAATTATTCACATACATACTTGCTCTTCACCAGTTGTTCACCCGGAATCCATTACGGATCTGGATATTATCCGTCTATTCACATTCTCATACAAACCTTTCTGCAATCCATCCCTATTTTCCGAAATTCCTATACGTATTTGGTTTGTGATGAATTAAGGTTTGGAATATAATTGAAATGTTGTAGGGATCCATTACTACATATTCAGAAAGTGTATTAAAATCGTTGAATTGGTTCCTAAAATTGGATGTTAGCGTATCAAGATTTGAGATCGGCTTGCTTTACGCATCTTGAGTTCCGATTCGAATCGAATAGAGAAGCTTCTTCACTTGCAGGTATTCCAGTTGAGATCAGATCCATCGAGACTCGGGAGCGATTCGAGAACCACCTGAGATCCAACCGTCTCCTCCGCAAAGATCACCGCCTCAAATCAAACCACTGTGCCTCGATTATTATACTCCGCAGCCACCAAGAATCATCGCCGATCTGAGATCGAAAGTGTCGCTGCCAGCAGAGAGAAAGTGGGAAGAACACAAGAGGCCTGCCAGATCGTATAGACGCCCTTGGATCAGATCTGATCCAAGGGTCGTATTCCAGCCACACGTCGCATGTTAATCCACCCCACTCCACAACGCTTGGCTGAGCTCATGTGCCCCGCCCGTGCAGACATATATTTTGGGTAATTTGTGTTCATGTCTCTGGACTTATTCTATATATAGACTAATCCATTTCAGCTCATGTCACGATATCTGATGCCCCCTTTTTTGAGAATATTGCACATGCTGGATGATTTTTGGGTAAATTTCTTGTTAGCCTGCGTCTCTTTTCTTATTTGTAAACAGATCCATTGACAACTGCTATCATTTGAGTTGCACGTGTATTTCTGCGATACTTGCACATTGGACCTCGATTTTATTGTTTTTTTAAATACAAGTCCAAGTAGTTGAGTTTACACGTGATATGCATGTCCATGTTGTGTGAAAATTGCCTAAGTACACTACAGTCTTTCTCTATTATAATCTGATAAAACTTTTTGCAATAATTACAATTCAATCCTTTTACAATACTTATTTTCTTATCTATATTGCATGGAATAAAAATCATTTATGCTCCAAAATCTATATAAAAAAATTAGTACAAGTTCGTGGTAGGTTGCTTTAATTCTCACAATTTTGGTTTTACAAAATAATTTGATTTGTTATTTTTACTAATCCAAAAACTGCTAAAAAGTGTTTGTTTACATTAAAAAAACCATAAAGATTCAAAAGATACAAATTCACAAAAATCCAATAATAGCTTGCTTAGATTCTCTCTTTTATTTCATTACTTGTCTTTGCATTGAATAACCCTTGCTTAATAATGGTTGCCTCCTTGAGTTCGACCTACCAAGTTAATAATTATATAGCAAAAATCCGTCATCTTCTTTGATTTCTTTGATTTGGATTTAATAATAGTTTGATTTTGTTGATTTTTCTTTGGGTACAATGACATTCTCTATTAATAAACTAAAACCCAAGTGAAATTTACCGCTAATCAAAATGGCGCCGTTGCCGGGGAGGCACAGCGAGGGTAGTTAGGTCTTCTTTTCCTTATGCTCTTGGTTTGTGTATATACTTGTTTTTCTTTGCTTGTTTGATTTTCTACTTCATTTTATTTGATATATTTTTCATATTTGTGATCTGACATATCTTTTGTTTCTCTCTTTCTTACGAGGGCCTGATGAGCAAGGGCGACATTCCTAGGAGCGCTGGCACACCCGAGCGAAGCGGAGGCGGTTCGTTTCTTCATCAAGAAACAGGAGAGCATAGGAGAAGCGGAGCAGAAGATTTGGAAGATCCTTTGAGGACTTTTAGCATTTTATTCCATTATCATTCTTGTAATACGTGGTAATAATTTCTAGGACTTTGGACACTTAACTTTTTTGGGGTCTGTTTCGCTAAGTACCGGTGCACTTGGGGGACCTCACCGTGTTTTGTTTTTATCGCTTTATTTTCTTTTGTTTCACGTGGATTTTGTGCTTGAGCCCCTAGATTTAGATTTCTATTTGATTGAGCCAGGTAGCATTAGGTCCAAAGCCCCTAATAGAATATCTGTTCGTATAGGTTTCGCTTGGACTTAGACAAACAAATCTGTGCATCACGATAATAGAAGTTTCTATTTAGGACGGTTCTTGCATTGCATTCATATAGATTAGTTTAAATTTATGCGCAGATCATTTGCATGTAGACTGCTGGAGTAAGGTACGCCTCTATCTCGTGCATGCATTCATAGATTTCATCCGTGCATCGGCTTTTTCGTATTCCTCCCTCTGTTTTCTGGACTTATGAATAAGAAGGAAATCGGAAAATTCGTTAGACGTTTCCTTGAAAATATCAAAAAAAGAGAAAATAAAAACTTTAAAAATCGGAACTGCTAATTGAAATTGACCATAAAATTAAACGTAACTGATTCATTGTTTTGGGAGAGCATCCCCTCATTGTCTCTGCTTTTAATTGCTCGCGTACACACTAAGGGGTAGTGCCCAAATCCCATTAAGCATCCTAGGTGTTTGTACAATATTTTATCTTCTCACCTAACTCTAAAACAGAAAAGATAATTGACCGAGTCTTCATGGTCTTCACAATTACGTTGAGTAGTGAATTGGGGGTTTGCATTGTGTTTGCATGTGATTGGTGTGAGTTGGTTACGATCATCATCTGTAGATCATTAGCAGTCACCTTCTGTTTCCCTTCTCGTTTTTACTCTGTTTTCTTCTCTTTTATCCCTCCCTCCCACCCTTATTTGTCTTCTCCCCTCGTCATTTCTTATCGACTCGTGATGATGGATCGATGTTCTCTTCAGCCGGATCTTGCGGCTTTGTTTTTTCATCCACATCATTCTCATCTACCTTCGTGTGAGGTTGGAACTCCGATCGACCTCTCATATCTCTCTCTTTCTTCCTCTACTCTATTCCCTCTTTCTATTGGGCATGCTGAGCTTGGAGTTGATGCCCGCGGAAATCAGATTGAGCAAATGTGAGACTTAGGCGATTCCTTGGTTGAGATGACTGTGCATTCCATAGGCAGTAACATTGAGCAGTTGCGAGCTTCAGACGACTTCTATATTGGGATGACGGATGAGCATCCAGATTGTGGAGCACAGTCAGCTTCTACATTGAGTCCCTTCGTTCTAGATTTAGAGTTCATTCAACTACTGCCAAATTTTTCAGGGGAAGTGCACGAGGAGCCTTATTTGCATATCGATGAGTTTGAGGAGTTTTGTGGATCACGATCATATTCAGATATCACTTCTGAGGAGTTACATCTTATAACCTTCCCTTTCACACTTCCAGGTAGAGCCAAGAGTTGGCACAAACGGTTGGGAAGGAAGTTTGCTATATGGGGTGATTTACGGTCATTGTTCTTGCATAGACTCTACCACCATTGTAGAGCATATTTGATGCGGTTTATTATTAGAGATTTTACCTTAGACCCCCAGGAGCCATTGCATGATTCATGGCTGAGGTTTCTTGACCTCATGAGGAGATATCAGAACATGGAATCTCGAAGACTGACCTTGTACAGATCTTCTATAGGGGGATGACCATCGAGCAGCAGACACTGGTCGATGTCTCGTGTGGTGGTTCACACCACAGTCTCGACATGGATTCACTTTGGACCATCTTTGGAGAGCTTTCTGACATCTCGTTGACTTCTCATTCTTCACGAGATGATTTTGTCGGGGACAACACACGAGAGAGATGCAACACCAGTTACGTGTGATATACTTCATGAGGATTCAGAGATCACACATCAGCCAGAGGATGTGGATACTACAGCAGAACATACGATTGACGACGAGACAGCCACTGTGATTTTCCATCTCCAAATGCTGATCGAGTTTCCGTTGGTCTTCCAGCCAAAGTTTGAGTCAGTTCCACACTTCAGAGTTCATGATTCTTGGATACCACCTCTTTCGGTATTCCAAGAAACAGAGGAGGAGCCCACGCTATTTCAATCGTTCTTTCAGTCTTTCCAGTTTCCATGTCAGGACCAGTTAGATTTTACTTCTCAAAGGTACTTCTCGGATTCATATGGACACCATGATTCAGTCCAGCAACCAGAGCTCGATGAGGGACACCACGTTGAGATGACAGATATAGATAGTCCAGTATTTGAGCCTTTTGTCCTCCAGATTGATGAGATAGATACATTTCATGAGGACCAGATGATAACCAGCACTGCCACAGCTCGAGGATCAGTTTCAGACACTTCGACAATGTACGCGTTGTTGACCAACACTGTTTCTTGTTTCCAGATTGTTCAGAGGCAGACTTCAGCTGATGAGGCATTTTGGTGCGAGGAGTGGGTGCTTGACAGTAGTGCAGATTCCCAGTTAGACTCCGATCCTCCTGTTCTCACTGATGATTTTGCATTACTCCCCAAGGGTTATTTGCAGGAGGATGCCCCATACGCTATGTACTCGGTTTCACTTCTTGGATGTGCATCCGATCTGTCAGATCATGATACCGAGTTTTCTAATATTTCTGATCTTTCCGAGTCTGATTTGTCTCTCCTCGACGACCCTCGCAAGGATGAGTCGATCTTTGAGATGTTCGATGATCTTGCTGATTTTTCTCCATTATGTGCATCGGATATCAGCCTCTCTAGTGTTTCTCCTGAACATGACCTTCCATACTATTTTGAGACGGTGATTGACGTGGAGGATTCAATGATTGATCCTTCTTTCTCCACATTTGCTTTCTTCGGTTCTACCTTATCACTCCATTCTGATCTTGAGCCGATGATTTCAATTGTGCTACCAGATCCTGATTTTATTTTCCCATCACTTTACCCGGTAGTAGACACCCGCCTGATTGTTTATTTGGGTGTCATTGTTTACACTATTGACCTCATTGTTGTTCTCATACCGAGACTACAACGACAATACGACATTCGCCTTACAGATGCCATCCTGAACCTCAATACCGCGTTGTCCTAGCCTTTGTGCCCAGCTAGGGGCGTAAACTCTAGTGCTTGTTGAGATGCACCTCAACATTATCTACTTTGTATATACATGTTTCATCTTGATTTGTTCCTTGTTTCTTCCGTTTCTATTTTACACCCCAGGTCTCGTTTAGGATTATTTTTGCTATACTTAGGATGTACTTTATCCTAAGTATAAGGGGGTGTAGACACTGAGTTGTTCATTCTCGTTCTGTTTCATTACTCCCGTTATTGCCTATACCTAGGGATCCTTCACCCTAAGTATAGGGGGAGTGATGTCTTTTCTTTTATCTTGTATATATTTGTCTCAGTTTCTTTTGTTCCCTCGCTTATCCCTCAACTGTTGATATTCTTTTCTATACTTAGGGATCTTTTACCCTAAGTATAGGGGGGGCAAGTCGAGTCGTTGATTTCATGTATATTCTCTTCCTCGGTCTTCCTTATTTGTACAATCTTCTATACTTAGGATTACTTGATCCTAAGTATAGGAGGGATCATCGACTTCCATTCATTTTATTTTTCGAGTCGTTGTAGTACGGGATTCTTTTCACTTTTCTATACTTAGCACGAGTTATGTCTTCCTTTGTCGCTATTTGATCACTATATGGACATAGTTCAAGCTAAGTATAGGGGGGTGTCGTATATATTGTATATATACTTTAGCCATAACTCGTACTTTTGTATTTTAATAAATGGCTATAATTTATAAAATTGGAATAAAGATGTTTTGGAAAATATTTGTAAAAATGTTTGTAAACTCTTTTGCAAAAAGTTTTGTAAAATATTTTTGTAAAACATTTTGTAAAATTGTTTGTAAAAATTATTTATAAAAACCTTTGTAAAGTTATTTTTGTACAAATGATTTGTAAAATGTTTGTAAAAATTGTTTTATTCGTAAAATGTTTGTAATTTATTTTTGTATCAAAATTATGCATATTTACAAATGTTTGTAAAATATGTGAAAATAAAATGTTTGCAAAAACCATTTGTAAATTGTTTGTAATTTTTTTGTAAAAGTTTTCTAAAATCATTTGTAAAATCATTTTCTAAATTATTTGTAAAATATTTTGAAAAATGTTTGCAAAAATTTTGTAAAATGGTTTGTAAAATATTTGTAAAATATTTTATCATGTGGGATATAAATTATGGGTATAAAAATTATTTTTGTAAACTTATAAAATCCATGTGTGAATAAAGCCGTAATTATTTTTAATTTATGTAATTTACAACTTGTATATAAAATCCATGACTAAAATATGTATATTTAAATACACTTGTAGATTTCTACATAAAACTTGTAAATAAAAATTCTTTTGTAAAACTTTGTATAAAATATGTATAATGCTTGTATATATTATTGTATAAAACTCTTTGTAAATTGTGTATAAAAGCCTTGTAAATTCTTGTAAATATGTATAATTCACTATTGAAAAGACATAAAAATTGAAAAATATAAAATCCATAAAATGTAAAATTCTTTGAAAAACTTTTCAAAAAAGTTTTTTTCTTTTATTTTCTTAAAAAAAGGTTGTAAATATTTTTGCATGAGCATTTGCATTTTCAAAATAGTATTGACATTTAAACTGGTCTGGAATTAAATTGGAAAATGGAGCTTGGTTAAGACCTTAACCTTATTGGATTTGGGGTTAAGACTTTTCAGGTCCATTTGGGACTTAATTCTTTAAGTCCACTAGGATATGTTCACATGTCATCTTGATGAGCCTAAGTAGAACATTTAACAACACACACATGACTCTCACAGACAATGGCTTTACTTGTACCGACATCTTACACATATCTCTCTACGGATGAGGTGGTGAGGAGGCAGTTTCCTTTGGCTTGGGGTAGCATACTAGGGTAGTACTTCTAGACGGAACCTCTTGTCTTCTTTTAGTGAAGGAAGTGCGCCTCAACTTGGTCTGGCGGTGTTGAGGTCTAAAGACAGGAGTTGTGGGTTGCAATAATGCTTCAAAAGAGGGATAGTCTACTGGCTCAAGAGGAAAAACTCCTTATGTATATATGCTGCACCATGTAGATATGTTGTACATATGAACAAAAAAATGAAAAAAAAATGCAAAATCAAGAAAAAAACTCCAAAAAAAGTGGTGGGTCTGATAGAAAATGAAATACCTATCGGAGTGTATATAGCCAAATAAAGAAAATCTTATGTTACCCATTCTCATCTCATGAAGCTTGCAGCATGAGACTTAGCTACACTGGTTGGATCCTAGGGATACGTGGCTACACTGGCCACGATCCATTCTCTTCCTTCCTCCTCTTCTTGAGCCGGTTGTACTTGAACTTAGAAGGGAATACCCCGCTCCTCGAGGAAAGAGCTGCCAGACTAGGGAATTAGAGTTACCTTGTTGAGGGAGGTTGTTGCCTTGTCTTTTCTGAGGTGAGGAGCTATATATCACTTACACAGTACAAGAAAAGATTCATGGACATTAGAGTTTGTGTATGTAGACTTGTTCTGATCTGGATTATTGAGGAGTCTTGACCATAGAATAGTGGAACTTAGAGGCTTTTGAGTCTTAAACCTATTTCCCAATAAGGTTCCGCCACACTAATAATCCAAAGGTCTGACTTAGCTCCATAGTTCAATTTTATGAAGATAAGTTTAATAATCAATATTGTTCTAAGTTCTTTCCTTTTTCTTTTCTTGTCTTTCTTTTTCACTTCTTCTTTGAATAAGTGTTTGCTAAGGGACTAACAAAGGTAAAGTATAGGGGAATGATGAATCCATGATTCAACATATTTATTCTTTTATTTTAGCTAAAACCCTTGGTAAAACACATGTACATATTCATTAATTCTCATTATTTACCATTCAACATGTATTTGTTAATAATGTACATTTATTATTCTTTTTAACCAAAATAAAAGAATAAAAAAGAAATAAGAAGGATGTATTTATGGAATAAATGCAGACTGACCGGAACCCCGAGAGAAGGTCAAGAATTGACCTGATCAACCAGGAATAAAGTAGGGGGGAGATAGGGTCCATAACTTATAAAAATCAAGAAAATCAAATCTCACTTGTACATATTCATCATTTTCCACCTTGTACATATTTTCACCTATTTTATTTGTCAATAAATCAACTTCAAATAAAAATATTTACTTCTTGAAAGTTGTGTGTAATAATGTATACTAATTTATAAAAATATCAGAAAAATTATTTAATTAATTAATAAATAAATACAATGAACCTAAAAAACCTAAAGTCCAACTTCTCCGGTTCATAACTATTTATAGAAAACTCCAAATTGATCAAACTCACTTTTAAACTTTGTTTTATAATTATTATTATTTATTAAAAATACCAAAAAAATCGTGGAATAAAATGTGTGAGTTTTGGTGTTTGGACACCTTTGTATATATGTACAATATGTGCATAAAACTTCTTTATTTTCTATCTATTTATTCATAGATCCAAATAACTTAATTCTTTTTCTGAAATGTTCATAAAAATCACTAGAAAAATACAAAAATATAACTTAAAAATAAATATGAATAAATACCAATAAATCTTAAAATCTAAAAGTCGTAAAGCCTAACTTCCAAATCTTACAACTCAGCCGTATGAACTCCGATTTGAGTGTACTAACTTTTAAAGTTCATTCTGTAAAAATATCTATCAAATAAAAATGGTTTCACTGAAATCAAAGCTAATATGCAAACATTATGTTTTGGGACCTTATGAGTATACTTGTATATATGTATATATTGTATATTTATTTATTTATTTTCTTATTTATTTGTGCAAATATTGTATTTTTGAATGTTTTGTATATATTTATTTTATTTATATAAAATGAAATAAAAATTATAAAATCAGAAAATAATAAAAATGAAATAAAGTATTTATTATATCGATATTTTATACCTATTAATAAATGTTCTCATTTATTTTATCTTATTTAATTAATTTATTTAATTTATTAAAAATCATCATGAAATTATTTATTAAATTATTAACATTATTATTTTTTATTATTTTGTAATTTAAAATCATTTATTTAATTATCTTATTTATCCTTTATATAGTCCGATGTTTTGTCATTTTCTTATTTCATCCTTTTCCTCCTTAAACCCAAATAATCTGCTCGTCAAGCCGTTTTCTCAAAATTTTCTAGATCGGGTCGTTGATCGGATTGAGTTGATTTCTTCACCAAAATAAAGATTTCCCAACTCTAATCTTCGCCCATATAAAGTTTCAAATTTCTCGCCTCGTTTTGCGCACCGAATTTTCATTTTGAAATTTGACGTTTCTCATCTTATAAATAAGGCCCCATCTTCTTCCTCCTCCCATCTTTGGCCATGTTCTCTATTACGGTGAGCTCCTGATCTTCGTGAGAGTGACAACAAGCGTGAGTGACATTGTAGTGAGGATTTGGAATCGATTTGGCCTCGGATCCGTCGTACACTCCGCCGTGCTCTACCTCCGACGAGCTTGAGCCTCCGGCACCATCGAGCCGTCGAGGCAACAACCTGAGGGTCTTCGGTCCTCAGCCCAGGCAATCCGATCCATCAAATAAATTAGATTTTCATTCATGTATAAGTTTACTTTGATAGTGTAGATCTGTAGTTTTTCCATATTCCAGGCCTCTAATCCATTGTGATTGGAGGTCTTCCACCTTCGATTCAATCCAAAACTGACCACGATCACTTCACCAGCCTCCCTCTCCAGTTCCCATTCTTCTCCTTACATATCTGTCCACTCCGACGAAGAAGGTCATCGGACTTGAGCTCCTTTCCTTCGTCACTGACTGGAGCTTCCATTCCAACTTCCATTACCCGCAATACATCCGAGCTGCTTCTGCAGTTTTCCCTCACCACCTGCGTACCTCAGATTCAACACAAATCACCATCAGTTGATCAAATTATTCACACACATACTTGCTCTTCACCAGTTGTTCACCCGGAATCCATTATGGATCTGGACATTATCCGTCTATTCACATTCTCATACAAACCTTTCTGCAATCCATCCCTGTTTTTCGAAATTCCTACACGTATTTGGTTTCTGATGAATCAAGGTTTGTAATCTAATTGAAATGTTGTAGGGATCCATTACTACATATTCAAAAAGTGTAGTAAAATCGTTTTGAATTGGTTCTTGAAATTGGATTTTAGCATATCAAGATTTGAGATCGGATTGCTTTATGCATCTTGAGTTCTGATTCAAATAGAATCGAGAAGCTTCTTCACTTGCAGGTATTCCAGTTGAGATCAGATCCATCGAGACTCGGGAGCTATTCGAGAACCACCTGAGATCCAACCATCTCCTCCGCAAAGATCACCACCTCAAATCAAACCACCGTCGCCTCGATTCTTATACTCCGCAACCACCAAAAATCATCGCCGATCTGAGATCAAAAGTGTCACTACCAGCAGAGAGAAAGGGGGAAGAATGCAAGAGGCCTGCCATATCGTATAGATGCCCTTGGATCAGATTTTGATCCAAGGGTCGTATTCCAACCACACGTCGCATGTTAATCCACTCCACCGCACAACGCTTGGCCAAGCTCATGTGCCCCGCGCGTGCAGACATATATTTTGGGTAATTTGTGTTCATGTCTCTAGACTTATCCTATTTGCAGACTAATCCATTTCATCTCATATCACAAGATCTGATGCCCCCTTTTTTGTGAATATTGCATGTGCTGGATGATTTTTGGGTAAATTTCTTGTTAGCTTGCGTCTCTTTTCTTATTTGCAAACATATCCATTGACATCTGCTATCATTTGATTGCACATGTATTTCTGTGGTACTTGCACATTGGACCTCGATTTTATTGTTTTTTAAAATACACTTCCAAGTAGCTGAGTTTACACGTGATATGCATGCCCATGTTGTGTGAAAATTGCCTAAGTATACTATAATCTTTCTCTGTTATAATCTGATCAAACTTTTTGCAATAATTACAATTCAGTCCTTCTGCAGCACTTATTTTCTTGTCTATATTGCATGTAATAAAAATCATTTATGCTCCAAAATTTATATAAAAAAATTAGTACAAGTTCTTGGTAGGTTGCTTTAATTCTCACAATTTGGGTTTTACAAAATAATTTGATTTGTTATTTTTACTAATCCAAAAACTGCTAAAAAGTGTTTGTTTACATTAAAAAAACCATAAAGATTCAAAAGATACAAATTCACAAAAATCCAAGAGTAGCTTGCTTAGATTATCTCTTTTATTTCATTGCTTGTCTTTGCATTGAATAACCATTGCTTAATAACTGTTGCCTCCTTGAGTTCGACCCTGGGAGCTATACCAGGTTAATAATTAAATAACAAAAATCCTTCATCTTCTTTGATTTCTTTGATTTGGATTTAATAATTGTTTGATTTAGTTGGTTTTTCTTTGGGTACAATGACATTCTCTACTAATAAACTAAAACCCAAGTGAAATTTACGTATAATCAGTACCCTCCACCTCAGTTCCGCTATATTACCCTATATTTAACCGAGCCATGGCTTCATATCACTTGTGCTTTGAGGACATAGCAAAAATTAAGTATAGGGGGTATACCGTATATTACTGTATATTTACTTTAACCATAGCTCGTATATTTAAACTTTTTTAAATTCTTTTTCGGGCTTGGTTTTAGTATTCATGTGAACTGAGTTTTGTAAAAACCTTGTAAAAATGTTTTCTTAAAAATTAAGGGATTAACTTGTGTAAATAACCCTTTTTTAAAAAAACTCCACAAAAATTTGAAAAATTAAAATTCTTCTTTGAATTAGACTTTGGTTACTAGGCTCAGTAGATACTTTCAGTGAGGGAACTTCGGTCTCCCTTAGCAGAGTGGGTGGTTTAGAGGACAATGTATATGGCTCCGTCCTCAAGTAACACGGTTCTGTCTAACGACCCATACTTACACTTATACTGGCTGAGAGTAGATACTTTTATTCATTTGAGCCTGGGCCAGTCATTGTCTCTCCAAAGAATTAAAAAAATTAAAAATTAAAATCCATAAAAATCAGCAAAAATAAAAATCACACAAAAATCACTAACTAAGTAGTTGGTATATCCCTGACACACTCACATTCACTCAAGGCTTGAGGATTTTAAGGACATTGGATTTCTGTGATCTTGAGAATCTGAGTTAACATGCCTTAGTCATTAGGATTTCTAAACTTAATTATCCACACTCCCCTGGTTTGAAATATTTGAGTGCTATATTGCACTCTCCATCTCGACTTTCAAAAGAATATGATAAGCACAATAACTTTCACAACTGCATGATTGATGAGATGAGTTGAAATATCAGTTGAGGAACTAGGACTAGAGACTTGAGTTTAGACCCGATCTAATGATATTTGAGGATGGGATAAAGTTAATGAAAGTTTCAGAAAACCTGAGTGTCAGCAAAACCCTAGCCAGTATGTGAACAAGTTCATATGTTATCTCTTTGATATCTACCTATGTGACAGGGTGTGATGAAACTTAATGAAAGTTGTTGATCAGTGTGCCAACTTTTGGTAAAAGTAGTGGAGCTAGCCAACAAAAGAAAAGAAAAGAAATGTGAAAGAAAAGCTCTATCATCCAAAGTCAAATTACAAAAAAGAGCTTCCACCAATGGCGAGCGCTCCCAAACATTTTCAAAGTGTCCACTTGGACCAAGCGCTAATTAGGACCAAGGAGTCGGGCTGATACCATAAAAGGGCTCTGCATCGTAAGTGATACAAGTCTGGGTGTCGAAGGTATCTTAGATACACAAAAGAGACACACCCTGGTGTACTCCCAGAAAAACAAGTGCAGACGACTTCGAATTCTCTTGATGGACACAATGATCAATAAGCTAAAAATCTACTTGTGTTGAGTAAAAAGGCACTCGAGAGGCCCTCTTGTTCCAATGTGAGGGAGAGAAAAATAGACACAATCCTATGCCCTCCATCATCTGGCCGTCCATCTACATTCAAGTCTGACGAACTAATGAGACAGTTGACTGAAGCAAGTATAGACTTATTCCCTAGTATTGAGGATGAGGTCTAAAGGAGAGTCTCTGGGACTGGAACTTCGAGTGATGCCTCAACTCAATTCTCATAAAATGCAGTACACTTAATTTCATATCCTTATATTATATGTACAAAAAGATAGTCTGATAAATAGAGAAGTTGGATTCCTTCTAACTAAAGCTTGGATAAGCCCAGAAATTTAGGATCTCTTAAATTAAGGGTCGTCGAAAGATTGAGCCTTGAAATCTCCACTTGCACGGTCAGGAATTAATCCGACTCCTTCATTCTTTAGATGCTCGAGGATGAGCATAGCTTAAGTATAGGGGTTTGATGAATCTCGAATTCATCATGTTAAAAGTCACTAATTAAACCCCTCGCTTAATTAATCCAATAAAATTCACCATTAATTTCTCATTTTTATATTGTATTATAGTGTTTAATTAACCCATAATTAATTGTATTTAATAACTTTTATTTATTTTGTAATTGTTTTCTCATCAAAAACCCATAAAATCAAGATAAACAACTGTCTATAATGTCCTAACCCCTTAAAGAACTAAAAAATGCAAAAAAAAAACTCAAAACCAAAAAGTAGGTGTTTTTAACCCCTTAAAAATACCTCCAAAAACACTTTTTGTATAAATGACCTCTTTTTTCTTTTTGTCCAACATGAAACTTGTAGATCTCATCAAGACAGACAACTTTCATGTTTTGACTTTTTCTTAATTCCGCCTCTAACAAATTCTTTTTTGATTTTTCTTTGATTTTATATTTTTGAATTTTTTGGAGCAGCCACGTGGCGCTCTCTGGAGCCGCCATGCGTCCGCTCCTCCTTCCGCCACCTGGCTCCCTCCTGATCGCTGGATCTCCCCAAGATGCCTCCATCTTGGCCACCCATCTCTGCTTCACCCACAACCATCTGATCTTAGCTCTGATCAGATCGGAGCCGCCCCCTAGTGCCTGATTCACAACCGTTAGATCCCACCTTCCATCTTACAGATATCTTCTTGCCACGTCGTCCCTACACCCCCGCCGTAGGTTAAGATTCCAGATCTCATCCTAACCATCCATCAACGCCTCAATCTCCGTCGTCGATCAGATCCCCGATTTGATCTCCACCACACATAAGCACCTTCATCTGAGATGTTGCATTGCTAGATCCAACGGCTACTCCTCATCGTCTTTCTCGAGTCCAACCGTTTCGACTCACCGCTGCACCGCCCCTTCCTATTTTGGAATCCGTGATAGCTACTCCCTCCACATCCTAATGGCTGATCCACGTAGCCCGATCTTCCACCTCCCTCGCGTAACCCCCTTCGACCATCGCCATGACTCCTCCATCAAACCTTTAGCCGTTAGAAACCGCCCCCTCAACCACGTAACAAACCTCCACCTCTGATGAATACCCATTCATCACTCTTTATTCTTTTATTTTAGCTACAAAACCTATGCAAAACACATGTAGATATCTGTAAATATCAATAATTATCATTTAGCATGCATTGTGTAATTATGAATAATTAGCATGTTTTTGTGCATAAATAAAATAAAAAGACGGAGATATTTAGAATAGATATTGAGCGACCTAATCCCAAGGGAGGGCTCAGCATGGGCCTGACCGCATAAAAACCCAAGTAGAGAGAGATAGGGAAGCTCATGTGTATATATACCTGTATATAAAAATATTTTCCTCATTGTACATACACCATGTACATAAAACCACTTGTCCATTTATTTCCCTTTATAAATAAATAAACAAAAATCCTATAAAAATATGTACATACTCTATATTTCATGATGTAAATAAATAAAATAAAAATCATAAAAATAAAAATAAAATAAAAAGAAATAAAAATAAAAATCAAAACCTTCATTGTATAAATACCATGCATGTATATAAATAAAACTATTTATTTACCCCTTGTAAATAGATAATAAAAATAAAATAAAAATATCTTATTATTCCAAATTTTATTATATAAATAAATAAAATATAAAATGGGAATAAAATGTACCAAATTAAATAATTAAAAATCAAAAATAAAAAATACATCTTGTATATATATAATAATACTATTTTGTAAATACATTATTTTTATTTCAAAAAAATAAATAAAAATCACCAAAAATTAATTTAAAAATAAAGAAACATTTTTCATGTTTTGAGTTTTTCGAAATTAATTCATTTATTAATTTTTATTGAATTATCAAATCTTTAATAATTCCTGAATTCCTATTGGTCCACGGGGGATTGTTGACCCCCGGTCAACTCTCCCCCGCGGACCCTTCTCTCACAGATCTGGCGCCTGACCCGAGTTCTCCCAATTATAGTGCCTTGATCCGAACACCAAAACCTTAAACCCCAGGTCCTAATCCTTCCCTGCAGATCTGAGATCTTCGCTCGGGGTGGATCTTAGGGGTCCGTGCATCGACGTGCGTGCCCGGCTACCTTCTTGTCGGACCCCTCATACTATTTAGCTGAAGCTGCAGCCGCATTTCATGCCATCTTTGGCATCACCCCTTCCACCCAGGACCTCCACCCGAATCCTGAAAGTGACAGCTGTGGACCGGTGTGTTGCAGAGAGGAGGAGAGGCATCCCATCACTGATCCGGCAGCGCTTCGCCGCCATGCACCGCCCAGAGCAGCGCCTGAGCCTCGGGCCATTGACGACCCTCGAGGCGAAGACCAGAGCTCCACGATCTCATCCCCAGTAGATCCCGCACATCAGGTAACCTTGATTCTTCCCATATTCCTCGAATTTTCGATTACGCCCAATTCATCCGTTCGCCGTCGTTCGTCGATTCTGACCATCTCCGTCACCCTCTCGATCATCGGACTCGACCATCATCACCACGACACCTCTCCTCACTTTCTGCACCCACTCACACCCCCTGTCTCTCCCCGGAGCAGGGACTTCGATCTCCACCGTCGTCGCTTCGCCGGAGATCATCCGCCCCGATGCGCCAACCACCCATTTCACCCCTCACAAGGTCAAGGCAATTTTCCCTCGACCCGGGAGTCTTCCTGTGTTGTTTTCCAGGTCAGAAGAGGCCCATATGAGGGTCGAAGCATTCGAGCACAGGAGCCCAGCTTCGCCGTCGTCGCCGGGGCTTCTTGGAGCTTCTTGGCGTCATCAGAGGAGTCCACCATCTGCGGGAGGCTGCGGCGATTCCGTTGCACCCATTTGCAGCCCCCGAGGAGGCCCAGCGCAGCCGTGGTGCTCCTACGAAGTTCGCCGGAGCTGTGTTCTTCCAGGAGTCTCCAGAGCCGTCCGTTCAGCCCCGACTCGCCAGATCTCATTCGGACCGCTCGATCCAGGCGAAGAAGAGGCCCTTATCAGCCACCGTCAGATCGACACGTGGCCGCTTCATCGCCCTTCATCCAGCGAAGGGTTAGCCCTCGATCCACCACCGTCAGATATCACACGTGGCTGACCCTCCGCCGTTAGATCTGAGACAGCATTCCGTCGTTGAGGCGCAGCACACTTCTACCGTCCGTTCTGCAACGTGGCGCACCGCCAGCCCTCAGATAATAAAGGGTTATTTACCCTTAGGCTCTTTCTCTTTTCATTTTTATTATTTAGTCTTGTAAATATAGAATATAGTTCTTTTATTTTTGTAAAAATTGCACTTAGGACCTAGACCTTTTTTATATTTGCAATTTAGTCCCTGTGTATGTGAGACACGTGCTTCGTCAAGTGGTTTTTGTGGAAATTGCATTATCCGGGATGTTGTTATGATGTGTTATTGAATGAAACATATTTTCTGATATTTGCACTTATACCCCTGTGAACACTTTTTTTTCGACATGTGTTGAATTGTTTGGGTAAATTGCAACTTCTCCCCTGGACTTTTAGCACATGTTGCTAATAAGCCCTTGAAGTAAGTTTTCTTGCATTTGGGTCCCTCTATGCCCAGACCACGTGCCGGCGTGTGGGGACTTGGAGAAATTGCTCGAGGACCCCCCAGATTCTGGGGCGTGTTACTTTTCAGCCCCAGAACTTTATTTTTATTGCAAACAGGTCCCTATGCACTGTGGGCTTTTGTTTGTTTTAAATAAAATATCAGTTTTGATCCAAATCATGTGAAAATTGGACACGCGTGGCTCCTGCCACTGTGAAGAATTTTCACCAATTTTTGGGTACATTTTTTAGCCTTTTTATTATTTTAAAAATTCAAAAACAGCTAATTTTGTCTCTGTCCAGATTAAAAATTCCTAAAAAATATAAAAACCTTTTTAAAAATTACAAAAAATCAAGTTTTGTGTGTTTGTGTGTTTTTTATTTTCTTTCCATTTTTGGCTATTTTTGGATTGATAAAAACCATAAAAATTAAAAAACCCTTAAAAACTCATAAAAATTCTAAAAAATCATAGAAAATCCAAAAATTAATGAACTCTCTCTTAAATTTTCCTTTTTTGTTTATACTTTTCATGAAAAATACCTCCAGACTCTTTTAGACCATTTTGTATTTTATTTTGGTCCTTGAAGCCTGGCTGGACAGTTTTCTCTTATTTCTGCCATTTTTTATTTTTAGAAAATTCTATAAAAAGTAGAAAAATCTCAAAAATTCATCAAAAACAGTAAAAAATCCATAAAACATAAAAATATTTTTGTTGGAATTTTTGGACCATTTTTGAATAATTAAATAATTGATTGAAGTTGCTTGTTTTTATTGTTTTCTTATTTTCTTTATTATTAAAAATCCCAAAAAAATATAAAAATATTAAAATCCACCAAAAAATATTTGTTTTTTTTGTTGTCGGCTACTTCATAGGCCGCAAGGCCAATCCGCGCTCCCTAAGTCCGACCCGGGGTGCTATACCAGGCTAATCTCATAGCCAGGGCCACTATTTGATTTTTTCTGATTTGATATCTCTGTTTGGTGGTCTGTCCTTTATTTTTCTTGTTGAGATGAGTTTCGAGTGACTGAGATCGCAACGACCTTCGCTAGATTTTATTCACCTTAGTTCATTCGTGAAATTTCGGCTCATCAGAATGGATCCGTTGCCGGGGAGCACGGCTTAGTAGTCGGTTTCATTTTCATTTTATTTTGTTTTCTTTTTCGCGGCTTTCCGGGCTTTTCGCATCTTTTTCTTTTTCTTTATTTTCATTTCATTTTATTTTATTTTCTTTTGTTTTTGGTTGTTTTGCTTGTTTATTTTTATTTCTATTTTTGCATATATACCCTGTTTTCTTTTTCTTATTTTATTTGCTTTATTTTTATCTGGTCTGTGACACTCTTTTGCTTGCTTGCGAGGGCCCGAGGACTGAGGCGACAATTTTCGAGGAGCCGACGCAACCGCGACAATCGGAGGAGGCTCCCTTATGCACGGAGCCGCATGTGAGCGCGACGAGGCAGCAGAGTGCAGGAGTAGATTAGAATTAGCTTAGTTTTATTTCTGCATTATTTGAACTATTATTGTAATAAAACAGGGATAGGACACTCAGCCGGACTTCTTAGACTCTCGGGGTCTGTTTCACCAAGCACCGGTGTGCTCGGGGGACCCCTCAGCTTTTTCTCAGTTTTCTCGTGGTATTACCGTTTATTTACTGCCTTTCTGTTTCTCGCAGTTTTCAGCCCCTAGCCTTAGGATTTTTGCTTGACTGTGACGTAATTAGTAGGGTCCAAACACCTTAATAACTTTGCCTGTACCTATAGCTCTATTAATTGGACCAACAATAAAAGTTAATAAAAAGACTATTTGGTCACTTGAGGGGTCACGCGCTGCTAGAGGTCGTATACAGCGCTGGCAGGACCCGTTGTAGCGGGCACCGATCGACATCCGAGACCAGACTCCGACCCCTCTTGATTGACCACTTAGCCACTGTTCTATCGAGTAGAACTGCTTGCTTAGGGCTCGGATTTCCGCTTGCATCATTTAGGTAGTTTTATTCCTATTTTTCAATTCTGCGCGGATCATTCTTGCATGTAGACTGCTGGAGTCAGGTACGCATCTCTTTCTCTGCATGCATCATTGATTTCACGCGCATCGGCTTTTTCGACTTCTCCCTCCGATTTTTGGACTTATAAATAACCAGGAGAAACCGAAAAATTCATTAGGCGATTTGTTTGATTATTGAAAAATATCTAAAAAGAAAAATAATAAAATCGGGACTGCTAATCACACTTGACCTAAAATACACCTCACTGAAAAATCTGTCTTGGGGAGAGTAACCCCCTCCTTGTTTGGTTTGGATGAGCGAGAGAGTGACACGCACCCGAGGCTAGAGTCATATACAATTTCTCGACTGATTATCGGCTTTTTGTACGAGACAGTCAGTTGAGAATATTGGATTCCTATCAGCTCACGTAATCGCTCTGAAAGACTGACTTGATCACCTAAAATAAAATCGACAAGATAATCGACCGATCCCTTACGGTCTTCAGCTAGTGTGCGTAGGTGAATCAGGGGTTTTGCTTTCTCATCTTGTGTGATTCCAGATCCCTTCTGCCTTCCCCCACCTATCTTCTTCTCTATCCACCCATCTGTCTCCCACCCACCCTCCCTTCAGTCTTCTCTTCTTCCTTTCCCTTATCCCTGGATGATGGATCCCCCTCACTCCTGGCCGACTCTTGCGCTTCTTCTCCATCCTCTGACCATCAGTACAGTCCACCTTCGAGGGAGGTTGGATTCCCAACCAACCTCCCGCTCCATCCCTCCCATCCCTTTCTTTACTCTGGGCATGATGTGCTAGACGTCTGCGGATATCAGATCGAGCCGACGCGAGCCCGGACGAGGCCATTGCTGAGTTGAGAGCGCACTCCGTTCGTGATCAGAGAGAGAAGAGGAGATCACCAGATAGATCCTATCCCAGATTGATGGAGGATCATATAGGACAGGGAGCTCAGTCAACTTCTACATTACGGCCATTCAGCCTGGATTTCGATTTCATTCAGAGACTGCCGACATTTTCAGGGGAGGCGCATGAGGAGCCCTATCTTCACTTGTCAGAGTTCGAGGAGTTTTGCAGAGCACAATTATATTCAGATATCACTACAGAGGAGTTGATGCTGAGGATCTTCCCATTCACACTTTAGGATAGAGCCATGCGATGGCACCGACGATTGGGGAGGAGATTCGATACGTGGGGAGACTTACGCCGAGAGTTTCTACAGAGATACTTTCCACAGCATAGAGCAGAGCTGACGCGGTCGTTGATCACAGAGTTTTCAGTTGACCCCCCGGAGCCATTGCAGGAGGCATGACCGAGGTTGCTTGACCTCTTGAGGAGATTTCACGACCACGGACTTCCACTGACAGACCTTATTGGGATCTCCATACGGGGGATGACCGCAGAGCAGATAGCACTGGTGATTACCACATGTGGCGGTTCACACCGCAGTTCCGACATTTACCTACTCGATACCATCTCGAGCTTACTTTCACAGAGATCTTCTTCACGAGATGCCGCAGTCGAGACAACACATGAGGACGTTGCACTACCAGTGCGGTGTGTCGTATTATAAGAGGATTCAACTTCTACACACCAGCCCAGAGACTTGGATGATGCAGCACTACTGACAGAGGAGATGACTGCGATAATAGAGGTTCGGACCCAGAGTCTATTCGAGTTCCCATTGGTCTTCCAGCTAGAGTTTGAGTCAGCCCCAGAGTTCACAGTTGACGAGTCTTGGATATCAGATCTTCTGATACTCCAGGAGCCAGAGGAGCCCCCGCTACTATAGCCATCGATTCATCCACTTCAGTTTCCAGTCCCGGAGGAGTCTACCTCTTTTCTGCAGAGACACTTCTCGGAGTCTGACAGATTTCATGACTCAGCCCAGCATCCACAGTTCGATACGGGACACCACTTTGAGAGACCAGACACAGATAGTCCCGTATTCGAGCATTTTGTCCTTCACTTTGATGAGACAGACACACTTGCTGAGGACCAGTTGGCAGCCAGCATAGCCGCAGAGCAAGGATCAGCCATAGACACTTTGCCAGCCTCCGCGGTGTTGACCAGTACCTTCTCCTGCTTCCAGATTGCCCAGAGCTACACTTCAGACGATGATGCAGCCTGGTGCACTGAGTGGATACTTGACAGCAGCGCAGATGCCCTTCTAGATCCTGATCCTCTACTCTTCACCTCTGATCTTGCATTTCTCCCCGAGGGTTATCTGCTGGAGAATTCCGCATTCGACGAGTACTCGGTTTCACCTTCTGAGAGTGTTTTCGATCTGGCGGAGCATGAAATCGAGTCTTTTGATCCTTCTGATTCTGAGTCATCTCACCTCGACGACCCTCACGAGGATGAGCCCATCCTGGAGATATTCGATGATCTACCCGATTTGCTTCTATTTCATGCATTGGATATCAGTCTTCTTAAAGAGTCTCCTGATCTTGACTGCCCACACTTCTTCGAGACACTGATCGACGTGGAGGATTCTACGACTGATCCATCCTTCTCCACGTTTGACTTCGTCGGCTCTCCACTTCCACTCCAGTCTGATCCAGAGCCGACGATTTCTTTCGAGCTACCGGATCTCGATCACTTAGTTCCATATCCTTGGCCTGTAGCAGACACCCGCTTGATTGTATACCTGGGTGTCTTTCTTTACACTGTTGATTTCGTCGCAGTTCTCATACCGAGACTGCGACGACAGTATGACATTCGCCTTACCGATGCCGTCCTGAACCTTGACACAACATTGTCCTAGCCTTTGCGCCCAGCTAGGGGCGTAAAAACTAGCGCTTGTTGAGAGACACCTCAACATTGTACACTTTTGTATATACGTGTTATGTCTTAGTTTGATCTTTCTTTCTTCCGTTCTTGTTTTCACCCCAGGTCTCGTATAGGATTATCTTTGCTATACTTAGGATATACTTCATCCTAAGTATAGGGAGGTGAAAACATCGGGTTGTTCTTCCGTTCTGTTTCGTCACTTCTGTTGTTGCCTATACTTAAGGATTCTTCACCTTAAGTATAGGGGGAGTGATGCCCTCTCACCTTGTATATATTTGTTCGATTTTCTTCGTGTCATTGCTACCCCTGTTTTTGCTGCCTATACTTAGGGACATTTTACCCTAAGTATGGGGTGGGGGGGTAGACCATGTACATTCTCCGCTCGGTTTTCCCTTTGTTTACAGCCTTCTATACTTAGGATTACTTGATCCTAAGTATAGGGGGAAGAGCCGAGATCCTCTTGATTTTCTATTCTTTCATTCGTCTTTGTATATAGCGTTCCTTTTCACTTCCCTATACTAAGCACGAGTTATGTCTTCTTCATCGCTCTTGACTCTGAGGACATTGTTCGAGCTAAGTATAGAGGAGTGTGTATATATTTCATATATACTTTAGCCATAACTCGTACTTTGTGTGAGTGTGTTAATAAATAAAAATGGATTAAAACCCAAAAATCCATAAAAATTAAAATTTTTTCCCTGTAAATAAACATTCTTTTATTGCACATACATAGCTATTGTACAAATTATTTTTGTAAAAATGTTTTCAAAAACTTTTTGTGTAAAGATTGTGTAAATATGTGTATATAAAAATTATGTATATAGTACAAAATTTTTCCAAAATGTTTTGAAAATCAAAAGTTTGCAAAAACCTTGTGTAAATTTGTGTAAATATTTTGCAAAACTTGCATTCATGCATACATTCATGATTTCAAAACATTTTTCAAAAATTTTGCATGTTTGTAAATATTGTGTAAATAGCATGCTTGTATATACTTGTATAGTTTTTCCTGGATTATAGTTGACATTTAAACTAGCCTGGAATTAAATTGGGAAATGGAGCTTGATTAAGATCTTAATCCACCTAATTCCAAGAGGAACCTTATAGGGCTTAGGGTTAAGGCTTTTCAGGTCCATGGTGACTTAATTCTTTGAGTCCACTAGGCTATGATCACATGTCATCTCAATGAGCCTAAGTAGAGCACTTAACAACACACACATGACTCATATAGACAATGGCTTGACTTGGACCCGCACTTTACACCGAGCTCTCTACGGATGAGGTGGTGAGGAGGCAGTCTTCCTTGACTTGGGGTAGCATATGAGGGTAGTACTTCTAGGCGGAACCTCTCTTCTTCTTTTAGTGAAGAAAGTGCGTCTCAACTTGGTATGGTTGCCATGAAATCTAACGACAGGAGTTGCGGGTTGCAATAATACTTCAAAAGAGGGATAGTCTACTGGCTCAAGAAGAAAAACTCCTTATGTACATATGCTGCACCTTGTAAATATGTTGTATAGATGCACTTGAAAAAAATGCAAAAAGAAAATAACTCCAAAAAAGTGGTGGGTCTGATAGAAAATGACAATCCCACCGGAGTATGTATATAGTGCAATAAGCAAAGCTTGAGATTCATGTTCCATCTTATGTAGCTTGCAGCAGGGAGACTTAGCTACACTGGTTGAGCTCCCAAGGATACATGGCTACACTGGCCATGGTCCATTCTCTTCTTCCCCCACTTCTCGAGCCGGTTGAACTTGAACTTAGAAGGGAATACCCCGCTCCTCAAGGAAAGAGTGGCCAGACTAGGGTCATAGAGTTACCTTGTTGGGGAGGGTTGTCAAGTTGCTACTTCTGAGGTGGAGAGCTATACCTCACATGCACTGTACAAGGAAAGATTCATAGTCTTCAGGGATTATGTATGTAGACTTGTTCTGATCTGGATTGTTGAGGAGTCTTGACTATAGATTAGTGGATCTTAGAGGCTGTTGAGTTTTAAACCTAAGTCTAAATAAGGTTCTGACACATTAATAATCCAAAGATCTGATCGAGCTCCATATTTCAATTTAATGAAGGCAAGTTTAATATTCAACATTAATCCATGCATTTTCTCCTCTTTTTCTTTTTCTTTCTCTTTTTCACTTCTTTTTCAAATAAGTGTTTGCTAAGGGACTAGCAAAGTTAAGTATAGGAGGGTGATGAATACCCATTCATAACTCTTTATTATTTTATTTTAGCTACAAAACCTATGCAAAACACATGTAGATATCTGTAAATATCAATAATTATCATTTAGCATGCATTGTGTAATTATGAATAATTAGCATGTTTTTGTGCATAAATAAAAGAATAAAGAAATAAAAGAAAAAGAGGGAGATATTTAGAATAAATATTGAGCGACCTAATCCCAAGGGAGGGCTCAACATGAGCCTAACCGCATAAAAACCCAAGTAGAGAGAGATAGGGAAGCTCATGTGTATATATACCTGTATATAAAAATATTTTCCTCCAAATAAAAATAAAAATAAAAATGCATTTTTGAGAATATGTATATATTTGTAAATATTAAGTTAAAATAAAAATGAGAAAAATTAAAGAAAATTAAAAAGAAAATAAAACATCCTTCCTCATTGTACATACACCATGTACATAAAACCACTTGTCCATTTATTTCCCTTTATAAATAAATAAATAAAAATCCTATAAAAATATGTACATACTCTATATTTCATGATGTAAATAAATAAAATAAAAATCGTAAAAATAAAAATAAAATAAAAATCATAAAAATAAAAATAAATTAAAAGAAATAAAAATCAAAATCAAAACCTTCATTGTATAAATACCATGCATGTATATAAATAAAACTATTTATTTACCCCTTGTAAATAGATAATAAAAATAAAATAAAAATATCTTATGATTCCAAATTTTATTATATAAATAAATAAAATGTAAAATGGGAATAAAATGTACAAAAATAAATAATTAAAAATCAAAAATCAAAAATACATCTTGTATATATAATAATACTATTTTGTAAATACATTATTTTTATTTCAAAAAAATAAATAAAAATCACCAAAAACTAATTTAAAAATAAAGAAACATTTTTCATGTTTTGAGTTTTTCGAAATTAATTCATTTATTAATTTTTATTGAATTATCAAATCTTAAATAATTCCTGAATTCCTATTGGTCCATGGGGATTGTTGACTCCCGGTCAACTCTCCCCCACGGACCCTTCTCTTGCGGATCTGGCGCCTGACCCCAGTTTTCCCAATTATAGCGCCTTGATCCGAACACCAAAACCTTAAACCCCCGTCCTAATCCTTCCCTGCAGATCCGAGATCTTCGCCCGGAGTGGATCTTAGGGGTCCGTGTATCGACGTGCGTGCCCGGCTACCTTCTTATCGGACCCCTCATACTATTTAGCTGAAGCTGCAACCACATTTCACACCATCTTTAGCGTCGCCCCTTCCACCCAGGACCTCCACCCGAATCCCGAGAGTGACAGATGTGGACCGGTGTGTTGAAGAGAGGAGGAGAGGCATCCCGTCACTGATCCGGCAGCGCTTCGCCGCCATGCACCGCCCAGAGCAGCGCCTGAGCCTCGGGCCCTCGATGACCCTCGAGGCGAAGACCAAAGCTCCACGAGCTCATCCCCAGTCGATCCCACACATCAGGTAACCTTGATTCTTCCCATATTTCTCGAATTTTCGATTACGCCTAATTCATCCGTTCACCGTCGTTCGTCGATTCCGACCATTTCCGTCACCCTCTCGATCATCGGACTCGACCATCATCACCACGAGACCTCTCCTCACTTTCTGCACCCACTCACACCCCCTGTCTTGCCCCGGAGCAGGGACTTCGATCTCCACCGCCATCGCTTCGCTGGAGATCATCCGCCCCGATGCGCCAGCCACCCATTTCACCCCTCACAGGGTCGAGGCAGTTTACCCTCGACCCAAGAGTATTCCTGTGTTGTTTTCCAGGTCAGAAGAGGCCATCTGAGGGTCTAAGAAATTGAGAACAGGAGCCCAGCTCCGCCGTCGTCACCGGGGCTTCTTGGAGCATCTTGGCGTCATCGGAGGAGTCCACCATCTGCGGGAGGCTGCGGCGATTCCGTTGCACCCATTTGCAGCCCCCGAGGAGGCCCAGCGCAGCCATGGTGCTCCGACGAAGTTCGCCGGAGCCGTGTTCTTCCAGGAGTCTCCCGAGCCATCCGTTCAGCCCCGACTCGCCAGATCTCATCCGGACCGCTCGATCCAGGCGAAGAAGAGGCCCTTATCAGCCACCGTCAGATCGACACGTGGCCGCTTCATCACCCTTCATCCAGCGAAGGGTTAGCCCTCGATCCACCACCGTAAGATATCACACGTGGCTGACCCTCCGCCGTTAGATCCGAGCCAGCGTTCCATCGTTGAGGCGCATCGCACTTCCACCGTCCGTTCAGCCACGTGGCGCGCCGCCAACCCTCGGATAATAAAGGGAAATTTACCCTTAGGCCCTTTCTCTTTTCGTTTTTATTATTTAGTCTTGTAAATATAGAATATAGTTCTTTTATTTTTGTAAAAATTGCACTTAGGACCTGGACCTTTTTGATATTTGCAATTTAGTCCCTGTGTATGTGAGACACGTACTTCGTCACGTGGTTTTTGTGGAAATTGCATTATCCGGGCTGTTGTTTTGATGTGTTATTGAATGAAACATATTTTCTGATATTTGCACTTATACCCCTGTGAACACTTTTTTTTCGACATGTGTTGAATTGTTTGGGTAAATTGCAACTTCTCCCTTGGACTTTTAGCACATGTTGCTAATAAGCCCTCGGAAGTAAGTTTTCTTGCATTTGGGTCCCTCTGTGCCCAGACCACGTGCCACGTGCGTGGGGACTTGGAGAAATTGCACGAGGACCCCCCAGATTCCTGGGTGTGTTACTTTTCAGCCCCAGAACTTTATTTTTATTGCAAATAGGTCCCTGTGCACTGTGGGCTTTTGTTTGATTTAAATAAAATATCAATTTTGATCCAAATCATGTGAAAATTAGTCACGTGGCTCCTGCCACTGTGTAGAATTTTCACCAATTTTTGGGTACATTTTTGAACCTTTTTATTATTTTAAAAAAATCAAAAACAGCTAATTTTGTCTCTATATAGATTAAAAATTCCTAAAAAATATAAAAACCTTTTTAAAAATTACAAAAAAAATCAAGTTTTGTGTGTTTGTGTGTTTTTGATTTTCTGTCCATTTTTGGATTGATAAAAACCATAAAAATTAAAAAACCCTTAAAAACTCATAAAAATTCTAAAAAATCATAGAAAATCCAAAAACTAATAAACTCTTCTCCTGAATTTTCCTTTTTGTTTATACTTTTCATGAAAAATACCTCCAGGCTCTTTTAGGACCATTTATATTTTATTTTGGTCCTTGAAGCCTGGCTGGACAGTTTTCTCTTATTTCTGCCATTTTTTATTTTTAGAAAATTCTATAAAAAATAAAAAAATCTCAAAAATTCACCAAAAATAGTAAAAAATCCATAAAACATAAAAATATTTTTGTTGGAATTTTTGGACCATTTTTAAGTAATTAAATAATTTCTTGAAGTTGCTTGTTTTTATTGTTTTCTTATTTTCTTTATTATTAAAAATCCCAAAAAATATAAAAATATTAAAATCCACCAAAAAATATTTGTTTTTATTTTATTTTATTGTCGACTACTTCGTAGGCCGCAAGGTTAATCCGCGCTCCCTGAGTCCGACCCTGGGTGCTACACCAGGCTAATCTCATAGCCAGGGCCATTATTTGATTTTCTTTGATTTTATATCTCTATTTGGTGGTCTGTCCTTTATTTTTCTTGTTGAGATGAGTTTCGAGTGACTGAGGTCGCAACGACCTTCGCTAGATTTTTATTCACCTTAGTTCCTTCGTGAAATTTCGGCTCATCAACCTCCTTCCATAAAACCTTTGCTCCATCCACTGTCACCCTCATCCACCATCTACGAGGGCTCGTCCTAGCCTCCTCCGCCCTCCAGTGACAACGCATGGCGGCCTTGTCAAGGCGATGATGGTCGCCACCCTCCGGTAAGATCCGTGGCCTCCGGCCATGTCGCGGTTGCTTTCAAGCACCGCTGAGCACTGAGGCACGATCAGCCTCGTCGTGCGATGAACCCAGAGGTCCGATAAGGACCTCAACCCAGATCACCGCCTCCACCAGCACCTTGATCCGTCAATGTGATTTTCCTTTTATTTCTTTGAAATTTCCTGTTAGCTACACCATCGTCCACCTCCATCAGACCATCCAAATAACTCCACCATCTTTCATACATCCACGCCGACCCATCCTCCCTTCTCCAAAGCCCCCCCTCCGATCCCCTTCTTCTCGACCTCTTTGGAGAAGAAGCTCACGACCACCGCCTCCCATCGCCCCATGAACCCCACTCATTCACCAATCACTCGCATTTCGCTTGGGCTATACTAACACATGCATGTATTTTCAATGATCGAATCCATCCTCTCCCCGCCGGTCTCGTGCAACTACTCAGATCACCTGCCTCTGCCTCGCCATCCCAGATGTCGACGGAGCTCCACCTTGTCCCCACAAGCTTCGCCAGGGGCTCAGCCATCCTCCTCAACCATCAGGCAATCCCTCGGAGCTCGGTGGAGCTTTACATGGCTCGCCGGAGCCCCGCCTCCTCCGGTGTCCTGTGACGGAGAAGATGGTACAGGTGTCGTCCGATCATCTGGATCGGACAACCATGATGAAGACACGTGGCGACCCGAGCCTCCTATCGAACCTATAGGCTCGGGTCCACCGAGCCAAGACCTAAGCCACCATCGAATGCCACGTCATCCCGAGCCTGCGAGCCTCCCGAGCCTAGGCCCCTCACGTGAACCGACTTGAGGGCTTGGGTAAATTTCATGAAAGACCACAAAGGTTTTGATATTTGCACTTTGGTCCCCAAGAACGTGCCCAGCACGTGCGTACCTGGGTATTTTATAGGGATGCCCTCGCGAGTTTTGCAGAATTATAAAAATACCCTCGTGCATATGGAAAAATTACAATGGTGCCTAGACAGTTTTTGAAAATTACAAATGGGTCTCTCTAGGGACCTATTTATAACTTTTATTTCTCGTATTTTTATTATAATTATGCCCATGCATTGTTTTCTTCATAACTTGAGCATCGTAGGTCCAAATTGCATGATTTTAGTGTCGTTTTGATCTTTGTTTCTTCATCTATATCATGATATGTTTAATTTTCTTATCTGCCACCATTTTAAATGAAGTGATTTTTTTATGTTAGATGATGATCTGGCTCTACTTGTCCTTGCCCCGAAATGATGACTGACCATATTGTTGTGCTTAAAATGACTCTAACTTCAAACTATATTCTGCTGCTCAATTTAGTGATCTTTTAGGGCATTTTTGTAATCCTTTATTTTGAAAGCATTCATGTTGCCTTATTGCTCATGCATCATCTTATAATTGCATAAAAATCAACTAAAAATTGCACACATCACCTTATTGCATTGTGATCTGCATTTTACCTTGTGCATCTGCATGGAGACCTGTAATTGAGAAATGATTTACACATGCTCTAAACTGATTGAAATTCGACAAATAGATAGAGTAGCTCGTGTCCCTGTGTTCGACCTTGGTAGACAAAATAAGTATAAATAATCCACAACATTCAAAGATTGTGGTTTTTGCTGAACCAAATTTGCCTCCTATACCACGACAATAATCAATTAATTAAGAGGCAAATTTGACATTTATCAACTGCCCATCTGTATGCTCCTCGCTGCTGGCCATCTCTTGGTCTCTACAAAGGTAAAATACCCGAACTCAGGTGCCGTAAAATGAATGAATATCTTCTCCAGTCTCTGCTCGGGCACCTCGGGACTGGAAGAAGGGTGATCGAGGGGGAATAGGGTGGAATCGAACTCGAGTTCGGAGAGCGGGTATGGGCTCTCACGAACCAATAAGTGGGGCGGAGTGCTCGAAAGCGGTGTAACCAAGGGCTTCCTAAGGGACCTCCGGCCCCATCATCGTGATCTGGAGAAAAGGTGGATGGGATTCGGAAACAAACATGATCAACAAACAAACCCCCAATTCACCTACTCAACACTGACATCCGATGACCGTAAAGGTTTGGTCTTTTATCTTGTCAATTTTTATTTAGCTGAAAATTCAGTCTAGCATGGCGATTAAGTGAGCTGGTAGGAACCTGATGCTCTCAGGAGACTGGCCCAATCCCAAAGCTAGATCTTTCCCAACTAGTACAAGTTGCGGACCGTTTACTGGCTACCTAATCAACTCGCTTTGTTAAGGATATCACGGCCTGCTTTACTGGAGATCACACTGGAGAACGACTAACCCCAAGATCAGTAGTTTGATGAAAGTTCAGGTATGGCTCTAGCCTACTGTGCGGGTCATTTCTCACGCAAGCAAACCAGATAATGAGGGGATTGCTCTCCCAAGACAGATTTTTAAGTCGAGTGTCTTTTAGGGTCAAGTTTGTTTAGCAATCCCGATTTTATGATTATCACTTTTAAGGTATTTTTCAATAAACAAACAAACGCCTAACGAATTTTTCGATCTCCTGATTATTTAAAGTCCAAAAAACAGGGGGAGAAGTCGAAAAAGATGATGCGTGATCAAACACGATGATGCATGCAAAGTAAGAGATGTGTACCTATCGCCAGCACTCTACATGCAGGGTGATCCATGCATAAATTAAAAGACAGAAATAAAACTATCCTATATGATGCAAGAAGAAAACAACCTTAGATGAGCAATTTCTACACGTGAAGAACTGTAGCTAACTGGTCAGAGAGAGAGGTCGGAGTCCGATCTCTGATGCTGATCGGTGTCTGCCACAACGGATCTTGCACACGATTAAGTAGTATCTAAGTAGTAAAGGCTAAGACGGAATATATGGAGTGCACTGTTGACCCACCAAGACCACTCGGGTTAAGTAGTATCTAAGGTTGTTGCGACCCGAATCACAAGGCACAGTCGACTAAGAAGAATAAGACCACAAATAAAACAATCAAAGCACAAAATCGAATGTAGCGATCTCCGCTATTTATTTAACCGGGTATAGCGATCAGGGTTGAACACAAGGAGCACGAGCGAAGCCTATGAAGTAGTCGAGAACTTAGAAGAAAAGGCTTCTTTTTGGTGATTTTTAATTTACAATTTTTTATATTTTCTAATAAGAAAATGAATAACAAGATGAAGGAAATCACACTCCAACATTTTTTATTAGAATTCGAAAATGCTCAAAACATGAAATAAAATTATTTTTATGTTTTCCAAGTATGCAGATGTTTTTGGTAGTTTTCTAAGGTTTTTATTATTTTTGTATGATTTTATAAAAATGAAATAAACTCAAAATATCAAAACAATGTACAACCTGGACTAGAAGGCAACTTTAAAATATCTAAAGTGCCCCAAACATCTTGATTGTAATTTTATGTTAAAATAGATGACAATATCTAACTACAGAAATTGAAAACTCATTTTTTTATTTTTGTAGAATTTTTAGTGATTTTTATAAGATTTTTGGTCTTTTTTTATTTTTAAGGTTTTTATAAGGGTTGAAATCACAAAATTGGTACTGAAATAAAAGCATACAACAACAAGCACACACAAATTTTTATAGAATTTTAAGGACTATTTTTCTATTTTTATGTATTTTCTAAAATAGATAGACACGTTTTAAGGGTTTTTTAGTTTTAGAAATTATCAAATAAAATTAAATCAAGTCATGAAAATTACTATCAATACTGCACAGTGGCATGAGTTATGTATAATTTTTGTAGAATTTTCGGAGCTAATTTAATAATTATTTGATTTAAAACAATAGACACATGTTGTAGGGACCTATATGCAATTATCTTAAAGTTTCCAGGGTGAATATTAATGCATAAAAAAGTTTAGGTATATCAGTGCAAAAAGTCCCAAGCAAACACACATAATGCCAAATAAGTTGTTCACAAGGGTATAAATGCAAATCCAAAAAACATTTCATTCAAATATTAACCATCAGAAAACACAGGACAAGATATGCAAAAATACCACAATATCACGTGGGCAAGCACACGTCTTCAGGTTCAGAGGACTAAAAAGTAAATACTGGAAACAACATGGACTAATATGCAAAAAAGTTCAACTACAACTTTTATTAACAGACTATAAAGTAAATCATGAAAACTGTAGGGTAAATAATGCAATATACCCTTGAGGCACGTGAGGAGGGCGTGGGTGATGGTACGTGGTGCTCTTTGGACGAATCGTGAGCGTACGCCGCTGATCGCCTGGTGTGTCAGATCTGACGCTCAGGGGGTGTCGCTTATGTACGGCGCAGATGTGTCAGAGGATGGCAGATTAACGACTAAAAGGCTACAGCAACGGTCGGCTCCGATGCAAACTGACGCCCTGCTCCTCATCCAACGGTGATGGAGGATGGTGGATGAACTGGGGGCTGGCGATCTTCAAACACGAAAAGGTGCGAATCCTCTAGGCTGATCAATCCTCTGACAGGTCGAGTGCCTCTGGAGAGGTGCTCCGCATCGATTAGTGGAGTCTGATCATCTCGAGGACGGTCGGATGAATGGGACGTCGGAGCTTCAGCTGGAGCTGCTCCGCCGAGCAGCTTGAGGATCAATAGGGGCTCCTCCGGGTGTAGGGGTACCTACAATACAAAGCCAGGACTCGGGACTATGCTCCGGTCTGGGTTATTGAAGCTAAAAACTAAAGAAGCAGAGGGAGGTGAAGTTTGATCTTCAGCAAAGGTGGTAGAGAAGATCTTGGCCCTAATCTCGACCTGAAGATCGAGGCTTAGGATGATCAGGTTGCGGTGCAAAATGGAGGGTGGGAATGTGGATCGATCTGAACGACTGGATGTGGATATCGAGGCTCCGACCAGCTGGTCGGAGCAAATGGGAGTGCGACGACAATAACTGAAAAGATCGGATCGAACAGGAAGATGGAGAGGATATGAGGGATACCTGAAGATCTGGGAGTGCTCCTGAGCTTCAAGAGAAGATGGTTGATGGGGTAATGGCCTCAACTTTGATGCGAAAGGCTGGGAAGGCTGCTCGCGGTGGATCTTCGGCCACGAAGGGTGAGCGTCATCTTCACTGCACCAAATCGAGCTCTGAGGGGTTCTCTGAGCAGCTGTCACTCGGCCGGAGGTGGCTACGGGTCGAAGGGGGAGCGAGGTATGAGCTACCGCTCCATGGAGGTGGAAGAGATAATTTATAGACGAGTCGAGGGTCTGGAGAGATCGAAGTGAAGCGCCAAATCCTAGAGTGAATCGAATCGGCCAAAGGACCCGCGAGGATGTCAGAGGTACGAGGATTATCGGATCCAAATTTCGAGGCCAAAGTAGTACAGAGTCGGGCTGAGAAATTTCGAGAAGGGGCTCTGATGAACAGGATCCGGGGCTGACCCGGGAAGGAGTCGTTGACCAACGGTCAACAATCCAGCCGACCAATCAGAATTTAGGATTTACAAAATCTTTACAAATTCAAGAAAAATGATAAATGATTTTATATAAAAAAGTGTATAAAATGAAAAATGTTTGTTATTTTTCAAATTATTTTTATGTGATTTTTATTTATTTTTATAAAATAAATATTGTATATACAATATATAATAGTATATACATGTATAGTATACCTATGTATTATGCATAATTATTTTTAAATTTTTTATTTTTTACAAAATACCCCACTTTTTATATTTTATTTATAACATGATTCTTGGAGTATAAAATAATTTTTATTTTATTTCTATTAGTTATTTACATGTATCTAATAAATAAAGAATGTTGTATGTATAGATGTATTTTGTACAAACGACCTCAGATTTTCTTTTATTTTTCTAATTTTTTTTTCTTTTTATGTTAAATTTAGAAATATATACAAGGAGGAAGAAAGAATATTTTTATAATTATTTACAGATATATGTAATATGTACACACTAGAGTAGGCCCTATCTCCCTCTACTTATTTTATTTGGCGATCAGGTCAAGGCTTGATATTCTCTTGGGGTTCGGGTCACTCTGTATTTATTCTAAATACCTCCTTCCTTTTTCTTTCCTTTATTCTTTTATTTTTGCACGATAAACATGCTAATTATGTATAATTAACATATGCATGCCTAATGCCAGATTATTGTATTTATAGGTATTTATATGATGCTTTGCCAAGATAAATAGCTAAAATGAAAGAATAAAGAGTGATGATCAGGGATTCATCATGCACCTTTGATGGAAGCAATGGTGAAGGAATCGGGGAGAAGATTGGTGACGATAGTATTCGGAATAGAGATTCTTTTAGATATTTGGGATCTATTTTGCAACATAATGGGGAACTTGATAGAGATGTTACTAATAGAATAAATGCATGCTGGCTATAGAGAGGAGCCTCTGATGTGCTCTGTGATAAGAAAATTCCTTTAAAAATTTATTGGAAAATTTTACAAAGCAATCGTGAGACATGCTATGCTCTATGGATCTGAATGTTGGCTCGTGAACCATAGACATGTGCAGAGAATGGTTATAGCATACACGAAAATGCTAAGGTGGATGTGTGGACACACACACACACGTAAAGATCGGATTTGGAATGAGGTAATCACAAAGAAAGTTGGTGTAGTTCTGATCGAGGATAAGATGCGAGAAAATCGCTTAAGATGGTTTGGTCATTTGCAAAGAAGATCAGTTGATGCACCGGTTAGTAGATGCGAGTGTTGGGACGTTGAGTCAACTAAGAGAGGGAGAGGATGACCTAAGAAGTGTTGGAAAGAGACTACACAATGGGATCTTAGTTTTTTAGATATAAGCCCGGGATCGACCCAAGATAGATCTGAATGGAGGCGAAGAATCCATGTAGTCGACCCTACTTAATTGTGGGAAAGGCTTTGTTGTTGTTTAATATTTTTCTCTATTTTTGATAATTTTTAAATAATTTTTGCAAATTTTATATATTTTTAAGCAATAAAATGTAAAAACAATAAATAAAATATTATAGTTGAATTATCTTGGGTTTTAAAATCGATAATAGTCTCAAAAAATTTCAAAACTAATTTTAACAAGTATTATATATAATAAAGAAAAATTAGAACAGAAACCAATTTTTTTTGGATTTTATATGATTTGTTTCTGATTTTTATAGTGTTTTTAGGATTTTATGATTTTTAAGGTTTTCTTTTTATAAATTTAGTGATTTTTAGTCCGAAGGTAGAATATATAATAATAATAATAATATAAATGCTTTACATTTTTTTGAAAATTTTAAAGATGATTTTCTATTTTTTTGAAATTTTATAAGCAAACAAGGAATAAAAATGCTTTTTTATTTTTAATAAATGGGAAAATGTAATAAATACCAAAACCAAATATTATGCGTGAACAAACATGATTTAAGGAATCTATAGAAATTACCTCATTAGTTTTAGAGTACAGGAGCAACTAAATAAAAATAAAAAGGAAGAAATAAAAATGTAGTGTGTCAGGGTTATAATTGTAATTAAATGAAATGGCATGACCTTGCATGCAATATTTCCCAAAATATTACACTATATATGCAAATTTTAATACTAAATACAAATATCCAAAACCACAAGCGCTTGGATGCAAAAAGACTAGGTGCCTCACATGGCGAGCCAGGTAAGGCGACCTGATAAGGGACTTCTTAGCAATTTCGATAAAGTTCGGGGGTTCCTTTGTAAATATTACAAAGCTATTTAAACTATACTTAATATTTACATGTCTATTTATGAAATATATAAAGCAGGCGGGGGTCTTTGCAATTTATCCCTTAAAGTGCTTAGATAGACGGCAGATGAGTTGTCACATGGTTCACTTAAGCTGATCTGACGACATTGGAGGGCGCAACGGTTCACTGAGATTGGACGGTCTAGATTAGATATGGGCCATGTTCTTGATCGTGCAGGAGTGAAGATGTCATGAAGAACATGGAAGAAGTTGTTCTTCCCCGACCTTCGAGCATTGACTTTTAGCATCTCCGACGTTCTTTCTTTGCTCTGACCAGTCCAGAAGCTTCTTGGGCTTCACTCACATCTGTAGGATCTCTTTAATGGTGTCCACGTCCCATCGATGGGTACCTGGAGGAACTTCTAGTTGCAGCGACCTGGGAGGGTGTTCTTTAGTCGATTCGAGCCCCAACTGGCTCCTCGGGTGTTGAAACCTGCACCAATTTGCTAAGGAGTGCGAGGGCGGTCTCCTCAACCCTCTTATGAAGTTGTTGTGCAATGGGAGCAAAGGGGCAGAGCTCCGATGATGGGTGGAGGGAGGAGCTTGGAGGACCTGGATCTTGCAAATCCAGGGTGGTTTGATGAGGGATTCGATGGAGAGATGCAGGGGATCGAAATGGGAGTGGAATGGTGGGTGGAACATGTTCGATTCACTATGAATTAGTGCTGGAACTTAAAGTTTCAGTAAACAAAGCTCTCAAATTAAACCTAAGTTACGAACCAATTGCATGAGCTAACATCTACACTACGATGCTAGAAGGAAACTACACTAGAAATGATAGAAAAAATAGCTCAAACCTGATGGAATCAGTGAGCAGATGGACCTTCGTCAAAGCTGGAAGCTTGGCAGATGGTGGACCACCTCCATCCACTTCTTCTCCACATCGACACCTCCGTGAGCTCCTTTTTGTCATCGAGGTGCTCTAGCATGATAAGGTTTGGGATTAAAAAGGGACAATAGGGATCAAACTATAAAAAGGAGAAGATGGATGTTTATTTATGCACATGGCAGAGGGTAGAAGGGGGCGATCAATTGCGTGAAGAGGAGTTGTGGTTGGTGGGAGCTAGATGTCTAGGATATGGGGGATGCATGGGGAATATGTTGGTGAAGGACCCAAGGCCCATCGAGCCATGGATCAAGGCCAAAAAATTAGAGAAGTCATAGGTCTCGTGACTTCTGACGAAGGAGATGGGAGGACCATGCAGTTGACTAGGTGGTCAACAAACAATGGCTTCTGGTTGTTCCACGTGGATCAACCAAAAAAAATACATGGAATAAATTCCTTATAAAATCAATTAAAACATTAAATGAATTTAATAATTAAAAGTCAAAACATAAAAATATTTTCTTATTTTTATGTACCAATTTATAAATATTTTTATTTATTTTTACAATACTATTTATTAGGTGCTAATATTTAGATGCATGTACATAGGTATATTTACATATATTTCAGGTATTTTACATGCATGTACATAGCTCCAGCTCCATGCTCAAATCCACTATGTCTCGACTGTATTTCGACACAGTCCACCTCCCTCTTTGTTCCCCTTTGCTTACTCAACATTTCACTCATCATCTCACCCCGATTCCTGCAAGGAATCACGAGATCAGAGCTCCCTCCATCATCTTCCTTCAGAGATCGTCGCTCCTCTCCATCTTCCATCATTTTGCCTGTAAGATAGGCCAATGAGCATTGCCTCGAGTCCTAGAATATTTTGCTATAGGTTTCGAGCCTTGAGGAGCCTTATGGAGTTGCGAATCAGACTTAGAAGGGTTCCAGGTCATCTGGAACAATAGGATCCCCAAATCCTAGTTGGAGCAGCCTTAGCCTCATTGAAGGAGCCATGCACGTGCGAAAGCATCTTAGCAAGCCATAGTCGTTGTCGCCTTAAAGATCCATCGTCAGAGTCACTGGGAAATCAAGATCAAAGTTCATCCTAGTCGAGTTCATCGACTGTTCTTCGAGGGCACTTCTTAACCGTCCGATCAAAGCCAAGCTCCATATCTAATCTGGAGCATTCTTTTCAAGCGAAGTGGTAGGCATCTACAACTGATAGATCGTCCACGTGGCAGAAGCACAATGACCCGATCAGTGAGGCTTAAGTGGTAAAATTTTCACATAAACCCTCTATCTTTTTTATTTTATAAATAGTCTTGTAAATGTTTAATTAAGTGCAAAATTTTGTGGGAAAATTGCAATGAAGCTATGTATTTACTGCTAATTGCAAGTAAGTCCAATGCTAGTTCAGCTCACGTGCCCCCCCACATGAGCTGGGTATTTTGTACTTGTAACCCCCTAGTTTTTGTAATTGTAATTTAATATATAAAACTTGAATTTCAGTTGAAAATTGTAATGTTTTTGCACGTGCTTCATCACCTTTGTTTTCAATTGCATAAATGGCCCTACCAGCTTAAATATTTTTGTGTACGTTTGTTTATTTTCCATAATAACCTTCGTGCTCTAAAACATGAAAAAATAGGATTATGTATCTGATAAATTGCTTGTCCAGGCCAAATATTTTATTGCATTATTCACGCATTTCCTTCTTATTAAAAATAAAAAAGAGCACATTCAGTCACTGTTTCCTTGAAAAATAAAAAAAATAAAACTTTAATTATAAATTCCATAAAATTACATGGTATTATTATCCTATTTTATTATCCAAATAAAAAATCACAAAAAAATATCAAAGAAAATCCAAAAGTAAGCAAACCCTTTCTAACCCTAAAAAAATCACATAATATTTTCTAAGACCCCAAAAAATAGTTTTCTAGCTTGTAATTTTATTTATATATTGCCATATATTAAAATTGATTTGCAAAATTTTTAGCGCGTTTGCTATTTTTAAGTCTCAAATCAATTCGATCCAATTATTAAGTCCCTAATTTTTATATTTTAGACATTAAAAATACATAAAAAACAAAAAAAAAACAAAAAATCATAACAATAGAAGGAAAACTTAAATAACACAAAACATTTTATTTTGTAATTTTTTTACTATATTTAGCTATATTTATAATTAAAATACCCTATATTGTATTATATACAAATATAGTTTATATTATTGTTAATTATTTTAATCCCTTAATTATACTTTTTAATCCTTTAAGAAAATAAAAAGGACTTTTCTTTTTGGTATTATCTGATTTCTATGTACATATCACTTATAGTATATACATTACATATATATACCCTTTTTTATACCTTTATTATATATTCAAAAAAGGGAATTTAAAATTAGAAAGTATAAAAGGAAATAAAACCATAAAATTAAAAATAATAAATAATAAAAAATATATATTTAATTAAAAACCAACAAAACCATCGATTAATTTAAAGAGTAAATAGTGCACGAATATCCATTATTAATTAGTACAAATAGGAATAGTGCTACCCAGCATGTTCCTTGTGTTCGATCCCTGCTCGGCTTGCCATTATACACATATCTATTACAGGGTTATAATAAATTTTCATCCACATCTTCATTGCTTAATTATTTCTCTTATGGGTTGATTATTGAAATTTATCATCGGCTTTTATGCATGGCCACCACAGCGACCGTCGGTCCAGCCTTGTGTGGAACACACGACCGCCTCCTCGATAGTTGATGGTATTTCATTAATCCACGTGGACCAACGTGAAAATAAGTACGAATAATTCTCTTATAAAATCAAAGATAATTAATAAATGAATTTTTGAAATAAAAGTCAAAATATGAGAAGTGTTTACTATTTTATGTACCATTTTATGCATATTTTATATATTTTTACAACAAAATTTATTAGGTGCTCATATTTACAAGTATATGTAAATGTATATTTTCCTATATTCCAAGTATTTTATTTTTATTTTATATTTTATTATCATACATACTAATTTTATGTATTTATTGTATATTTAAATACATATTTACATATTTTTATTTTATTTTTTGATTTTATTAATATAAGAAATAAATAAAGGTATGTATATTATAGTTATAGTATACCTACATAATTTACTACTTGGTTTATTTTGATGCATTTTTCATGCTTTTATTTTGTATTTATATTTTTAATGTATTTCAAATAATATTTACTTGTATTTAAAAACATAAGAATGATTAAAATAGAAAGAATAAATAAATTTAATAAAATATGTAGGTATAAGGTACAATGGGGATCAAAAATCCAGATTTTACATCTTAGATCCATTTTAAATGAAATCTCACCTTCATTGGTTAAATAATTTAATTTTGTGAATAATAAAGATTATTTGGTCAATTTTGAGATTGTATAGAGGACTTATTGGTCTATGATTCTTTATTTGTGGTTTTTTCCTCTGTGTGTTCCAGATGCATTGTGCATATTTTTATGTGTAATTATTTTGTATTTCTCTTTGTATTTTTTATGTAAAAGTTTCATGTTGAGGTTTTTATTATTTGGGGTATGTAAAATATAAAATAAAATGGGGGTAAAATTAACTATTTATTGAAGAATGAAATTAGGGTTCTGTGTCTATTTTGTTCAATTAATTGACTATATCTCCTCCTGCTTTATTTCTGATCGACCAAATCAATTTTGAGCTGGTCTCGGGGTTTAGAGTCATTCAGTTTTTTCAACACTTCATTTCTTTTTCTTTCTTTTATTCTTTTATTTTAGGATTAAATACTTATATACAATTTTTATTGGGTAATTATTAAGTGTTATTTTGTATGTACATGCATTTAACTAATGATTTAAGGTCAAAATGAAAGAATAAAGGTGATGAAATGGAGATTCATCGCCTCTCTCACACAACGAGGGGCCGAGGGGATTGAGCAACTTCATGGAGTACAAGTATACAGGTCTTGTCAATTCCAAGTATGGATGAGAAGATGCCATCCCTATAGTCTAGAGTCTCATGTACACTTAATTACAGACACGACTGATGCATATATTGTAGGTTGTAAATGGATTTTTACAGTTCATGATCATACATATTATGGCTCAAAATTTTAAGAATTTATATGGCGGAAAAAGAATGTACTCAGACCTATGGAATCGACTACTACACTATTTTTTCTACAACTACTAGGCTTGTCATTTTCTCGCTTTGGCATAAGAATTCCTACTCACTTGGCAATCTAAATGAATAGATACGTATGCAATAGTCATGTACATTCAATGCTGAGAAGGAGTGCAAAAAAGTTTACAGGCTATAATGCCATATGTATCATGAAGCATGGTTTGAGAGGGCTTAATTCAAAAGCTCTCAAGAGTATAGAGCTACTGGTTACATCATTGTTGAGGTCATGTTGGACGAGAAAGTTATGAGCAATCTCTTGTTGATTTGCCTCTCCTGATATAGTTGAGATGCGATAACCATGTAATACTTTTTTAAAAACCAAGAATCTAGTTTTCCCATGAGAGAACCAAGAACGTAGAGGTAGATTGCTACTGTACTAGAAATACGATACTGCCCCTCATGTTTCCTTTACAAAAGCCGACTGCAAATGCCTTGACAAAGACACTTCCCCGAGTCATCAATGAACGATGTAGTTTCAAGTTGAGCATGATGGATCTTTATTCTCTAACTTGCATGGAGCGTTGAGAATTCTACAGCATGATGGCTTCATATGCAGTCTCTTTTTTATTGTTTATTCTCCTTATAACTGTTCCTTTGACCTCCTCTATATAAGGACTTCATTATTCTGATTAATGAAATGCCGTCCTATTTTTTATACAAGGTAGAATCTATTAGGCATTGGTCAGGATATTGATGTGTGTAAAATCTCGTCCAAGTTTAAAAATTGAAATATGGGAAATATAACTTAACGATAATTTGTGTTTACCCCCTCACCTATTTACTGTACGTATCTCGCCTTGCAACTTTTTCACGCATCCTTTTCTTAATATCTTATATTACCACGTGAAAAAGAGTGAACATTTGCTTTGGTGGCCCCAACTTTCAAAAGCATTGCCGCCAAGCCCTCAAACGTAAAGGAGAGAGAGAGAGAGAAGGAGAAGCAAAGTAAACAGCCAAAACTCACACCGACGGAGGGAGGGAAGCTAAAAGCTTCACACTGATTAATGGTAATGGCCACTTAAGCAAAACCAAAGGTCTCTAGATCAGGTGATTGGGCGCCGCCGACGAGCCGACGTGTTGGTGGTTATTCAGAACTCCAGCACCCCACAACACCCCGACCCCGTTCGCCGCGGAGTACGCCGCGAACGGCTCCCGTCCCACCTCCCCGCACTGCTCCTGCCACTCCAGAGTCAGCATCTTGCTATCTGGCTTCGTATCGACTGTGCTGATTGCGTCGTCGTCGTTGCCGTTCCAAGGGAGTGACAGTCTCTGGCAATTCTCGACCAGCGCGTTGTGGGAGCCGATGTCCATCGAGAATCCGAGCGGTGATACTCCGCCGAAGGCGGTGGATAAGCCGAACCCATTGCTAGCCTCGCCGAATCCCGGAGATGGCACCATGATCACCGCCAACATTACCGTCAAATCCCATGAGGAATTGGCCCCTTGGGTCGGCAAGAATTCCCCCGAATTTCGATTCGGAGACATCTGTGCTGTCGAAAATGGAGCCGTACTTGCACTCCATGAAGTTGCTCAGCCCCCTCGGGCCCCCGCCATTTGAGAGCGGCGGCAGTAGCCCAGAGAGCGTCGAGAGGTGGAGCTCGGTAGACCCGGGCCCCATATCCAGATACCCATTCCCGCCGATGGGAGGCGGGAATTGACCGATTGGCATCGGGAGCTCTGTCGATGCCGCCTTCTTGGCTCCCCCCGGACCGCTTGTTCTTGCGGCAGCCCCCACCCACTGGGACGTTGCGGAGGGAGCCGCCCTTGGTCCAGTACCTCCGGCACGTCTTGCAGAAGTAGCGTGGCTGCGAGAGGCTGTAGTTGTTGTAGTAGCAGAACTTGGTGTGGGTGGAGTCGCAGCGGGGACACTTGAGCGGCTGGTCGTGCGGCGGGCGGAGGCGTCTCTCGAGCATCGGCGGTGGCGGGGGAGGAGGCGGTGGTGGCGGACGGTGGTGCTGGAGGAAGTCGGCGGAAGGCGAGGGCGACGTGGACGAGTCCATGATCATGGGAGCTGCTTCGTCCTGGACGATGGCCTGCCAATCACGACCAACCAACAAGAAACAAAAGAGCACACTCTTCGTTAGATTCGATGGCAGGGTACGGACGTTGTATGTCGCGTACTTGCTCTGATTAGTCGATGTGAGTGTGAGTGTCCCTCTCTGCATCTTTTTTCGGTTCCCTAAAGAAAAGCGCTACGTCCCATTCTTCGCCCTAAAGAAAAAGTGCTACCTTCCTGCTCCAGAGTTGAGATCTCTATTCCATTCCCCCCCAAAAAACAGTTGTTGGTTCGATTCATCGAGCATGCATCCTCTGCAGCACCGTAGAAGCCTGCTGCAAAGAGGGACGTGTCATGAGCGGCTCGATCACGATCGAGCGGTTCACACGGTAAAGGTTAAGAAAAGTTCGGATTTCGTGTGAACCGCTTGATCTTGATCGTGCACTCACAACGCGTCCCTCTTTGCAGCAGACCTCTGATCCATGCTCCGATTTATCTGCGTGCGCAATAGATCGCAACAGCTTAGATCAAAACGAACGTGAAGGAGAAGGGGACGTACCTTGAGCCAGTCGGCGGTGTCCATATGAGCTTGATGGGTTGACGGGTACAACATGAGATGGAAGGCGGAAGAGGAGGGTGACTGGAGGTGTCGATCAGCGTCGCGTAGTGGCGAGGAACGAGAGGCAGGAGGGTGTGGGGGAAGGGAGGGAGGGAGGGGCGTGAATATGTAAGGGAGAGTAAAGGTGGCGCCGGAGGGGGAGGGGGCCCATGGTGTCGGAGTGAAGTGGAGTACTGCCATCACCAGTGGCTGTGAGGCTTATGGTTATGCCTATTTGGCATCTCCCGCTTTTGCCACTCTCTTCTTCTTTAGTACATCTCCACGCCGTGAAAGACTCCATTTTATAGAATCCATAAATATCCAGTCCTGCGACATTAATAAATATTACAGCAGGGAAAATGGAATGGGTGAGATTTGCATGCATATGATGCACGTCCCCCTCCCCTCCCTAACCAGTTGCTGTACTTGTCATGATGAAGTTGCTATATCTGGTATGTATCAATGCCTTGCCAACGTGTGGAGTGTATTAATATTCGTCTTAATTTCTTTGCTCTCCACCATCAGGTCTAGTATATCCAACAACACCATTTCAATGCGGAAACAAATATAAGAAAACATGCAGAATTGATATCAATGTGTATTTGCCGGTACGGATAGATAAAATATAGAGGATAATAATATAGTATAATATTTTACTATGGGCACCGGAGTATTGCCCACTTTTACGTGATCGTAAACACAGACTGGATCGTCAGCGGTAGACGACCCCTGCTGTAGCGCAGCGGATCCGTCGGATCCAGAATGGACGCCCTTGATAGGGGGCCTATTATCTCCGACCCCTTATCAGGGGGCCGTTCATTTCCGACCCCCTACGCTACTGCAGGCTGCTCGATGAGCATCGGCATGCAAACCAGCCATCCTACTTCCTCCGAAGGTTGTCCGATGCTCATCGAGCGGCGGCAGAGAATCCGCTTCCACATAGTAATGCTAGTTTTTTTACCCCTGTAAGGAATGGCAGAATTACTGCATGAGGCCAGAAACTAGGGCACTCTCCTTAATTACTACTTTCTAATTAATGTATAGTTTTTCGTAGATTTTACCTTTGATAACTATGTAATAAAGGAGCTGCCCTTGTGCTTGTTCCTGAGGTAACCGGATCAATAGGGTTTGTTGTTGCCATGCAATAATGAATGTGATATTAAGCTCTCGGTATTAATCTATCTAGGTCTTACAACTGGATCTTATCAAATAATGTTTTATTTTTATTCGACTTTATGCCATTCCTTAACCATGACACTACAATAAAATGAGCTTATAATAACGACAAATTTTAAAGAATCACGGTTATACTTCTGATTTTAAGTATAGATGGAAGAATAATATTCGTTGCAAAAGTCAACAATATTTTAAAGTTCCTAATGAGTATTGACGAATCATATAATAATGATTACATGTTGGTTTTTCATGATTTTCTTGGATTTTATCAATTGCGCTCCCCTGATATATGCAATATCAGTCATGTCCCTCCCTTTTAGGAATATCAGTTGTACCATTGACTTCGTGTCATTCTATCACTTGTGCCCCTCCGTTACTTTATTCGTCAATAAGTAGAATTTAACCATGATTTTTTCAAACAATGGCAAGGTTAAAAGGGGCATTACAATCCAAACATTAGGATCCTCTTCCAAATCTTGGCTCTATACTCCTTCTCTATAGTTCAAGGATGCGGCCAAGGAAAGTAGTGGAGAGATGGACTCCGACGAGGATACACTTTATGAGATGGTACTAGAGGTGTCCTCCTCCTCCTCCATGCTTCCTTCGATGTAGATCTCCTCCGGTTGATGATGGTAGTGTCACGGTAGAGATTGGGAGTTTTTCGATGATTTCGCATAGGATTTCTCGAGGATGAGGTACTGAAGCAGGTCGAGGATGCTCAGTGACGGACTTGTGGCAAAAGGGGTCTGTTGTTGTGCTCAATGGGATGAAAGGGAAGGTCCGAAATGTGGATGGGGAGGAGGAGGTGGGGACGGGGACAGAGGTGGGTGGGGAGGGTGAGGAGGAGGAGGGGGTAGAGGTGGTTAATTCGGGAGGGGGAGGAGGAAGAGTCAGGGATGTAGGAAAGGAGGGGGCGGATGAGGAGGTTGGGGAAGGAGGAGCATGGGGGTGGAGGAGGGTCACTGGAGGGGGGTGGGGGGGGGATTCGTAGGGGGATGCTGGGGCAAAGGGGGAGGGGAGGAAGCGGAGCCGAAGGAGGAGGGGGAGTGGAGGAGGGGGAACTGTAGGAGGAGGTTGGGCGGAAGAGGAGGGCAGAGAGGGAGGGGAGGAAGGGAGCCGGAGGAGGAGCCTAGGGGCAGAGGAGAGGCTGAAGTGGAGGAGTTTGGAGATGAGGGGATGAGTGTTGATCGATTGAAGAGGGGTTCCTAATGCCCGGTCTTAGAGGATCCTACGGTGTCTGACAAGTCGGATCCAACTATCGTTGTATCGACCCTCTTGTGGTACTCGAAACATCAACAATCAATTAGACAAACAATCAACCCACAATAGATGATAATGTAATGCAAATGTGTGGGTCAAAATTTATTTTATTTTAACTCTATAAAATATATGTGTATAGTGTATGGTATGTAGAGTGTCGAACCAGAGAGAGCAAGGGGGGATATGGTAATTATCGTAAACTAATTAAAATAAACAACAATAATATTTTTGTACTTCTTTTATTTTTAAAACTTAGGGGTTTTTATTTATATTTAATTTTTATCGATTTTTAATGTTTTATATTTTCTTGTTTTCATTTTTATAATTTTACATTTTTCTTTTTAATTTGTAATTTTAATTTCTTTTTCTTTTTAAAGGTATCATAACTATATAAACATCTATAGGTAATAATATGAATATTATAAATACTATATAAGATATATATATAATAAATAAAAATGTAAAAATATAGGAAATATATACATGTAGGGGAAGCAGAGGAAACCCCTCCTCCGGGCACCTCCCCGCCACATTGGACCAGGAAAGGCAGACCAATCCTTTTTATTTTTAAGTATTA